>OZ018327.1:161485561-162058061 GCA_963969495.1 Ceratothoa steindachneri
ATAATTCCCGTGCTAACCTTGGGAGGACCTTGACAATTATATCTTTCGAAAGAGAATGCAAAACAACATAAGGCTTTCAAATATCGTTAGAATCGGCAGAACAGTTACACTGTTATTACCAAAACAAATACAAAACAAAATGGAGACCGTCCGACCAACTTAGTCAGCTATAGAGTCGCACGCGACTAAAAAGTTGGCAAGAGTGAGGAGAGAAAAAGGTGTATACAAAGTATCTGTAACAAAGGCTAACTTTGAGGGAAGAATAAAATGGTTGGTTTTATAGGTATAGGTAATGGTTTCTGAATAATAAAAAGTGGTTGTTAATAAGTCGCTAAGCTCCCTTCAGATAAGGGCAGGTAAAGGTCCGACCTTTGTGGCAACTGGGACAAATTTAAGCGCACTATCCTGAAATTAAAATAATGTGATGCGTTTGATAAGGATACTTTTTTACCTCAATGCGCTTAACACTTTTAAACAAGGGAAGTTTGCAAAGTAGTATAAGAGAAAAATTGACAATTGAAAAACTAAAAAGAACTAAACGAAATAAAGCAAAGATAAATCAAGAAACGTGATACAATGAAGATAGCTTAGTTCAAGTGGAAATAAGACAAGATGAAAGCAAAATGAACGAAAAAAAACACAGCTCTACGAAAAACAATTTAGGGAAGTCTTTTAAATCACGATAAAAGAAAAAAAATACAAAACACAATTTAGCACAAAATAATAGACAAAATATTAAGCTATGGTATACAAATAACAATCAAAACAAAACAAAGGTGATTGTAGAGGAGTGCTTGTGAAAGCATCCTTTCAGTAAGCTGGATGGAAGGCGAGACAAACCGGCAGGTAAACGAGTCAAACCTGCAGATAAGGGATTCTAGCAGGCAGTTAAGAGAGTCTAAATGGCAGAAGGGCAATTTAGATGACCACAGGAAAGTGAGTCTATCAAGCAGGTAAGCGAGTCTAGCTGTAGGTTAAGTGAGTCTAAGAGGCAGATAAGCAGGTCTAGCAGGCTGGTAAGCGAGTCTAGCAGGCGAGTAAGCGAGTATATCAGGTAGATAAGCTAATCTAGCAGGGGGGTAAGCGAGTCTAGCAAGCGAGTATATCAGGCAGATAAGCTAGTCTAGCAGGGGGGTAAGCGAGTCTAGCAGGCGAGTAAGCGAGTATATCAGGCAGATAAGCTAGTCTAGCAGGGGGGTAAGCGAGTCTAGCAGGCGAGTAAGCGAGTATATCAGGCAGATAAGCTAGTCTAGCAGGGGGGTAAGCGAGTCTGGCAGGCGGATAAGCGGGTCTAGCATGCGGGTAAGCGAGTCTGGCAGGCGGATAAGCGGGTCTAGCATGCGGGTAAGCGAGTCTAGTAGGCGGGTAAGTGAGTCTAGCAGGGGGGTACGCGAGTCTAACAGGCGAGTGAGTGAGTCTTCTAGGCGGGTAAATGAGTTTTGTAGGATGGTAAGCGAATCTAGCAGGCGAGTAAGTGGGTCTTGCAGTCGGGTAAGCGAGCCTAGCAGGCGGGTAAGCGAATCTAACAGGCGAGTGAGTGAGTCTTCTAGGCGGGTAAATGAGTTTTGTAGGATGGTAAGCGAATCTAGCAGGCGAGTAAGCGGGTCTTGCAGTCGGGTAAGCGAGCCTAGCAGGCGGGTAAGCGAATCTAACAGACGAGTAAGCGAGTCTAGCAGGCGGGTGGATAAGTGAGTCTAGGAGGCGGGTAAGCGAGTCTAGCTGGTGGGTAAGCGAGTTTAGGAGGCGGGTAAGCAGGTCTAGCAGGCGGGTAAGCGAGTCTACTAGGTGGCTATGTGAGTTTAGTAGGCGGGTAAGCGATTCTAGCTGGTGTGTAAGAGAGCCTATCAGGCGGGTAAGTGAGTCCAGCAAGGGGTAAGTGAGTCTAGCCTGAGGGTAAGTGAGTTTAATAGGAGGGTAATCTGTCGTGGAATGGCCAGACACACCAAGTTCATTTCCAAGGAATGAAAATGAACTCGCAAATATAGTTCGAAAGTGCTTGGATTCATCTTTCCATTTTCCTGTGGGTTAATTTTCATATATATATATATATATATATATATATATATATATATATATATATGCCCTTTTGGAGTTTTGGGGTCGAAGTTGGCTTAAGGTTCGACCTGGCCGGTTCGTCACGGCAAATAAAGGGTCTTTTAACAAGGACCTCGAGCTTTGTCAGGCGATAGTGGCCATGTTGTTAAAGCGACATCTGTCAACCTCACTGTGAACTGTTCAGTAGTACTTGGTAGATCACGATAGAAGGTTATATCTTTGAACAGCGTGTGCAAGTCATCAAATGATATCAAAATCAGTGCTCCGTTCGACAAACGTTCCGCGCATTACGTGATTTCTATCCTCGCCACAGCGACGAGGCTCATTTTTGGATGAATGGATTTGTGAACCAGAAAAGTGTCGGATTTGGGACGAAAACAATCCACATGAGATACACCAGCACCAATTGCATCCCAACAAAGTCACTGTTTGGTGCGGATTTTCGTCTAACGGAATCATCGGTCCGTAATTTTTTGAGCACGAAGATGGGATTGCCATAACCGCCAACAGCGAGACCTATAGATCGATGATAAGCAACTTCTGGGGGCCTCAACTGGATTATATTCCTGGTACGGATACTGACGACATGTGGTTCCAAAAGGACGGCGCTACGCGCCACACTGCGCACGCCACGATAGACGTTTTACACCAGCGATTTCAGAGCAAGGTCATCTCGCGCGGCGGCGACGTCAACTGGCCACCGAGATCATGCGATTTAACGACATTAGACTAATTTCTTTGGGGCTACCTTAAATCGCGAGTTTATTCGAATAATTCGCAAACAGTTGATGTCCTCAAAGTCAACATAACGAACACCATCCTTCAAATTCAGCCAGATTTATGCGACAAAGTCATCGAAAATTGGGCCTCCCGAATACGTTCCACCAAGCGAATCCGCGGCGGACATTTGAACGACGTCATATTTCACACTTAATGTCATAAAATGTACTTTCAAATTTAAAATAAATTGAGTGCATATATCACACGCAACTTGTTTTATTTACATTTTAAAATCGAGCGACCTTATTGAAAGACCCTATAGTTATGAATTCAGTGGGGATGGTTTACTTTTAAATTTTCGGGGTCCTTTTAAAACAAATAATTCAGAGTGCAAGTTGGCCAAAGATTGACAAGTAGCTGGTAAACGTTTAAAGTTGCAAAAGAAAGACAATAACGAAAATATATCTTTATTAACAACAAAATAAATATAATTTGAATATACACAGATATAAGGTTTAAAGGGAATGATCGCACAGGCGAAATTAAATGTCGGCACGAGACAGAGGAGGGATAATTATAAGATTAGTGGTCGGGTTCAGGTTGGTGATTAAAAGGGGATTTTAAATCTAGGCTCTCACACAAAGGATGGGACGATTCGCGTAGGTCAGTTTATAGAATAATCTGTAGGCGTCAACGGTTGCAACTGCTTACGTGTTCGTTGAAAGGAATAGCCAGTCGGGATACGATCACTGCAATGGGGAAGTTGGGTTACCTCCCGAGGCGGATGAGGGAGCACACGTAGTTTGACATTCGGAGATGGAAATCCTCGTCAGATACTCGCCGATTGACTATGGCAGAGTTCACAGATGTCGATTTAGCCTTCGTCCTCGAATTGAAATCGTCGTTGTCCCCGATCACGACGGGTGAGCGTTTCCTTAGCTCGTACGCGGTATTAGGCGGAAAGTCTTGAAATGCTACACGTTAAACCTAGTCGGAGATCATATAGACGGTCTGCGGGGTGGCTTTAGTGGCTTGGTGGGGGCTTCTACAACTCGTGCGACCTCGGCGAAAAGGAAGCGACTCCTTCGGGGGAACCGAGATAAAGTTGGCGTAGATTGTTCGAAGAACTTCGATCTATGCGGAGAGCAGGAAGATTGGCTGGAAGACCATGTGAGACAACGAAAATGATTCCCTAAGCAAATACAGCTGGAGTGCAATAAAACGGTGTAGACCGCCTGTTCACCGTAGATCAGCCACGCTTTCAAAGTTCCATGCGGTGATATCGAGACCACGTGGGTACAGAAGGGCAAGTGGTGGCTCTTCGACCTTATTCTTCTACATAATCGAATCTAGCAGGCGACTAAGCGAGTCTAGCAGGCGGGTAAGCGGGTCTAACAGGCTGGTAAGCGAGTCTAGTAGGCGGGTAAGCGAGTATACCAGGCGGGTAAGTGATTCTAGTAGGCGCTAAGCGAGTCTAGCAGGCAGGTGGGTACGTGAGTCTAACAGGCGGGTAAGCGGGTCTAGCAGGCTGGTAAGTGAGCCTAGTAGGCGGGTAAGCGAGTATAGCAGGCGGGTAAGTGTTTCTAGTAGGCGCTAAGCGAGTCTAACAGGCAGGTAAGCGAGTCTAGCAGGCGGGTAAGCGAGTCTAGCAGGCAGGTGGGCCAGTCATTTTAACCTTGCAAAAATATCGAATTATTGGTGGAATTGTGGTGAAGATACGTAGAAGCAATGATTTTTTGTGTATTATCCCCCCCCCAAATTTCCTATCTTGACTCCACCCATCACATATGACAGCTCCACCAAGAATTAGATGTTGTCCTCGTGTCCATTATAATAGTCGTTTTTTTCTGTCCAAGTAGGGTGTGTGTTTTTTTAACCGCTGTTTCTAGCTTGGTAATCTATCAAATGGAGGGTTAGTGCAAATGAACATTACCTATTTTGGAGGCAGTGACCTATTGAAGAGGTCACTTATCGACAAGCGACTCAAGAAGCCGACTCTTAATTACCAACAGGAAAACTTCTTTTTTTCAACGCGCTTCACTTAACCTGCGTTCTTTCAATTGATAAATTTGAATACAAATGATTTTTTTTCTATGATTTTAAGGGAAGGGGGCACCTCCCTGGCTTCTGCACATGACGGGTATAAAGGTTTTGCGATCCCAACACCACAGGATAGGGGCCGGGCGGGAGTATGCATGATTTACATCCTGCATGGTGTCTCCGTTCTTCTATTTGCTATAAATACTTTCTTTCAGGCAGCTCCACCTGAATAGGATAGGAAGTATGCCGTTATTTCTGCGTACATTTCACCGTCAGCCGACTTCGCCGCGGGGGACTTACACCGCGTCGTGGCATGGTTGCCGAGGCCCTTTCTTCTACTTAGGGATTTGAATGATATACACCCCTTTTGGGGGAGAAAGTGTCCTAGATATGTATGGGTTTATGCATCACTGTGCGAAAAACGCTTTGTTTTCCGGCCTCGATCTTTCATTGTGCTTTCAGGTGGCACAGCCTGATTTTGGGTGGGAGGTGGTAGATGACCTCCATGGTAATGATCACTTTTTCATTCAACTATAAATTTCTGGGTCATTGCCGGCTGAAAAACCGCCTCGGTCGTGCTGGAAGCGAGCGCGGTAGTCCGTTTTTCAGGAAATGACTTATTTCTTTGTTGCAGTCGAGGAGTTCAGGTCTGTGAATGAGGCCGTTGAGTTCTCCGGCAACTTCCTCGCCCTGGGCCTAACTACTATTCCTAGAAAGTCTGGCCGTTTTGAATGCCGACCGCTTCTGTGGTGCCCAGCCGAGTGTGAGACGGCCCTCAAACTGTAGTTTTTTGCCTACATGCACTATAAGCCCCTCCCGGCCGATTTCACTCTTGGTGAATTTCGTCGAGCTAGAGCTAGGTCCCGGTATATTTTGATGCACGCACGCCTTTCTTCCTGGCGGGCATAAGTGTCTTCACTTAACAGGAATACCCCATTTACAGAGTTATGGAAATGAGTCAAAAGGATTCGGGGCAAGTTCTCGCAAGAGTCCATCCTGTTCTTCACGAGACGGGGACCGCAATCTCTGGCCCTGCGTCCGTGGTAGTCATTTGCGACCGCTTTCTATACATTCTCTAGCCGAGAAGCTGCCTCTGTGCTCGAAGTGGTCAAATCTCCCGAAAATTATGAAGGAAGTCTATAGATGTCCTTGAAAGATTCTGGATTTGAGATCTGTAGCAAAGCTATTAGACGAAGGACAGGGCCTAAGTTACAAACCGAATTAAATAGGATGGAGGAATCGACAAGGTTTAGAGAAGGACCCATATTAAAACAATGCTATATCATAGTGGAAGCACCAATAACTGAAACCTCCGTGGCTCAGTTTTAGACAGTTTGTAATGGTGGTGTACGATGATAGGACGTTTCCAACAGCAAGGGCAAAGTATGATAGCAAGAAGGATAGGCAAGTTTGTGGCATGGGTGTAAAGATGCAATGAAAAGCCGAGATGGCGAAAGACGTTACCAGTGGAAAAAGATACAGTAAATATGGAAGTTGATGGGGCCGATGGTGGATCCTTGTAGGACGCTGCAATGGATAGGAACAGGTTTAGAAGGAAACGCCGCCAATATGGACAGATTGCTTTTGATAGGCAACATAAGGCCAGATCCACTCGAGAGCAATCAAGATAAAATGCTGTAAAAATTTACTGATATAGGTGTTATAAATAAGATTATATGTGCTGGTGATTTTGGTGTACTTAAAATTAAAACTACAATAGGTTTGTGGAATTCTGTTGGAAAATCCTCATATGTTGTGTCGTAAACATAATTTCAGCCAAAAAATATAGCAAACATGAAATGGTCAGCTTGCAAACAAGGATTGTTGAGTATGAGTGATTTGATAGGATCAGGGTGTATGAATAGGCGTTTGATCTCACTACACTTTTGTGTAAGTTCCAACTCTGGCAGTAGGTGACTCTCAGAACAAAGGAATAAGGTGAAAATTTGAACAAGAGGTGCTCTAAGTGTATGCGAATATGGTAAATCAAGACATGAATAAATATGAACATATTTAAAGGAATTATAGTCTGGTACATGGAGTGTATTTAGTTTTGTTGCGAAGTTGATATCAAATTGAACAGTAGTAGCGAAAAAGTAGGAGAAACATGGAGCTTGATTTAATTAAAAATGGTGGTAGGACTCAGTGTATTAAGAAAATCTAAACATTAAAAAAAGAAGAAAAAGAAACTATTCGTCTATGTAAAAAGAGATGTAAATGATAGGATGAGAAGCTTAACCAGGATGTAAATGGAAATCATAAATTGTTTGGGAAAGAAATACGAAAATTAAAGGATAAAGTGGATATTAATTAAGTCGGTCGGTGTAAATAATGTGACTGGTTGAGGTTTATGAATAAGGTAAGATTAAAGAGAGATGGAGTTGGTACTTCGATTATCTGTAGACTGTAAAATGAAAGTCAGCAAGAGACATGCGGTTGTGGTTTAATCGGATGACGCCGTTATAGGAACTTGCTACAGTCCTACGATGTTTTACACATTGAGAAAGAAGACAGTGGAAAACTTAAAGGACTCGGAAAGTGGGTGGCGTAAAGAGAAAGTGTTAATGTGGATCTTGTGTTATGTTGAAAGTCTCATGAGTATGCAAACTGCCAAAGGATTGAAATGATCAGGGTTGTCTTTTTATACAAAGGTAAGTGTAAAATCGTAAGGTGCAAGAACTATATGGGCTCAAGACCTCAGACTGTGGGGTTTAAGTAATTGTGGGGTGGCTTTAGCTGTGTTCTAAACACATATTCCACCTAGCTCGTGATTGCTGACCAACTACCACAGTTGGGTTGCCTTAATTTTGGAGGTAAGGCCAGTTATGAAATTGCTCGCCTTCTCAGTACAGACCGCCTCATGTGATCGCTTCTATATGTAGATTGTGTGCTGTAGATACAGTTACCATCCAAATTGTTCGCCACCCTCAATCTTAATGAATTTGTAGGATGTATATATATATATAAAACCCACAAAGCGGCACGTGAGGAAAGCAATAATATGAAAATTAACGAACAGGAAAAAATGAAAAGATGAATCCAAGCACTTTCGAACTATATTAGCAAGTTCATTTTCAAGAAATAGCATGAAAATGGAGAAGACAACCTTATATAGGGTACAAAGATAGGAAGGGAACGCCCATCACATAGTACAAACCAATGGAAAAACACAATAACAAGACAGAGAAATACCAGTAAAAATATCATTAGGCAACTAATAACGGACATATGCGTCCCCAAAACGATATACACACAACAACGCCGTGTATATGAATGGAAATGTGGGTTAATTTTCATATATATATATATATATATATATATATATATATATATATATATATATATATATCCAGAAACACCTCTTGGTCGTAATAACTTACTGCAACCGTAATTTATGACCGTTTCTAAACTATTGGGAGCGGTTTTTTTTGTAATTTTCTCCCATTCCTCGTCGGCATAGGTTATTAATTTGGTAAAGTTCTTTGGCTTGGTGATGTGAATGGCTCTTTTTCAAATCCCACCATAGATTTTCATTGGGGCTTACGTCAGGTCACCTAGTTCTAACACGTTCCATCCGTTCATTTTCAGCTACTCCTAAAGTGTGTCTCTGCTTGTTATCCTGCTGGGGTATCCAACTAGGTCTGAGTTTCAATTTCTTCATAGAAGGCCCAAATATGTTGCCAGTGATTTCTGGTACTTGAGTGAATCCATCGTTCCATCTTCGAGGTTAAGTTTACTAGTTCCCGATGAAGCAAAATACCCCCCAAACATGATGGATCCACCGCCGCTGGGAGAGCGTTCTTTTCCCTATACGCTTCGTTCTTCCGTCTCCAAACGTATCGATGGTTCATTGCTCCGAAAAACTCCAATTTCGTTTCGTCGGTCCAGCGAACTCTCTCCCAGTAGTCCACTCACTTGTCTAGATGACCCGTGGTATACCGTAAGCGATTCTTCTTGTCCTTCCTTAGCGGTCAGTACTGGAGTGCAGCTTGGAGTTCTTGAGTGAAGCACTTCGCGGTGTAGCAGACGCTGTAACAAGCGAAACCTCCTCCCGACAGCTGAAAGATCATACTATAGTTCTTTGGTGCTTAGGCGAAGGTTTTCTCCACCTGAAGCCTATGGCATCTGGGGAGAGCACCAGCTTTCTCATTCGTTCAGCTGATGATTCTAATGTACCTCTAACTATATACTTCCGTACGATACTCGCAATGGTTTTTTTCGAATTATTCAACTTTTTTCTGTTTTCTTGTATCCATTTCCTTGCTTATGTAATCGAATAATGTCTTATCAAGTCCTCTAAAACAAATCTGTTCTCTTTGCCATATTCAGCCACGTGTTTGTACGAAAGATACGTACTGAATACACCTATGGAAAACATTGCTTTAGAATTAAGATAAACTAGGCAGAAACTTGTTGATTTGAACGCGGCGACTGCATCTTAACTTAATAGCCGGCAAAAGTGATTTCTTACAAGGATGGGAATAATTTTGATTGATAGAAAATTAACAAAAAAGGTATATGGACTTTAGTTCAAATATAATTAAAATGTAATTTGTTTTACTAATTATTAAATATCCTTTGCAATAAGTTATCTAAGAAAGTGATAGCATATATTCCTACCAATTCATTAAGAATAGGGGGGGGGTGAAAAATTTTGATGGCAACTGTACCTACAACAAAATTTAATTTTACCCTTCTTCGCTTTCTTTACTCTTAAGACTTTCTGGCTGAAAACTTGTTTTCACCTTTTTTGTGTTTTTTATTAAATAATAATAAAAACAATCGCATTACTTGTAAGTTTGCATTTATCAATTTAACGAAGGTTGAGCTGCTTCAAATATGGCGGAATATTATTGATAAGGGAAGGGAATGGCTGACAATCAGGCAAGTGGCCGTAACGAGCTCTAATGGCGATTAAAGTGACTAATAGAAGATAGGGTAGAGGTGCGGTGGTTTGCCCTTGTGTGAAGGCTTCCTTTCTGTCTCGGTTTGTCTGTCTCCATCTCTCTCACTCTCTTTCTGTCTCAGTCTGTCTGTCTCCATCTCTCTCACTTCCTTTTTGTCTCGGTCTGTCTGTTTCCATCTTTCTCACTTCCTTTTTGTCTCGGTCTGTCTATCTCTATCTCTCTCACTTCCTTTCTACCTCGGTTTGTCTGTCTCCCCCTCTCTCTCACTTTCTTTCTGTCTCGGTCTGTCTGTCTCCATCTCTCTCACTTCCTTTCTGTCTCGGTCTGTCTGTCTCTATCTCTCTCACTTCCTTTCTGTCTCGGTCTGTCTGTCTCCACCTCTCTCACTTCCTTTCTGTCTCGGTCTGTCTGTCTCCATCTCTCTCACTCCCTTTCTTTCTCGGTCTGTCTGTCTCCATCTCTCTCACTCCCTTTCTGTCTCGGTCTGTCTGTCTCCATCTCTCTCACTCCCGAATACATCCTCATTTATTGAGCTTCCATGGCTTCATTGATTAGTTATTTGATCACAATATACCAGTTTCTATACTACCGAGCAAAATAAAAGAACGATTTTCCTCTATTAAACTATTTTCAAAAATATGATGTAGTTAAATAAAGTTCCATGGTACATAAAGGCATGCATTTAATATATTTTATACAAAAAAATCCTACGATAAATGGTATATTCAAGAAATTAGACTAAACTAACAAAATAAAATATTGAAGCGTGCAAAATAAGAGAACGATCACTCACAGAATTGCTTATCAAGCAAATTCACTAGAAACAAAGCAAGATTTTACATCAATGAAACTTAAAACACTTAATATCAGGTTTTGAAGCTTTTTTTTCTATTACAAAATTCTGGTGTCATTTTCTTCAATTTATGCTCAATTTTCGTCCATAAATCCATTACAATTGAAGGTTGATGGTCTCGAACTTTGCCTCCAATGATCTTAATTTCGTTTCTCAATTGGGTTCAGGTCCGGGCTCTCAGCAGGCCCCTTCACTACTTCGATATCTTCTTGTTCTAAATAGTATTTTACTCGTTTTGGAGTATGGCATGGTGCGTTGTCCTGCATAAATACTGCAGGCTGCTTTAGAGATGCTCAGAGTGAAGGTATAGCATGTGCGAAGTTTAGCGACACATTCACATTTACAGTTCCAATTATTTGCACGAGCAGACCAAAGCCTTTAGACTATTTAACACATTTAGGGTTAACTCTGTTACCCACAGCGCATCTAACAAAGCGTCTGCCATCAGATTCAATTAAATTAAATTTACTTTGGTCGCTGAAATGAATTATTTCCCACTTTTCATCCTTACAAACAACGCGAGCTTCTGCATGTTCTAGTCTCGCCTCCTGGTTCCTCTTACTGATGATTGGTGTGGTTGCTGGAGAACGAGCTGTTAAATCAGATGCATTGAGGCGACGCGACACTGTAAAACGTCTCACTTCTTTGCCACTATTGGTCTTAATTTTTCGACAAACTCTTGCTGCAGTCTCGAAGGGATCTTCATAGAGAAGTACCTATAACCACTGTCCGAAATGTCCTTTCGGACAGTGTTTATGCGGGGTCGACCTAATTTTGGCAGGGGATTTATAGGTTTTGTTTTCATTGTATTACTTGAGAACGCGCGAAAACACACTGATGAACCTTCCTACCTCCCTTGAAATACAGAAAAAGTCCTTCCCGAAGTCTCCAAGCGAACAATTCTCTGACGGAGCTCAGAAGTCCCTTTCAGTTGTGGTGGCATCTCTGCAGACTGAGTATGACAACAATGTCGGTTGTACCGTTCTTACCTACTGAGTAAAATGTAGCAAGATAATTTCAAGAAACTTTTAGAATGTTCCTGAAAAAATCGTTCCCTTATTTTGGCCTGCGTTAATATTTTATGTTGTCAGTTTATTTAGTATAATTTCTTGAAGATACGATTGTATCAAATGGAATCTTCATAAAATATATTAAATCCATGCTTTTATATACTATGAGAATTTCAGTTACCAACTCCATTCATACTTTTTAAAATCTTTTGATAAAAGAAAATCGTTATCTTAATTTCCTCCGTAGTGTAGTAGTCCTATCATTTCAGTCTCCTCAAAATTCCTTTTCTTCCTATCTTCCGTCAAGGTGCGTAACTATCTTGATGATCCATGCAGCGGAAGAGGGTTCCTTTTTACATACATGTGTACGTGTGTATTATTAAAGTAACAGCTGTACATTTCGGGCTCAGCTAAGCAGAAAATACATTACCACTGGATGCGAAGTGCTGCCTATGTGAGTAAACTTAAATCTAGCCTTATTTGTGGCCTCTAGAGCCCGAAAGATTGGAGTGTTCTCTACCCTCAGGAGACGATATAAATTGGTTTGTCTTCTGACTCAGCTTTCAGAATTAGATGAATTGCTAATATCTGAGGGTCTGCGTAAACGAGTCTCGGCGTGCTGACTGCTCGCCACCGACCACCCGTCTCAACTTTCAATAATTGAATTGAAAAAAGTGTGGGTGTCTTGACCACTTAGCTATCGTATTTCAACCAAATTTTCAACGTTCACCGCAGGTTCTTACACAGAAAACGGATACCCAGAAACGTAAAGATACATGGGTAAAGAGTAGTAGACAGATGAAAGAAGGCTAATTAGACAAAAGAGGGAGGAGGAAAATCCAACGGTAGAAAATGGGTATTTTTTCTAACAGAATGTTAGCAAGGAAGGAGAGTGGGAATAGAAATGGTTCAAGGGTAAACTAGGCTGGCGAATCCACTTTGTTTTTTCCTTTTATTATCTAATATAATCGAAGTTCTTAACAATATAGTATTGACCATTATTTCATTTGTTGTGTAATAAAAAAGCAAGTTGTATTTTGCACAAGTATCGACAGTAATATCGGTTTGTTAGGCTAAATTTCTGCATTTTTACAACTTCCAACTTCACATTTTCTTACTTTTTCCAAGTTCGTGGCAGATGCTTCTGTTAGTTTGCTCCAAAGAAACTAATACTTTGTTAATACTTCTTAGATAAATATTTATAAACACAATTGTTAGTAATTTTAGTAACTAATCATTATTCTTAATTATGCGAATTTGAAATTTAATTTGTTCTTATAATTCCTTCGGTTTATTTGAAATGTCATTTTGAGGTATTTTCTCGATGCTGTTTCCTTGGGAGTTTTGGTGTGGGTTTAGCGCCGATTCATAACCATCTGATGCCTCCTATCATATGACAGCGGAATCATTGGGGGAGGGGAAGGCTACAGCGTTGACAAGTGGGAACACCTCCTCATTCCAATGAACTTGAGCCACATCAATTCTAGTTATTGGTCTGATGAAATCTCGATTAAAGGTGACTTTACCGTGGCTGTCACGTGATTTACTGAACCGGAGTTCGGAGTGAAGAAAATGCGAAGATATTTGGAGGATGAATGATCTATAGGATCTTCCCAAAAGATCAGAACGCCCGTATTTCTATCATGACATCTTCCACAACTATGGACCGAGAAAATTTAAGGTTTCCAAAATTGGTGCATAGCAAACTAAAGGTATTAGCTCCGTACTTTTTGTTAATAATCAGTGTACTGGTGGCATATGTCTCTCTATATAGATCCGCGAGACCAAGGAATTCGATGAAGTACCCGCCATCCAAAACATACTGTTTCCCATCATTAGTGATATCAGCTGGGACATCGGGTTTAAGAAGACCACAAATAGCATCAGCAAATAATTTTTATTTTGGCATCAATACATTTCACTTTTTTACAATCTTGTTTATTCATATACTAACCATAACTAGATACAATATGAATGTTGAAAATATGTATTTACACGCTGAAATATTAATATTTACAATATTCACTTTTTCGATTCACTCCGGGTAGTGGCCTAATTGATTTCCATGATTTTAGGACTTTCCCCCCTCAGAGGATTCCTTAGGACCTTTCTTTCTGTCATTGAGAACATATCAAGGATTCAAAATCTGTTAAGTTTGCTTATGTTACAATTTGTGTGAGATCATCTAACATTTTGACTATTATAAAGGTTCTGTAAATTTGGATCTAGTAGGCAACTGAAATCTTTGTAGCTGAGGGTTTGTCTTCAGATCTGCCAAAGTTAGTATCTATAGTGCGTCGCTTCTAAATCTTATATCATGATGTGTTTAACTTAACCCTTTGTGGCAATGAACAAAAAATATACTCAACATTTCATGAATGAATGGCTTAAAGATCCTAAGTATTATAATTGGTTTCGTAGTGCGCAAGATGATGGTAGGTTTTTTGTAATTGCTTCAAATGGCAAATTGTGGCGAAAATAAACTATAGAACGACATGTCAAACATAAAATAGTAGAGCAGCTATTGTATGGTGGGAGAGAAACCCGGTTACCATTTGCATTAACAGATTAATGCAAACAGAAAGAAGTATAGGTGTATTCATAGCTTAACAATGGTGGCTTCAAATCGTGTACTAACTGACTTTTCTAAAGAACATTTGGTCGACAGTAAAGAAACATCAAATCTGAAAATTGAACAAAGTGTACAAGGTTTATTAATAATTTTTGTATCCCGTTTTTGTGAGGAATTAAAAACTGATATTGGAATTAGCAAATCTAATTTTTTAGTTAATGAATAAATGACATTTTAAGGGTCATATTACTAAGAATTCTAAGAAGATTTTATTCAGAAAGTAAAAAAATATTGGAACATATTTAGATCTAGTTAATTTAGATGTGTGTAATGCTATAACAATTTGCAGTGAAATAATTTCTAAAAAATCATAACTTGAATGACCAGACTTTGATTGCATTAGGAACATATACATGCAATATTAAAATCAAGTTACCTATCGCATATTAATTAGATGTATTTGCCGATCCCTTTAACTCGGAGTATCACATGCTGATATTGAGTGTGTTCCAAGAAATTTAAATTTTATGATAAAGGAAACTTACGGCTCTCAGATGTTCGTAAGTCGAAATCTAACCAACATTTTTCAACAATAAACCAAGAAAATGAGTCTTTTGAAACTTGAAGTTAGTACAACAAGTCGATTGACAATTGAATCTATTGTAGTTTTAATTTTACGACACTGGCTAGAATTAAAAATATATTTCGCAATTGTAAAAAATATGTAGTGGTGTAACACAGTTGAATTGTTATATCAAATATTTTGTGACAAGATAAAGTGTCTTTATAAATTTTTTCATAGTATATTCTTATATCAAGTGCAGTTAATAAACAATTTGAGTCTGAAACTCAAGATTTAATAAAATTATTAATTAATCTACATCTTGTTGATTACCTCTGTTCTATAATCATTCTTATTTATGGGAAGATTTTTGTTACAGAGCATAAAATTGGTGATTCTAGATGATTCTTAGGCGCTGATTACAAATCTGTCTTTAAAATTTGCATATCACGTCTAGTTTTTGTGTAATTTGAATTTTCATTTTCAAGCCATTTCACGCTTTTGCTCAATATTGTACCAATATGCCATTTTTAATATATTTAATATATATAATTAATATATATGATAATATATATTAATAAATAATATATATATATATATATTTAATATATATTAACATTTTTAATATATATATAAAGTAAGGGACCAGGATAAAGATTTGGCCCCTCATATTTGCACGCAGTGTAACACAATGTTGACAGCTTGGTTAAATGGGAAGAGGAAGGCAATTCCATTCGCTGTTCCCATGATATGGTGTGAGCCCTCAAATCACTTTGATGATGTTATTTCTGCCTAACATATGTGGCTGGATTTTCAAAGAAAAACAAATCTAAAATTGTTTATTCAAATTGCCCATCAGCGTTGAAACCGGCACCACATGATGAATCTACTCCAGTACCGAAGCCACCTACTACAATGAGTGAATATTTTAGTTCAGATGATGATTCTACAGTGATTTCTGGAGAAATTGAAGAAGATCAAACATATGTCCTAATTGATCAAGATACAGAACCAAATTTATTTTGCCAACAAAGTTTAAGCGACTTGGTACGAGATTTAGATCTGAGTAAAGAAAAAGCTGAGTTACTTGCCTCCAGATTAGAAGAAAGAAATCCTCTCCTTCCAGATGTCAGGGTATCTTTCTTTCGAGATTGTCTCCAGAAGTTAGCAAAATTTTATTCACAATAAAATACTATATGTTACTGCAACAATATTAATGGCTTGATGCAGGAAATCGGCTGTGACTATGATCCTAATGAGTGGAGACATTTCATTGACTCTAGTAAGGTAAGTCTTAAAGCTGATCTGTTGCACAATAGGAATGAAAAAGCTGCAATTCCTGTAGCCCACGCTACAGGTCTCCAATAAACATATTCATCAATGCAACTATTGTTGAAACTTATTGAGTACAAAGAGCATAACTGGAGCATCTGTTGTGATTTGAATGTTGTATCACTTCTTCTTGGGTTACAGTTGGGATACACAAAGTACATATGCTCTTTATGTCTAGAAGATAGCAGAGATGATAAAAATCACTATAAAAAGCGAGAATGGCCAGCCAGAGAAGAACACATTTTTGGCAAACATAATGTTAAGCATGATGCTCAAATTCGAATTCAGCGCCCTCGAACTGATTAGAAACAGTTATTCACATGTCTGTAACAAACAAAGAGTTAAAAATTTGTTGCCTAGTGTTATATAGATCTTCAGGCATACTTCTGATATGAGTATGTGAAAAAGAACCTTCCAAATGTATATTTGCAGAACAAGAAGAAAAATATATGAGAGCTCATTGCATAAAATTTGAAGTGGAACTTATGTATACAACAAATTAGGCAGCGACTGCCTGATAGCCTTTGGAGTTGCAATTAGGATTTATTTCCGTATCAGCGAATGTCTGAAACAAATCTGGAATTAATGAGCTTGCAAAACTTGATTCCATCAAAGTCAGCTAATGATTAAAACCAATTAAACCAGGAATTAATGAGCTTGTAAAACTTAATTGCATCAAAGTCAGCTAATGATTAAAACCAATTAAACCAGGAATTAATGAGCTTGCAAAGCTGTATTGCATCAAAGTCAGCTAATGATTAAAACCAATTAAACCAGGAATTAATGAGCTTGTAAAACTTGATTGCATCAAAGTCAGCTAATGATTAAAACCAATTAAACCAGGAATTAATGAGCTTGCAAAGCTGTATTGCATCAAAGTCAGCTAATGATTAAAACCAATTAAACCAGGAATTAATGAGCTTGCAAAGCTGTATTGCATCAAAGTCAGCTAATGATTAAAACCAATTAAACCAGGAATTAATGAGCTTGTAAAACTTGATTGCATCAAAGTCAGCTAATGATTAAAACCAATTAAACCAGGAATTAATGAGCTTGCAAAGCTGTATTGCATCAAAGTCAGCTAATGATTAAAACCAATTAAACCAGGAATTAACGAGCTTGCAAAGCTGTATTGCATCAAAGTCAGCTAATGTTTAAAACCAATTAAACCAGGAATTAATGAGCTTCTTTTACCATTTTGAAAATTTATTTAATAGGGTAATTCTATTTTGTAATTGGTGCTTGTTTTTTCGCCATATTATTAACAAGTTAAACAGACCTAAGTCGCCTACTCTCAATTATTCTGACTTATGACCTTACGACCTTCAAAGACTTTCAATAATTCCTTGACTAACTTTGAGAGGACCTTGACAATTATATCATTCGAATGAGAATGGTAAACAACATAAGGTTTCAAATTTCGTTAGAATCAGTTGAATAGTTACGATGTTATTGCCCCAAATAACTCATTGAAAAGTAAAATGGTTACCATCCGACCGACCACCTACGAACCGACATATTAATTTAAAGAGTCGCTTGCGATTAAAAATGAGCTTGTTTAAACGTGCAAAAAATTTCTACAGTTGGCAACACTGAATCATCAGTTGACTCGGTTTTATACTGGTAGAATTAACGATATATATATATATATATATATATATATATATATATATATATATATATATATATATATATATATATATATATATATATATATATATTTGTGTAGTAGATTTTCTTCGTAACATATTTTATTAAAGGTGACTGCTAACTTATTGTTAATTGTTTTCGTTTCGAGGATCTCGATTTGTCTTATATTCCGCTTTTGATCTTGGCTTAACCCATGGATTAGTTCCCCAAAATTCATTAGAAAGTCGTGACGTGACGCACGAGAGCAGAAAACAGGTTCACTAAGCAAGACGAAATTCTTTATTGGCCTGACTCGTTTCGATATATACAAATACAAATATCATTTTCAAAGGCTAACCAGTTGTGACTAGAGAATAAGATACAGAGCTTTATATATGTGATTATATAGGTTAACCATTATACGAACATATTTATAGGTAATGGAATTTCTTTAAACACCTGACTATAATGGTCACAGGATTAAGATGGGGAGGGATTATTATTAGGGGCTGGCGGATGGTAGGAAGGCAAGATGAATTGCGAATTTGTTTTAATATTTAATTTCGGCTGCTTTTCTTTTATGTATATGGCTTCTAATATAAGCAATTGTTGTCGGTTTGTGGCGTGTGATAAGATTTCGGATTTTGGTATTCTCTTCAAGTTAATTATTATTATTATATATATATATATATATATATATATATATATATATATATATATATATATATATATATATATATATATATATATATATATATATATATATATATGGTGTGTGTTTCAAAAATAGATGGCATAAATTCGGGATATGTTCCCTATGTCTAAATAATTTAAACTATTTTTTTTCCTTTTGAAAGCTAAAACTATCAGTGTTATATTTTGTACCATTAGAATTGTGCTCTACTATACATTTTATAGGCCTAAGAAGATGACCGTATTATGGTCGGAACATCACCACTAAAGAAATAAAAAATGTTAGCAGCAATTTTCCTTGCCTTGGGATTTTTGTATGTATATATATATATATATATATATATATATATATTATGTATCACGATATTTGATACTCCCAACCCCTTTCATATTCGTTGAAATCTCATGCATCAAAGATCGTGGGAAGAGCTTGAATTTCCTGCCCCCCGAATGGTGGGCATGGTTGCGTGAAGTTCATAGTACCAACATCTATGGCAGGAGGAATGCGGCCTCGCCGGATTCTGTGAACATTTGCCCTTCTCTTGTTTCCTATCCTCTTAAGGTTCCCATTTTGTCCTCCGTCTTCCTTCCAAAGGAACACCTTCGTTGCGGAACAGGAGTATTGCCTGTTGTTGTTGTTTTTTGTGGGGGGGGGGGGCTACTTGCTTTATTTATCTTCTACACATTTTCACTGTCCCCTAACTTTGCCACTTCACGAAATTCTCCGACACGTTCAGTTTGACAATTCCCTCGTTAGTGTTCATCTTTGTTTTTTTTTTATGCTTCGTAGGATTCGCTGTAGATGTCCTTGTCATCGTCGAAATGTTTTCCTTATTCTCTTTTGATTTAATTATAACTTTTTCTTCTCTTCGTTTTCCCCCATTTAACGTCTCTGCTCTATAGGTTTGAATTAACATCATTACTGAAATCGTTGCATCACAGTTTAATCCGAGATGGTCACAGTTTAATGTTAATCCTTTAAAAGGTTTTGTAATGTGTATTTCTTTAGAATTCTTGCAATTTTATAGTTTTGGCAGTTTTCAGTTGGTTTTAGAGCCTAAGAAATGTTCTTTGTATTGTTTTATAATAATAAAATAACGTTAACACCTTAGCGTTAACTTCGGTTAGATTTTTGAACGGATTAACGCTTTTGTGTGCGCTGCGCACCTCGTTTCACGCACGTGCAAATCTGAAATCTGCCTTTGTCAATACGCGTGACTCTGAATCCAGAGTCAAGTTAAAGTTTTCTGGTTTAAGTCACCATAGCTTCTCAGGCGGACGTCCGCCAGGGGAAGCCCCAACACCTCACCTTGATGCCCAGTCACGGTGGTAACCTCCCTAGTAAATAGTGTCAGCTGAAAAAGATTCCGGACCGATATTCGAACTGCCGACCCAGCGATTGCCAGGCAAGCACGCTAACCACTATACTAGCCGGGAGGCGCCGTTGTTTTGTTTTTTAATTGCCTTCTCGCGATTGCCTACAAAGGCACAAGTCACCGTATTTATCCCTGATATCGATGGTATAGTCTTCTATCAGGCGCGAATCTAGGGGTGGACCTTCAGCCCCAATTTCAGACCCATTTATGTTATATTTCTTTTGTAAATCACTTGTATTCTGCTATTCAGAAAGAGTTATAGGTAAATATGTAGATGAGCGGCCCGGCCGAAAAAAAAATTTGTGTGTAAATATTATCGTTCACTCGTGTCGGAATATTCATGCGCGTTTGAGTCCTTTTCGAATTATTATTCTATAAACAATTAGGATTATATACTGGGGGGGCTGTGCCCCCCAGACCCCCCCAATTTAATGAAACTCAGGATCATCGTAGTGCAGTCTCCCCATTGTGTTTACCCCCACACGAGCCGTCAACTTAAATGTACTCTAAAAACGTGAAACATTTTGGAACACGGACGAAATAGTACGTCTCATCGTTCGCGCCGATAATCTACATATTTACCGAGTTATATAATAATATATATAAAACGGGGTTTTAAATCGTTGCGACCGAATGTATCTCATATGATACATTTCCTAAAGACAAGTAAATGTTAAAAATAATGATTAAATTCAGCATTAATACCTTAGTTGACGTCCAGAAACTATAATAAACTTAAATTCATAATTTTCTGATGTGTGGAAATAAAATCGGATCTGAGAGAGTTGGTATCACTCCTTTATGAGATGCTATTATTTATTATCAATTCTGTGTACGATAACCTTTATTAATGTTCAATGCTCTTTACTCAGATACTCAGAATTCAGGTTAGACCCCTCCCCCCCATTTTTATCCTGGATCCGCCACTGTCTTCTATTTCCTAGCACTATAACTGAAAATACCAATTAGTCTAAATTACAACTTAACGAGGGAAAATACAGTCGACCCCCCATATTCGCGGGGGATAGGGACCACGAACCCCCGCGAATATTGAAAAAACGCGGATAGTTGACGCTACCCCAAAACACCCCCAACCCTTCCCAAGCATCTTAATACGCTCCCCATATTAATTCACTGTCACTCTCTCTCTAGTAGCCTTTTCACAGCTTAAAATTGATCGAATCGTGCTTTCGTTCACGCCAAACTCTCAAGCAACTTCGGCCTTTTTCTTGCCTTCTTTCAACCTATCTGTCACTTTTGCCTTCTCCTCCAAACTCATCACTTTCTTGGCACGCTTAGGCATGTCTTTAGCAACACTAGACGATGCAGGGCGCTTAGGCATTGCTAATATTAAGGTGCAAAAAGCAAGAATTATTCAGGCTGTAAAACGATTGAAAAACGAGAAATAAAACACGCAAAATTACGACAAATACACAAATCACCGCTCACACACGTGGGACACGCGTACTGAATGGAACGTGGGAAATCGGTACATATACTGTACATACTGTAGTCGAGCGAGTGAGATCTGAACGCTGATTGGCTTGAATCATCCCGTCTCAGCCAACCAACACTTACGTTTTACGACTATATACGTAGGTTTCCGCGGATGTCTGTAAATGGCGCAAATTTTAACTTTTAAGGCCCCCCCAAAAAAAATCCGCGGATAGTTGAAGGCACAGATGACGAACCGCGAATAGCCGAGGGTCGACTGTAATCCAATATTAATGTTTGTGCGTAATGGAATTGCCGCTAGTTGGGTGGGGTAGGGGATGGGGGTGGAGCTGGTAAATGATTTAAATCAATTAAACTTCATCCATGATCAGTTCTCATTGGTATTATGATGGTGGGAACAATGATTGGATGGTTAATGCTATGGTAGAGTGATTTTAAAAGTGTTGATTTCATTAGTAAACAATTTCCATACAGCACCTCTAAATTTTCAGGCCATGTTTGGTAGAGCCTCTTTCTTCTTCTTCCATTTTTGCCTCTTTTTTTTTAGTCGCGGGCGACTTTACATCTCATTATGTCGCCGGTCGGTCGGTCCCCGTTTTGCTTTTTTATTGTTTTTGTAATAACATTGTAACTAATCGGCCGATTCTAACGAAATTTGAAACCCTTATGTTGTTTTATAGCCTCTTTCGAATGGTATAACTTCCATGGTCATCTCAAGGTTAGCCCATGAATTATTTTGTTTTGGCAATAACATCATAACTATTCGGCCGATTCTAACGAAATTTGAAATCTTATGTTGTTTTACATTCTCTTTCGTATATTATAACTGCCAGGGTCTTCCTAACGTTAGTCTTTGAATTATTGAAAGTTTTGGAGGTCATAAAGTCATAAATCAGAAAAGTGAGAGCACGCGACATTTTGGTCAGCAGACCTTGTCTTTTTTAGCTCTGATTCCGTAGTTGTGAAAATGATTAGGTTCTAAAGATGCATTAAAGAATCTCCCTGAACAGTTGTGTGCAAACGAACGCATCCACTCAAAAGGTGTGAAATATGAAGCTTTTTAAGTGAACAGTTGACAGAAAACTGCATATTTTGTTGTATGACAGTGCCACATGCTACCCCAAATATATGTCACTCTTTGTTACCAACAGGATGGTGGCCTATTTACTCAGACCAAGATATTAACGGGGTCTTATAACCCATAGTAATCTTTCGTTTATGTTCTTTTCGCGTATTTCTTGCGCATCGTCCGTTAAAATGAGCCTTAGAATCGTTCAGTTTCTCAATGAGTCTAGCGCAACAAAGTTTGAAATTAATTAATTATTAGTTTGACCACCGCCTTTGGCTGTAAACTCGCATGCAACTTGAAAAGGGGCATTTGTTTTTGGTAATTACGGTTGGTACGCTTCGAGCCTTCAATTTAGCGGTCAATAAGGAAAAAAATATCAAGGTAACGTTAATTTTGATTCGAAATCCGGGTTTACTAATTTTAACAATTTAAATATTTGTGCGTAATATATATATATATATATATATATATATATATATATATATATATATATATATATATATATATATATATATATATATACATATATATATATATATATATATATATATATATATATATATATATATATATATATATATATATATATATATATATAAGAGAAAGGGACATTGGAAGAAGACTAGGATCAAAGAGAGCAAAGGGTGGCATAATGAAGGCAATCCTTTACTGAGAAGACATAAATAACGCCAGGGGAAAAAAAAGTTTGAAATTCCTGGTGACGTGTTATTTGTCTTCTCAGTAAGGATTGCCTTCATGGTGCCACCCTTTGCTCTCTTTGATCGTAGTCTTCTTCTAATGTCCCTTTCTCTGACCTCTAAAAAACTGCTGTTTCTTGTCTCGTTGCTCATTCGCGTCCAATTTCTTTTTCTTGTACTATATTGTTATATAGTCTGCAATGAAAGGTTTCTGCATCTTTCTCTCTGTCTTCAAAATGGTTTTGAAAGGCAGAAAATAAATATATGCTCTAAGGAAAAGGTTAGAAATTACCGATTTTTTAACAGTATTATCGTGAAACGAAAAATAATGTATATAGGCATTCACGATAATACTGTTAAAAATCGGTAATTTCTAACCATTTAGATAAAGAAATTTTCATTATCAGGACCATTTTTTCTAATTTGTATTAACCCGATTGGTTCATATCGTCTGCCCATTTTGCAGCTAGC
This sequence comes from Ceratothoa steindachneri, assembly GCA_963969495.1. Lineage (NCBI taxonomy): Eukaryota > Metazoa > Arthropoda > Malacostraca > Isopoda > Cymothoidae > Ceratothoa > Ceratothoa steindachneri. The sequence goes on from OZ018327.1 coordinate 161,509,004, forward strand.
AAAACATTCTATGGTAATAAGCCTTTCCGCACTAACTACTTCCCCAAATGTATAACATTGCCATTTAATAATAAATTAAATAGTTTAAAGGACATATTTGGAAAAGCGGGTATTAATCTAGCCTTTAAATATAATAATTCCTCAAACCAATTGATGATGGCCAGGAAACCTAAAGAACATCATAACATAGGAGTTTATGCAATACCATGCAACGATTGCCATAAATTTTATATAGGGGAAACGGGGAGAAATCTAGACAAGAGATTGTACGAACACAAAAGAGATATTAGAGTGGGCAGTCAAAGCAGTGGAATATATTGTCATGTTAGAGATTTGAATCATTCGATCGATTTCAATGGAAGTAAAATGGTATTTAAATCGGCTAACTATGTTAAGAGAAAAATCGTAGAATCGAGCTTGATATCGTTAGTTCCTAATTTAAATCTATCTGAGGGTCAATTTTCTTTTAATCCTGTAATACGAAAGCAAATAAACAAAATAGCGAAATGTCAGCCCTTCAATAAGTTTAGGCCTTCCCCCCCTCCCTGACTAGCCACAAGTAGGGGATTGGGGGAGAAAAAAAGAGGGGATCTTTCACGACCTGACCCTGTGTTATGTAGTTAAGCATTTTCAAATATTTTCCATCCAGTATCAATTGAAAAAGGGTGTGAGATACACCGAAACTATTCTGAATTAAATTGTCTTCGGAGAATGTGGTTTAATTCCTCATCTTTTCTTGCGATATTGCATTGATTTTCATCATATATATATATATATATATATATATATATATATATATATAAAGAATCTCCCTGAACAGTTGTGTGCAAACGAACGCATCCACTCAAAAGGTGTGAAATATGAAGCTTTTTAAGTGAACAGTTGACAGAAAACTGCATAGAAAGAAAAACTATTAAATGACCTACATATAGTTATGTATATGGTAACATATATATATATATATATATATATATATATATATATATATATATATATATATATATATATATATATAGTTATGGACCATAACTCATATCAATGAATGGTCAGTGTCAAAACGGGTTTTTTAACTTAATTTTAGAGATCAGACTTGGACGTCTACATTGCTGGGTTAAGGACAAAATTTTCTATGAGGAAATTCTTAAATAAACCGGGAAGGCTTTAAATAAATGAGCATCACAGGTTAAACAATGAAATCCATCTAAGTTTGAAATATGAATGAGATACTGAGGTCAAAACGGCATCGGTAACCTCGGGGCTCAATAACAAAAACTGACCAAATCTGGCATTAAAGCCAGAGACGACTGCTGCCAGTAATGGTATCCAGTGCCTCAAGCGCGGGTCATTTGGTTGGATAGGTTCCAATCTGGCGAGGGCATCTTGAGTCACTAGAAGCGTCGGGAGAAGGCAACCGTAGAAACATTCTTTTATAGCCTGTAATTTGTTGAGGGCTGCTGCAATTGGTTTTAGAACTGACAAATATTTTGAAATAAATTCCATTTCATTGTCTTTGAGGGTGGGTTGATTCAGTTCTTCAAGAGCTACATTCACGTCATTCTTGTGTTTATATATTTGGCTTAATGAGTCATACATTGAGTTCCATCGGGTGACGCATGGGTACCTAAATTGGACGCAGGTTATTTCCTCTATTTTTTCTGCTGACTTGAGTTTAGCAGCAGCATTCCACAGCGCTGAGCATTTTCCCATTGCGCATCGAATATGGGATGATAGTTTCACTGAGTCCTCTCAATGCCTCCTGAATGTTCAGGAAAGTTGCTGATGATAACCTCTTCATCATCATCTTCATCAATGCCGTCAGTACGATTCTGAACAAGAACACCGAACTCTTTAAAACATTTCACCATGTTCGATGCATTGTCGGTGACTGTAGATACAACTTTTCGATAAGATAAACCATGCTCAGAGTTGATCCTGTCCAATATTCCAGCAATTTGATCAAAACTATGTGTTCCACGAAATCTTCGGCATGCCAGTGCAGCTGATCCTCGCGACAAGTCATCATTGATCTGTAATGTAAGATTATAAAATGTTTGTATATTATATTATAAATGAAGACTGACCAAATTAATGATTAAGGAACACATGTCAAATAATTAAAAAGATCATACTATAAATCTATCACCAATGGTCAATTTATCAATTATAAAAATAATATACTAAATAACATATACCCAATGGGCAGTGACTCCCATGAAAATGCGGTGATTGGTTGACCATATGTCGCATGTAACACAAAACACACATGGTCAACCACTGCCAATTTTACTTGTATGTCTTCCTTCATTGTACTGGTTGTTGTTGCGATAGATCTAGCCAAGGTGCACCTCGATGGCACCTGAAGAGCCGGATTGACGTCTGAAATAAATATTTAAAAATTAAAATTAGCTATGAAAAATATCAAAATATTTAGCTAGGCTAGCGATAATCCAATGTTCATAGAAATAAAATGAATAATTATTTTAATCAAAGATTAGCTATGGAAAAAATTGCTAAATATTTAGCTAAGCTAACGAAAGTCAAATGTTCTCACAAATAATATGAATAAATATATTAATTATTTATTTTGACCGATTAGCAAATAATTGCTACTATGTAATTTAAATCGATATCTATTGGTGCAATGATTTTAAAACTTTCTTTGTTATGTTTTTTATTGCCTGATGTACCTTTTATTTCGATTTAATAAACTTATTATTATTATTATTATTATCATTATTAATCAGATATTAGCTATGAAAAAAATAGCAAAATATTTGAGTTATACTAACATGAAAGAAGATCCTTAAATTCATGTCCAAGGGGCGGTCAATAAGTTTTGCAATCGGATATAAGGAAACGAGATAAGAGGAAAAGTGTTTTATTATTTTTCAATATAACTACCCTCGACTTCAATGCACTTGCGCCACTTGTCCATGAGGCTTCGAATTCCCGACAACCAGAAATCTGCCGACTGCTGTTCAATCCACTCCTGGACGGCGAGCTGGACATCTTCATCATCCCCAAACCGGCGTCCAGGGAGTGAAGCCTTGAGCTGGCGGAATAAAAAGTAGTCGCTAGGGGCGAGATCTAGACAGTAGGGGAAAGGAGATGGTTGAGCTCCTCGAATCCGCACTGTCACAGGGCACCTTGTGCAACTCTGGCCTTGTGGACAGGAGCATTGTCGTGGAGGAGCAGGACACCGCGTGTCAACTTGCCGCGCCGCTTCTGACAGATACACTTTTTCAACCCAGCCAGTTCCTCGGCGTAATATTGGCCTGTGATGGTCCTTCCACGAGGCGCATAGTCCACCATCAACACTCCCTCAGAATTCCAGAAGATGGTGGCCATGATCTTCCCAGCTGAGGGTTGGGTCCGGAACTTGATGGGGGTCGGAGAACCCCTGTGCTTTCAGGCCATGCTTTCGAGCTTGGTCTCGGGATCCCAGTGATGGACACATGTTTCATCACCTGTTACTATGCGTGACTCTAATCCCGCCGGGTCTTGGTTGTACAAGAGCAGCAGCTCCTCCGAACTTTGACAACGTGAAGTCGATCATGGGGCGTGAGGTTTCTAGGGACCCAACGGGCAGGGGACCTTGGTCATGGCCAAATTGTTGTGGATGATGTTTGTCGTAGAATGGACTCTCGACGATATACCATATATAACTATTCGTTGAGGGAACTTCTTTAATTATCTTTAGAGTGCGTGGATGTCTGGCGGGCCGATATTATGTATCTTCGATATGCTTAAGAAGTGGAACTGAGCTCAAGGATAATAATATTGCTATCATTAATAAAATAGAGTTTTATTAATAATAACTATCAACAATACACAAAACGGAAAATATTGACATAAACAGAGAATGGAAAGGGTCGTGGGGGCTCGGGCTAATCCGAGGATTAAACGATTTGAAAAGGTAAAACAAATATAAAGTTAAAGAGATGGGATGGTTCGCTAAACCATTTAAAGCACATGATAGAATTGACAAAAGGATTAAATACTCAAAGGTAACGTTCGGCTTACGTAATTTTATACTAGTTGTGCAGTGGAAAGTGACGTGAAGGAATTTTCGGTCCGCTGGCGAGTTCCAGCCGAAGGGGGGGAATAAAATGATCCTGACCTGGCGTCTTGGGAATGAGAACCGTTTCTCGACGAACGGCTTGAAGAACAATGGCTGTTCTACGTTGTTCTCTTCTGAACAACGGGGGGGTGAGAACCGTCTCTTGTCTACGGGCTCAAGAACAATGGCTGTTCTAATGTTGTTCTCTTCTGAACAACAGGGGAAGGGGTGAGAACCGTTTCTTGTCAACGGGCTCGAACGAACAATGGCTGTTCTAATGTTGCTCTCTTCTGAACAACAAGGGGAAAGGGTGAGAACCGTTTCTTGGCGAACGGGCTCAAAAGAACAATGGCTGTTCTACGTTGTTCTCTTCTGAACAACAGGGAAAGGGTTGAGAACCGTTTCTTGTCAACGGGCTCGAACGAACAATGGCTGTTCTAATGTTGTTCTCTTTTGAACAACAAGGGGGAAGGGATAGAACCGTTTCTTGGCGAACGGCCTCAAAAGAACAATGGCTGTTTTACGTTGTTCTCTTCTGAACAACAAGGGGGAAGCCTTGTGGACTTGGCGTCACGAAAGGCTCGAACCTTGGCACTCAAGGGATATTGTCCTCCTTCTGGACAAGTGATGGTGAATCTCGAGGTCGAGGTCCCTTGGCGCACAAAGCGAGAGAGGGTCGGGTGATGTTTCGCGACGAAAATCTGGATCTCCAATCTGATCTTAGTGGTAAAGTTTCCATCTAAATAGTCGAGACACTCCCTTGGCGTGGGGGACAATGGAGTGGGAGCTTCGAGGGAATGCACAGCCGAGCCTGGGAACAATGCCTTATCTGCCCATAAGCCTAACTCAATCTGGCGAGGTCGGCGTATGGGGGCGAACGGGGGAAGATAAACCTCCTTGTTTAAACATTGACTCAGGTGGCTGCGATAAGGCGCCAAGCTTCAAAGCGAAGATGCACGTGGGAAGCATCGTGGTTTTAAATAACATGTGATAGGGGTTGAAATTAACGCCGCCACAACCCGTTCTATCACACCCCTCCATTCCGGGGGAAGTTGTCACTTCGAAAAAAAGAGAGAAGGGACAACGATAGAGCTCCGTTGTGGGGAACTCATTTTCTTGTGCCAACCGTACCTTCCTGCACCTAACTAGTATTACCTCAATACATATGATTATTTTGATCTTTAGATTACAGGGGAAAATAACCTTTAATACAACTTAATAAAAAAAAGGCATGGAACAATGAAATGATATAAAATTAGTACATATGGGACAAAATAATTTATACGTAATTAATGGGTACAAATATATATACATACAAAAAAATAGACATTGAGCGTTACAAAATTCAGACATATACATTAACTAATTATAATACAAGAGAATCTAATTTAAGTCGTACAAGACGGTATATACCTACATCGAGATACTAATCCTATGAATACAATTACTATACGCTATTCGGTAACGCATTCCTACTGAGTGCGTCAGCGACCTGGTTATCGGAACCTTTTATATAATTTATTTTAAATTGATACTATTGCAAGAGTAAACTCCATCGCAGGATTCGGCCGTTGGAGTGTCGCACATTCCTAATATAGGCTAACAGACGGTGGTCGGTTCCTATCTGTAATTCTTTTCTTATCAAGTACCTTTTGAATTTGTCTATGACCCAGATAATTGATAGAGCTTCCTTCTCTATAGTGGCATATCACTTTTCGGGTGGTAATAATTGACGATCTAGCATATGCAACTGGATGACTCGTTCCGTCTTCCTCGTAATGAAGGAGTACACCTCCAATGCCCTCGTTGACGCGTCGGGCTTAATCCCAAAGGATTTTTCCGGGTTGGGCAACTTAAAAATGGGGGCAGAAATGAGCTTACTCTTGAGCTGATTAAAATGGCAAATATCGACATCGTTCCAACGTAAACGATCGGGGGAATTATTTTTTTGAAGGGGGCTGAGGGGGGCCGAAATTGCGGCGAAATTCGGAACAAATCGCTAATAGTGAGAAGCTGATTCTAGGAATGATCTTAATTGCTTCTTTGTAATCGGGAGGGGCATGTCGGCGATTGCCTTAATCTTGTTCTCTTGGGGACCTAACTTGCTTTGTCCTATTTTGAAACCCAAATATTTTATGGTTTCGTGGGCAAAATGGCATTTGCGGGGGCCAATGGTGAGGCCATTTTCGCGCAGTCGCTCGAAAAGAGCTAATAGGGTGGTTAAATGGTGACTCCATTCAAATAGTTCTTGTAGCTGACTCTTTTGATGTGGTGTCAGCTGCGCGTCAATATCCAGGTCAGAGGGTTCCAAAGACTCGCCTGGTAGGGAAGGAGAAGGGTAATCGGCATCAGGTTGGGTGCACACTATCTATATTACATTAAGGGACTCCGCGGGGTAATCTTCTTCAAGCGCCGATGTTTCGTCCAGTTCTACGAAGGTATCTCCATGGGCGCGTTGGGGGTTCTTTATTCCTTGGGGTCCACGGACAGTCTCCGTGTCCTTGTCTTGGGCCTTATCGCCTAAGGGTGTTAGTAATTCACACTCCTTTTGTGCCGTCCTAAAGTCCTGGTTAGGGGTCTCCGAGAAAACGGACGGTATCGGGGTTCTGATGGGGACGGGCTCCTGGGCTTCTTTCTTAGCTCGGCCTCGAGGAAGGGCGGCCTGAGACACAGGGTCGGAACTTACTTGGGGGCTCTGTCCTATAAGTACAGAACAGAATTGTATGGGTGCTGAAATGACTTCAGCCCAGCCATCATAATATTGACACTGCAGGTAACATCTAACGACGGGGAATTGGTTCGCCCGCCCAAGGTAGTCATGTACCACCGCAAATTTTTCGTGGTTAGGGTCCACTGGGGGGAGGAGTTCGTCGGACACGATGAAACGCGTACATCCTGTGTCCCTGACGAGAGTCGATACTCGGCAGCCGTTCACGCTGCCCTCCTCAAATTTCAAAGTTCCCGATGAACTTTTATCAAAAATAAAATTTACCTGGTGGCCTGACGGAGGGGGAGAAGTTTCTGTTTGGGTCTGCACCACCGAGGGAGCCGGGGTTGCATTAATCTGGTGAACTTGGTGGGCTGGTCCGCTTTTAAGCCTAGAATTTTGGGGGCAATTCCAGCTCATGTGGTTTTCTACACCACAGGTGAAGCATATGATTGGTCGCTTTGGGAAGAGAGATGGAGGAGAAATCTTAACGGGAGGTTTGGAGTCCCGTTGTTGGTTTTGGGGAAAGAAGTTTTGGGGTTTTACGGGGCTCGGAAACTTCGTCGGCTTTCCTGTGAAGGGGCACGAATCCTTCCTTCTTTCCTTGTAGGGGGATTGGTGAGAAATCTGATTCTCCTTTGGGTATAAATTATGGCTTGCGGCATAGACATCCGCTTCTTTGGTACATTCTTTAAAGGTCTGGCACCGACGATCCTTGACGAACGCGCGGATCTCCGTCGGGAGAGACGCCAAAAATTGATCTCGCAACCCGAAGTCTGTTAAGGACTCGTAGTTAGGATCAACCTTTGAGGATTCTAACCAAAATTTAAAATTCCTCTGAAGAATGTATCCGAATTGACGGAACGTCTGTCCGGGTTTAATACGACCTCCTCGAAATTCTTGGCGGTAGAAATCGGGAGTCATATTATGATTGGCCAATAACTCAACTTTTAAGGTGCTGTAGTTAATTGTACACTCAGATGGTAAAGATATAAAAATTTTGCACAATTTACAATTTAACAGGGGAAGTAATCTGACTACACCTTCAGCCTCCAGATCCATGTTATTGATTTCGAGGATCTTTTCGAAGTGGGCTAAAAATGCTCCGAAATCCTCTCCATCCTTGAAATTTGGGAGCTTTAGTGAGAGATTGGGGGGGGGGGGCTTCGGAACGGGAACTGGCGGACTGTATCTCTGCTTCAACACGAGCTAATTCAATCTGATGGTGAAGCTCAGCTTGTCTTATCCGTTCCTCTCTTTCTCTTTCTTCTCTTAACTTTTCTCTTTCCGTTCTTTGCTCCTCTTGAACGTACTCAATTAGTTCTTTTCCGGAAAGTCCCAAGGACTCTCCTTGCGCTTTAAAGATTTTGAACTGAGTCATCTTTGCACTTGGGGGCGCAATAGTCAACCAACTAAAATTCCTTGCAACAAGAATTTTGCCTTCTAGAGAAATAAGCCTACCTAAATATGGGCACTGACCTATTCGTACTTGGTTTCTCGATCTAAATAACCACTGACTAAAATCACAACAAAAAAACACAAACAAATTATTATAACAGTTCCTTGAGCTACTCCAGCTTCTTAAGTTTCAAAAAAAGGGGATAGCAATCGTTAAAACAAAAGGGAACTACTATACTCTATTATTATAACGAATAACACTATGCTTTACTCGACTGAGACCAGTGTTTGCAAAGATATAGCGTTAAACCTTACACACCTGATACCAAATTTAAATAGTATATATATATATATATATATATATATATATATATATATATATATATATATATATATATATATATGTCGTAGAATGGACTCTCGACGATATACCATATATAACTATTCGTTGAGGGAACTTCTTTAATTATCTTTAGAGTGCGTGGATGTCTGGCGGGCCGATATTATGTATCTTCGATATGCTTAAGAAGTGGAACTGAGCTCAAGGATAATAATATTGCTATCATTAATAAAATAGAGTTTTATTAATAATAACTATCAACAATACACAAAACGGAAAATATTGACGATAAACAGAGAATGGAAAGGGTCGTGGGGGCTCGGGCTAATCCGAGGATTAAACGATTTGAAAAGGTAAAACAAATATAAAGTTAAAGAGATGATATGGTTCGCTAAGCCATTTAAAGCACATGATAGAATTGACAAAAGGGTTAAATACTCAAAGGTAACGTTCGGCTTACGTAATTTTATACTAGTTGTGCAGTGGAAGGCGACGTGAAGGAATTTTCGGTCCGCTGGCGAGTTCCAGCCGAAGGGGGGGAATAAAATGATCCTGACCTGGCGTTTTGGGAATGAGAACCGTTTCTCGACGAACAGCTTGAAGAACAATGGCTGTTCTACGTTGTTCTCTTCTGAACAACAGGGGGGGTGAGAACCGTCTCTTGTCTACGGGCTCAAGAACAAAGGCTGTTCTAATGTTGTTCTCTTCTGAACAACAGGGGAAGGGGTGAGAACCGTTTCTTGTCAACGGGCTCGAACGAACAATGGCTGTTCTAATGTTGTTCTCTTCTGAACAACAAGGGGAAAGGGTGAGAACCGTTTCTTGGCGAACGGGCTCAAAAGAACAATGGCTGTTCTACGTTGTTCTCTTCTGAACAACAGGGAAAGGGGTGAGAACCGTTTCTTGTCAATAAGCTCGAACGAACAATGGCTGTTCTAATGTTGTTCTCTTCTGAACAACAAGGGGGAAGGGTGAGAACCGTTTCTTGGCGAACGGCCTCAAAAGAACAATGGCTGTTCTACGTTGTTCTCTTCTGAACAACAAGGGGGAAGCCTTGTGGACTCTTCGTCACGAAAGGCTCGAACCTTGGCACTCAAGGGATATTGTCCTCCTTCTGGACAAGTTATGGTGAATCTCGAGGTCGAGGTCCCTTGGCGCACAAAGTGAGAGAGGGTCGGGTGATGTTTCGCGACGAAAATCTGGATCTTCAATCTGATCTTAGTGGTAAAGTTTCCATCTAAATAGTCGAGACACTCCCTTGGTGTGGGGGACAATGGAGTGGGAGCTTCGAGGGAATGCACAGCCGAGCCTGGGAACAATGCCTTATCTGCCCATAAGCCTAACTCAATCTGGCGAGGTCGGCGTATGGGGGCGAACGGGGGAAGATAAACCTCCTTGTTTAAACATTGACTCAGGTGGCTGCGATAAGGCGCCAAGCTTCAAAGCGAAGATGCACGTGGGAAGCATCGTGGTTTTAAATAACATGTGATAGGGGTTGAAATTAACGCGGCCACAACCCGTTCTATCACAATGTTGATAACACTTCCATGTGATATTCCAAGTTCTCGCTCGATTTCTTCGACCTTCACCCGACTATTTTCGAGGATCATCCTCTCCACACGGGCCACATTGTCCTCGTTGGTCACGTCTGACGGGTGTCCTAACCGGGGGTCACCTTCAACGGACTCACGACCATGGCGGAACTCCCTATTCCAGCGAGCAATGGTTTCATAGGAAGGGGCGGTGTCGGTGTACACTGCAACCATGAGTTCATGGATCTCTTCTGCCTTTTTGCCTTCCTTGGTCAAAAATTTGATCACTGAGTGTTGCTTGACCTTCTCCATTGCTCAAAAATTTGTGACTGACGATCTGCGATCAGCTACTGCTTCTTAAATATAGAGGCAGGAGCGTGCGGTTGCAGGTCCTGACTTGTTATAACTTGTCCTAACACCCCCATAAACAGCCATCCCCCTTCCTCTGTTTTGCCCTACCGATTCGCAAAACTTATTGACCGCCCCTCGTAGTTCAACTAGGCTCAATGGTAGGAGCCCATTAGCCACAAGCGAGAGAATCTTCTTTTCAAGGACATCCTTGCATATTTGTGGTCCTGGTTTTTGCTTGGAAACGTGGAAGATGCTTAGTGTTGACTGTTTTGCAATTTTGGCAGGATCAGCATTGCTGCCGCTGGCATCTTCTTCTTTAGCTGGACGCTTGCGAGATTTCTTCTCCGATTCATATTCACCCAAAATATCTGAATGTAGTTTCTGCGCAAGAAAATAAATTATTATATTAAAATATTATTATTATATGACTTGAACATGATGATGAAATGAAAAATAAAGAGGTGAAAATGAGTGCCATTTAGTTTGGCCCCTCACCCTCTGCCTGTCCGATTCTACTAGGTGTGCCTGAAGGCTATACCCGTAACCAGTACGTCACGCGAGTTTGGCCGATGCGAGGGGGGCAAAAAACGACCTGAAACCTTCAAGACAATGGGAGGTATTTATACGAGAAACATCGCCGCGCAATGGAACGAAACTAGATTCCCGTCTACCATCTTCTTTGCTATGCAGCCCAACGGGCTGCTCCGATTCCTGTCACGTAGTCAGTGTGAGGAAGAGCGAAACACTGGTCCGATCGCTCAATCCTCGCGGACTCTTTGGCGCACTTATTTCATGCAAATCCTTACAAATGGAGGCACCCAGCTGAGGACAATATGGAAATCCTCCTTTCTCGCAGCTACCGTGGTGTCATGGATACTGCCAATCAGTGGTGGTGGAGATTCTAATCCCTCGAGGGCACTCAGTGTCTGAAAACTGGAAAAGACCCAAGACCAGGATCGATGCACATGTAAGAGTTTCCCTGAAGAACGATTGCATCTCATTGTACTGCTGAGTGACCCCAGCTGGATGGAAAAGAAGGAGACTCGTCGGGTGAAGAGCAAACAAGATTTGGAAGCCTGGCTCTCGACGGAGACTGCATCAATAGGCATAAACAATGCATACAATTGCTTAAAGTAACCCTTCCCTCTAGTTATTTTATCATATATTAACTTATTTTCGGTTTATTTTATATCATTTCATTTTCTTGCCATTTTGTTTGATATTCAAACCTTCTTTACTTAATTTTATCTTTGTCTGCAATTATTTATTTATGACATTTTTACTTTTGTTTATAGTGATATTTCATTTTATTGTATAGTATTCATTTACCTACAAGGTGCGGTGGGTAATTTGTCGCCGTTGGCAACTCAGAATTCTGTTGGTTGTCTGGAGGGCCGGCCCAAGCCTGATGGGGCCCTTAGCATAATTTCATTCGCCCCCCCCCCATACACCACCACAACCACACTAGATGCTTGATCATTTCATAGGCTACACTGTCAGTTTAACACATCCACTATCATCTGCATTATTCGTAAGTGGCTTACACCATACTGTCATTCATGTGTCATGAATGCTGACTGCTACAGGGTGGCAGCAGTCAGCAGCAGGATTAACCAACAGCAGCAAGACTATTGTACCATCTATGAAAATGATATAAAAAATCGATTTTTCTGTAATACCTGTACTACCATTTCATTCATATTACTACTCAATGGTTTTTTTTTATTTAGAAATGTTTTATCATGACGTCTTGACACTTCAAGCGCTCGTGGTGACCCTAAGCGACCGCTTAGTTCGCTTATGCCTCGGGCCGGCCCTGTTTGTCTGGCGTCGGTCCTTCCTTCTTCCTAGTATAGTAGACTCAGTTGTGAAGGAAGTAATGCCACGGCTGAATTAATTCCTCCTTAAATTTGAAAGAGGCAAAGTGTGCCGCTTGATATTCATGCCGGGTGCTCCAATGCAAAATCTCAGAGTGCTTAGGCGTCACTCTGAAGACGGGGCAGAAGATCAGGAAAGAGTTGGATGAATCAGGCTGTGATTACGATTGTATGGCGGCTCGGAATCCTCACTCAAAGCATTCTGACATGAAAAGAACCCCATAATTTGTCGCAGATCCAGGTCATCATTGACAAAGATCCCAGCGAATGAATGTGGCCCATAGCCAGGGACAAAGGAGTGTCATAATCTCACATCAGGCAGTTAGTGCATGGAGACATCCGTTACTACTCATTCAAGATGATAAAGGGCCAACTTCTTTCGCAGAAGATGAAGGACAAGCAGAAGGAACGTGCTGCAAAGCCTGTGGACAAACTGAAGTATCCCATCAAGCCTAGGATGATTTGGTTCTCCTCAGACGAAAAGCATTTCTGCCAGGACCAGGTGCCCCCCTTACCTGCTAAAAAAAATCATCCGAGTCATGAAGACCAAGTTCCGATCCATATCATGGTGTCTGGGGTGGTCAGTAGCGATGACCATGTTATACCACCTTTTATCCTCCGGGAGGGGCTACATCAAGTGCCTGAAGGAGTTGGTGTTGCCCTGGATTCCAATAGGTGGCTGTTGGAAAGCCTTATGTTTAACAGCAGGACTCTGCACCATGCCACACAGGCAGGAGGACCCATAAGCTGTCAAACCATTTCGTTGACCACATCATTCCTAACATCTGGCCTCCCAACTCCCCAGAATGAAACCTGCTGGACTATTTTCTCGAGCGTGGTTGAGAAAGAAACCCAAGTCCCTGCCCACCACCAATCTGGATCACCAGTTTTTCCCAGTTAAACAACAGGGGGACCGTCGAGAAGGCATGAAGCATGTTCGGACGCCGTCTGGAGGTCGAAGTTGAGGCTGATGGCGATTTCATTTAATAAAATTAGTAGTCAATCTTGTCTTTATCATGGAACTTTGGTAAATATATGTGTATAAATGAATTCAGTGTTATTTTCTTTTATATTAAAGTTAGGCGACAAATTACCCATATATATATATATATATATATATATATTTTTTTTTCATTATAGCATGTTTTATTAAAAGCGACCGCTAGTTTCAAATTAATAATTCTTTTTTCAATCTTCTCGATTTGTTTTATATTCGCCTTTTCTTCATTGTTTAACTGTGGATAAACGCACCGAAGTTCATCGGAGACTGATGTTTGTTATTTTGCCAAAGGTTGAAGTAAATTAATGTAATTTAGCACTTTCTTTAATTTAACTTAACAAATTAATTTAAGAAATCGAGAAGATTGAAAAATGAATTATTAATTCGAAACTAGTGGTCGCTTTTAATAAGACATGCTATAATGAAAATTTACTGCCCAAATTCACACGTGTATATATATATATATATATATATATATATATATATATATATATATATATATATATATATATATATATATATATATATATATATATTCATACCTACACATACCTATAAAATATTATGCAATGTTCAGAGAGCACGACGCTAAGGATAAATAATACAACTCGATTTTTAATAGGTAGTGTTGGCTTTGAATAGGAGACAGTGTTAAATAAAACATAGACACGAGGTTAAAATTCACAGTAATTGAGTGGACCAGGAAAAGATTTTAAAATATTCAAATTAGTTAGCGATTGTATAAACTACTAAAATTTATTAAGTAAATGGCGCTTTTATTAATATGATAATCATATAAAACTTGTTACCGAATCTTAAACGGAGAATTAAAGCAAATTACCAAAACTTACAATACAAAAACAAACCTTGCGAACGCACAACGCGTTACACACTCTTGCAAGCTGACCTAACAAACATTAAACTGCACCTCACAACCCACAGCCAAAAGAATTAATGTAAATAAAATGGCAATCGACGCCAAATCACTATTTAAATTAAGGAAGAGCTGTTTGATGTATAGCGTTTTGGTTTGCTTATTTTTTTCTTCTTGGTTTTTCCTTGAGCTTCTCTTGTTATTTTTCTGTCTCTCCATTGGTTAGGCCGGTTATTTATGGCGTTTCTTATTACGTTGATTGTGGCATTTTAATCCACATTATTTCACTGGATGGTGTTTTTTTTCTGGAAACCACAGCATTTTCTTTAGTCCGTTTTTGTGAAGTAGGTTGTTATATTCTCTGGCAGAGGAGCCTGGCCTGGTGATGTGCATATATTAAATATAACATCACTTACAGGCCGAGGTTGTCTCACATTGTGGTTAAGGGTCGGTCGTTATTTCTAGCTGATTTTGCGGCAGTGATTTCCGCGTATGTTTGTTGTTTCGGTCATTTTTTTCTCCATGATGTTCTTTGTTCTTGCGGCTCCTTTGCGTTTTGGGCACCTCATGGCGTTCGTTTTCTCTTGCATTTTTCCTTTCGATAAAATCCACTTTAACGAGTCATTTGGGGAACTTCACCATTTCGTCAATTTTGTCCATTCTTGCTATTACTATCTCGATCTTAATTTCTTCGGCAATGTGGTTTCCGATCAGAGTCCAGCTGTCGACAGAAGATGGCTCTTTGTGATGTAATCTCGAAAGGGGATTATTGGTTTCCGTCGTTAGTTTGGTCCTGTCTTCTTCGGTCTGGTATATATGACCACGTAGCCTTTTGTGGTGTTGTATGTATAACTTTGTGACTGCCACATTTAGCGCGATGTTTAGTAGTTGCATCACGTTTTCGAGAGTGGGTACGGTGCCTCCTTTTGTATGCTGGAAAGGGGACCGTTTATATGCCTCGTTTTCTACCCATGTTAGTTGTCTTCTTGTTTCTTCGGTATGTCCAGGTGGGGTTCTCTCCCCCGTCATAAATATGACTGTGGCCTGTGTAATATAATTCCATTTGAGTCCGGGGTGGGTGAGTATGAAATGGTGAAGTTGGGATTAGAAAAAAGTAGAGAAAGAATAAAGAATGGAAACCTAAACTTGCCTCCTTTACCAATTGAATGATCAGATCAGCAACCCCATCCCTCCCCTTTATCTCTTTCAGCATCAAACTCTGCATATCGGATGTGATTAACTTCAACTCCACATATCACACACTCGCATGTGAACCAGTCATACTCATTATACGTTATTGAGCATTTGCATCACGCGTGCGAGGCGCGGGCGTTGACCACTCAGCCACGACTGACTAAAAGGAAACGCAACATGAACACACTTAAGTGCAGGTAACATTTAATTCGAAGATACGCCAAACATTAATGGTTCTAGGTCTTTTACACGTATCCCCGTCCTCACTTGGCTAGTGCAGGTAACATTTAATTCGAAAATATTCAGGGTAACACTGAGACCCTCGTACGAGTCCGGTAAGTCCTCGCGCTTCGCAAATGATGGGGAAAAAACTCCAGCTGCTGCTGATAACATTTAATTTTCGAGCGGAGACGCATTGCCCAAATTCCAATGTTTGGCTTTAAAAAGTAGACCTGCAAATTCCTATTCTTTAATTTTCCGCAAGGTTAATAAATAACTTGGTCGGTGAGATGCACTGTGTATTATTTTGAGGGGGTGGGGGGTCCAAAATTAAATTAATGCTGTAAACGAAAACGCATTTGCGCCAAAATCTTTTTGAAATGAATTTGTAAATGAAGTAATTTTGTCTCTCGAATTTATAAGCGCAATAGCAACGAGGCCCTCCCTCACAGAAAGGTTGAAATCTTTCAAGAATGTAGTGCAGATGCAGTGAAAATGTGTGTAAGATATCTAACCCGAGATCCCCTCGCAGTCATTGAGGCCGGAAGGGCGAACTGCAGGTGTTGGGATCGGAGGGCACGCAGTAATTCTATTGTAAACATGGGACCTCATCCAGACCTGATATCCACTTACGGGTTTAATACGAAAAAGAGAGGGAGGGGGGGGGGGTTAAAAACTACCCCTAAACGGAACTAAGGATGACTGGATGGAAGCTGGCCGGCGACTATCCTACGAAATTACCCCTGGTAGACTCATTCTAGTATGAGACCATAGGGAAACTGGGGCCAGTAAGGCGTCATCCCCGGTGCTAAGTTTGCCTATACAGGGAGCAGCTCCCTTGCTCAAGGTGCCAAATGATGATACATTTGGGTACCAGGGCCCCAGAGGGGCAGCAACTTAACTGAATCTCCCCCTTCCCCCAAAAAAGCTGCATTGCAATGTTTTTGTTAAATTTGTGTTACCCGCGGGGCAATGGGGAAGTAATGTTCAAATGAAAATACAAGAATATTGAAAAAAAGGTTACGCATGTTAAAGATGGCAAAAAGAAAAGCTTCGTTAACTGTAACTAGCAACCTGGAAGGGCGTATTATGAGCCCATCCCCACGAGTCAATCACAGGAAGCATCCAATGTTTGAACTTGAACCTTCCGTGATTGCCGCCGTCTCGAGAAGGAAGCTGCGTCTAACTTTCACAACGGTGCTTCGACGCGAGTGAAAGAAAATAGGCCTTCGTACAAATAAGGACTCCCAAACCCAATAGTTTTTATGCCAAAGTTCGGTCGGTGCTCTTCCACCAGTTGATCTACCGACCCTTTTGAAATATGCTTTTATCGTAATAGGGTTGCATCTTATTATAATGATCCTAGCGTGTGTGTGTGTGTGTGTGTGTAGATGACGTCATCGTGAACGACGACATATACCCTTACTCGGAAGAAGGTCACGTCCTGGGTTTACGGTTCACCAAGTCTGGGTATAAAACCCACATCAACACCAGAGTCTCCCTAGCCAAAAGGCAACTTCGGAAACTATACAGGTTCCGGAACCTTGACGCTCCAAACAAGAAGAAGCTATACACTGCCTTGGTACGCTCCGTCCTGGTGTACCCGGCAGTGATAACGCAGATGGCAAGTTGTACTTCTCTCAGGATGATGCAAAGAGTACAAAATAAAGCCACACAGCTAATAGCTGGAGCTAGAAGAAGCGACCGTATTAGGCAAACAGACCTGCCCGCAAGAGAAGGGCTTAAGCCAATTAATACGGAAGCTCAAAGGCTAAGGAGAAAGACTTGGGATAAGATAGAGCAAACTATTATACCCACACTCGACAACCTCAACATTGCAATCCCGCAGCAGAAGCGACACAAAGTTGCAAGGTCAGCATTATTCCCAAGCGGAAGAGACTGCGCGGGAGAGGCAATAAACCCGATGTTTAAATGACCAAGATCGAGAAATACGAACATAAAGACAGGAGAAAACCAAAATAGACTTAAACCAAAAAACGAAAACCGAACAAAGAAGAGATTACGAATAAGACCACATAAAATAAATAAATAAAAGGACAAACAATAAAAAGCTCGAAATGCCCATAAAAGTTGTAAAGAAACGAGAAATAAATCAAAATAAAACTAAAAAAGAGGCGAAGAGCCCATCAATGGAAAAAAACAACAACAACAAAACCAAACCAAACAAACTAATTTAAAATAAAATTAAAATAAATAAATAAAAGAGGAGAAATAAAAAGTATAAACTAATTTAAGAATAAAATGAAAAATGAACAAAAGAGGCGAAGTGCCCACAAAAACAGAGAAATAAAATAAAAATAATAATAGACGAAAATGAAAACAAAAGAGGCAAAATGCCCGCAAAAATAATATTAGGCTAAATAAAGTCAGCAAAAGAAAAACTTGAAAGGCTAGAAAGCTACGACGGAAGAGAAAATAAAATTAAATAAATATATATATATTTAAAAGGAAGATTCAGAGCGGTCAAAAATGTCAACAGTGGGAATACTGGAAGCAAAGAAAAAGCAACAGAAGAGGAAAACTATGGCAGTAAAACGAAGGCGATACCCTCTCAACCAGGGTAACTAAAACTAAAAAAACTTCTTCCCCCCCTATCAGACCTACCACACATTTCACCACCTAGCTCATCAAATCAAATTTTAAAAATGTGCGTGTATCCGTCTGTGCATTTAAAAAAATGGGAAATGATTTTTTTTTCTTACACGTCAATTTTGAACGTGGTTTTGTAATGAAACCCTCTTTTCTCTCGCATACTTTCTTAATTTTGTGAACGAAGCGAACAAACGCCGCAAGCCTAGCCGAAAACGCTCGTAGGGCGGACTTTTGCTATTTGAGATAATAATGATTTTTAAGTTTATTAGCATAAAAATAAATGTTAAAACTAAAAAATAAGAACACACTAAAACAATTTTTAATATTTAGTAGAAAACAACTTTGATTAGGATCCTTTTAGGTTAGAACTCTGATTTTATGAATGTTAGTTGTTTTCCGCTAAATATTAAAAAAAATGTTTTATTGTTTTTATTTTTGTTTTAAAATGCATTTTTTGCTATTAAACTTACAAATCATTATTATCTCAGTTGATAGATCTCGGATTGGAATGAAAAGAAGTTGGTAGATCATTGTAAGAGCATGAAATTTTCTTTTATAAGATTTCTCATGTACGAAATCGACCTTGTGAATTCTAGACTGAGATTGGGAACCAAGCTTTCCCAGCGTCAGAAGCCTGGGTCCTGTCGGTCCTGTCCCCTGTCGAATCAATTTTTCTCGATTGTCTTCGCTGGAATTAACTGAAAAACAAGTAACGCCTTTTTAAGAAGCAGTGTTTTGGACGCAATCTTATGGATGCAGTTTATGGGGCGGACATTGACTCGTATGACCCCTGATAGGCCCTTGCGGCTTTTATCATCCGTTAAATTATTTAACGTATTACGAAATCTTAAAAAACGCCGAACTACCGTAATTCAAAGATAATAATTGCAAAAAAAGAGATGTCTTCTGGAAAAATAAACAGTTTAATGCAATTGACACAATATTTTTCTTGGTTGCAGGGTTATCTAAAAAAAACGTTGCTCGAGTTTAAGAGAGATAAGATAATGTAATTTGTGGATAACTTTAATCTTATTTCAGGCGCTGCGAAATGTCTTTTCCACTTCCTGAAATTTGATCAAATCTTTATTTTGCAGTTAGAAAATCAATGTAGGTGGTGATGGGGAGGGGGGGGGGATCTTTACATTCTACACTACACGAATGATTTTATGACCTGGATGATTCAAACTGTATTGCTATACCACACATTCGCATTTGTGATTGCCGGAATTATAATTCCACTGATGCTACCGTACACGTGGGCAGGAACTAATGTGCAGGACAATTAACGGTTAAATTTTAAGAATATTCGCACCAATCATTCCAGACAATAAAATGTCTTTTTATGAGACTATAGGGAAACTGATGTTCAATAACGCCACAATTTACTATCTGGATAAAAAGATTTGCTTTAGTTCTAATTCATTTAATTCAATCCAATTGCCCAGAGAGCGCGTGTATTCTTCTTTTGGCAGGGCATAAAAACAATGAATATTGGAACGCCTAACGACGTCTGGCAACCGTTTTGAATTGAAACCCTAAGGTGATTATTTTTGAAATGTGAGGGGCCTACGTACCCCTCAGACCCACTTTAATGGTGGCGGTTGCACCCTACCCCTCCGTTATTTCTAATCAACTCTTAATAGACACAATTCGAAAAGCCGAGAATTAAGTTCGTAAGCTCTCCAATGTTCTTTGTTTATTTTGCGATGCGCTCTGGTCAATAGTATTGAATTAAATTAATTTTAAATAAAGCAAACCTTTTATCCAGAAAGTAAGAGAAATGCGGCTGTATTGAACATCATATTCGTGCTCTTGACACACAAAAACGTAAGAAAAAATATATTTTAATGTCTGAAATAAATGGTGGATGTTCTTAAAATTTACCCACTTAAATTTTTATTTCAAGTCTAAATTAATGGTTGTCAAATTTCTAGCCTCTTCCATCCTTTGTATGTTTTTGGATAAAAAAAACCCCGTATACTTACACTACGGAGGACATTTAGCAACAAATGAGTGATAAAACAGGCGGATGACAGGAACATGTGAAATATAGCAAATTTATTGCTTTTGGTTTCTTTGTTTTTATGTGGTTTAGTGTTTTTGTGGATTTATTTTTATTTTTATGTAGTTTAGTCTTAGGCTGGAAAATTAAGCACGACGACTTATGCTCTTGGTGGCACTCGCCAGATAGGCGCTATTGTAAAGCAAACTAACAAAAACAAACCTAAATCCCCAAAAGTGGACACCGGATAATGTACTTTAAACCTCCAGGAACAATTTCGTACAGTAACAATATCCCCATTGCGGAGATTGGGTACAAATTTGATGAACCCCGTCTCCACGACTGTCCCCGCCCCTCCTGCCTCACTAACTCTTTGCTGCCATCATGCGCTGCGCTTCTCTTATTCCAATCGGCTACGGTTCCGGCTCACAAAGGACAACCATCCAAACGATATCTGAATGGTCTTGGTCAGGACAACTTTCCTCCTGTTTTCGGTTTCCTTAAGTGTGCAGTGGTCGCAAATGTGAGATTATTATTTAACTATAAGTAAAAAGATTAATAATAATAATAATAATAATAATAATAATAATTTGGTATAGGTTTACCACCGATCTGCTCTCTTTGAGGGCCTTTTATTTTTTAGGGGGGTGGATCTTCCTTTTTAATACGGGGTTCGAACCATGGATTCTATCCGGTCACTTACCCCAACCGATGAGCCTTAACATTGATGTAATCAGAAGCAGAGCGTCCACACGTCTGGGCAGTGCAACCCCCCTACCCCCACCCACCCCTAGATGTTAACCGATAAGACTGCTTTGAGGGTTCTAGACCAGTAGGGAGCCAATTCTCCCGAACCTACCCAAACTTATCATAAAGCAGCTCACCTCCGGCCTATAAGGAAATTAGGAAGGTGCAAACATAGGTCAATTAATCGCAAAAGCCTTGAAAAGAGATAATGGGTCGATGATGAAGATTTCGAAAATTTTGGTCGGTCAGAACAGTGCTCGCGCTCCCCATTAACTCCGCAAAAGGAGTTCGTAGTCTTGGGTGTCCAATCTCTTTATACGAGCTACGAAACGAGGCTAGCAAACCTTAATTTATGTTCCCTGGAGACAAGAAGCTGACGAGGGCAACTAATCCCCGTCTAAAGGATTCTAAATGGCATCGACGATCTGAATTACAAGAACCAATTCACAATTAACGAAAGCCCAACGCATCGAAAAGGATGGAAATTCGAGGCTAAAAGATTTTCCGCAAACGTTAGTGGAAATTACTTTTCGTATTGGATAGACAACGCGTGGAATCGCCTGCCCGAACATGCTTTAAAAAGTACAAGCGCCGATATCTGTATCTCTAAGACGCTTGATCTGTTCATGCGGACACAATGTTGTTCGCTCATAACTAACGGTCACTCACGGGTGCGCGTAAACTGCCGGGCGCACGATGTGAAACGTTTATTCATTCAAAGGGTCGTGAACCCATGGAATGATTTGCCAGGCGATGTTGTTAACTCCACCAGTGTAAACACTTTTAAAATTAAATATGATTGTGATAGAACGGGTTGAGGCCGCGTTAATTTCAACCCCTATCACATGTTATTTAAAACCACGATGCTCCCACGTGCATCTTCGCTTTGAAGCTTGGCGCCATATCGCAGCCACCTGAGTCAATGTTTAAACAAGGAGGTTTATCTTCCACCCGTTCGCCCCCATACGCCGACCTCGCCAGATTGAGTTAGGCTTATGGGCAGATAAGGCATTGTTCCCAGGCTCGGCTGTGCATTCCCTCGAAGCTCCCACTCCATTGTCCCCCACACCAAGGGAGTGTCTCGACTATTTAGATGGAAACTTTACCACTAAGATCAGATTGGAGATCCAGATTTTAGTCGCGAAACATCACCACGACCCTCTCTCACTTTGTGCGCCAAGGGACCTCGACCTCGAGATTCACCATCACTTGTCCAGAAGAAGGACAATATCCCTTGAGTGCCAAGGTTCGAGCCTTTCGTGACGCCAAGTCCACAAGGCTTCCCCCTTGTTGTTCAGAAAGAGAACAACGTTAGAACAGCCATTGTTCGTTCGAGCCCGTTGACAAGAAACGGTTCTCACCCCTTCCCCTGTTGTTCAGAAGAGAACAACGTAGAACAGCCATTGTTCTTTCGAGCCCGTTGACAAGAAACGGTTCTCACCCCTTCCCCTGTTGTTCAGAAGAGAACAACGTAGAACAGCCACTGTTCTTTTGAGCCCGTTCGCCAAGAAACGGTTCTCACCCTTCCCCCTTGTTGTTCAGAAGAGAACAACGTTAGAACAGGATTGTTCGTTTGAGCCCGTTTGCCAAGAAACGGTTCTCACCCTTCCCCCTTGTTGTTCAGAAGAGAACAACGTTAGAACAGCCATTGTTCGTTTGAGCCCGTTCGCCAAGCAACGGTTCTCACCCTTCCCCCTTGTTGTTCAGAAGAGAACAACATTAGAACAGCCATTGTTCTTGAGGCCGTAGACAAGAGACGGTTCTCCCCCCCCCCTGTTGTTCATAAGAGAACAACTTAGAACAGCCATTGTTCTTCAAGCCGTTCGTCGAGAAATGGTTCTCATTCCCAAGACGCCACGTCAGGATCATTTTATTCTCCCCCCCCCTTCGGCTGGAACTCGCCAGCGGACCGAAAATTCCTTCACGTCGACTTCCTCTGCACCACTAGTATAAGTTACGTAAGCCGAACGTTACCTTTGAGTACTTAACCCTTTTGTCAATTCTATCCTGTGCTTTAATTGGTTTAGCGAACCATCCCATCTCTTTAACTTTATATTTGTTTTACCTTTTTAAATCCTTTAATCCTTGGATTAGCCCGAGTCTCCACGACCCTTTCCATTCTCTGTTTATGTCAATATTTTCCGTTTTGTGTATTGTTGATAGTTATTATTAATAAAACTCTATTTTATTAATGATAGCAATATTATTATCCTTGAGCTCAGTTCCACTTCTTAAGCATATCGAAGATACATAATATCGGCCCGCCAGACATCCACGCACTCTAAAGATAATTAAAGAAGTTCCCTCAACGAATAGTTATATATGGTACATCGTCGAGAGTCCATTCTACGACAATGATAAACATATAAGAGAATTAAATAATCACTAGCGAGGCGAGATTTTAAAGCACAGAGTGAATATTTCTTATTCTCGCAAAATTCAAATGGTGTAATTATATTATATGATAGGGATAGTGCACAACTCTCCTGAATCTGGCTTCACCCCACAAATAATAATAATCAACAAGTAAAGATATTTTTATGCCACAATATAAGAATTTTAAACAAAACGCATCTGTATTTATTTGCGACAGGACTTTTTATCTCTGGCAACGCCGGGTACTTATGCTAGTGTTAGCCTAGACAAAATTATACGTACCCTATCGCCTTAGAACATTACGGTAAAGGTATTGGGACTCATCCATGTATGAAAAATAGGTAAACAAACGGAAATCTCCTCGAATGGGGCGTAAAGCCTCTGAGGTTTTGCTACATCCTTGTAACTCCTTGTGAATTGTTACTCGAGGTTTATAATTCTACCCCGTGTCGTAGATTTTACGGTTTGCGGTGAGGTTGGTATTACTGATTTTGTGGCCTCTATTCATGTTTTTTTTATTTATCCACTCTCATGTTATTTTCTTTCGTTTATTTCTACACCCCCTCCCCAACGGGACCTACATCCATTGAAGAATGAGGACACGTTCAAAACAGTTATCCCCCTCAAGTAGTACCCCCCTCTTTGGTTTCGGGCGGTTTTATATGGAAAAAATGGTGGTTTTGATTTCCGTGTTCTTTCCTTCCAGATGAGGCGTTTGAAGAGTCGAGTTCCGCCCTGACCGTCAGAGACGTCAGTGAATTGCTCCACGCCCAGTACGCCATCATCACAGGTGAGAAAATAGGTTCGAGTCCCTCGGGTTACCTTGGGAACATTGTAGACTATGCCCAGGGTAGATGCAGTGTTGGAACTACCGAATTTCCGGCTCATTATGAAGGGGTATCACCAATTAAACGGATGTAAACAGTTCTATGGAACGGTTCCTTAAAGGCAAAATCCTTATCAGAGGTATTTAGGTCTATGGAGAGCTAACCAGTGTGTTAATAGGAGTACCAGGCAGCTAATGGGTGCACCAGGAAGTTAATGGAGGTGTACCAGGCAATTAATGGGTGTACCAGACAGTTAATGGGGAACCAGACAGTTAATGGAGTGTACCAGGCAGTTGATGGGGTACACCAGGCAGTTAATGGGTGCATCAGGCAGTTAATGGGGGCACTAGGCTTTCGTAATGCAGTGCCTATATTGAAATCTTTAGCTTTGGTGGTAATGGAAGGCAACAGGAACAAAATTCTCCGATAACGAAATCCCAGTACGATAAAATACCCCATTAATTGGGATAAATGTTTTACCTCATACTATTTAGGTAGGTAAAGTTATGTGGAATATGTTTGCAAGAACAAACATAGAACTCCCACGCACCAACACTTCTGTTGAAGACTTTGCTTTACAGGGTGCTCCATCCTCATAAATTCAAATTTATCTACAAAATAGGCTTCTGTCTCAAATCTCGAATCCTTGCTGGCCTACCGACGCCAACCGTCTACCACACAGAACCCCCACAATATCCCCCTTCCTTGCACCTCCGTCCGCATCTACAACATACAACTCTTCCGTCCACGAACCTGCCAAAGGGATTTCTATATCCACCACCACCACTCGAAGGGGATCGGGTAAGACTCCCTTGGGCCACGAATAGTACTCTTCTCGCCAGTTGGTGACAAAACAAAGTACTACCTC
Organism: Ceratothoa steindachneri; assembly: GCA_963969495.1. Classification (NCBI taxonomy): domain Eukaryota; kingdom Metazoa; phylum Arthropoda; class Malacostraca; order Isopoda; family Cymothoidae; genus Ceratothoa; species Ceratothoa steindachneri. The sequence continues at coordinate 161,533,989 of OZ018327.1, forward strand.
TTCCTGTACCTTACACCTCAACCACAACGACGGCCGGCTCCTGGTACCATCAGGGTTGCAAGTAATTGTCATTCTGATTTTTATGTGAATTTCTCTACCCGGTTTGGGGATCTTGTCCACGGCTTGACGCAATTAACTCAAATAATCGTAGAATGAAAGTAGAATGAAGGAAGAATAAAGGAAGAATAAGGGAAGAATAAAGGTAAAATAAGGGCCAAGGCGTGGCGGAGTGGGAGCACCACTTCCGATTTCGGCGAAGTCGAGCTCATCGGGCGTGTTAGCAGCCGGATGGCGTCCCGTTTTGGGTTCGCTCTGTAGATACCCCTGTGTACAAATCTCACGTTAGGTTGTAGGTCACCATAACTTTAGAGGGTAGCGGGGAAGAAGAGGGTGGGACCGGAGAAGGGCAGACAGAAGGAGATCAGAAAGGAAGAGACAGGAAACCCCCAAAGTTTAGATACATGGGAAGAGAATCCTTCATAAGAAAGTTCGCACTTACAAAAAGTGACTTAAATGTACGAACTATACCTCGTTTCTAACAAAGGTACAAACCTGACCTCGTTCCTAACAAGAGCCTCCTTCATAAGAAAGTTCGCACTCCTAAAAAGGGATTTAAATGTACGAACTTTACCTCGTTTCTAACAAAGGTACAAACCTGACCTCGTTCCTAACAAAAGCCTCCTTCATAAGAAAGTTTGCACTTCCAAAAAGGGATTTAAATGTACGAACTTTACCTCGTTTCTAACAAAGGTACAAACCTGACCTCGTTCCTAACAAGAGCCTCCTTCATAAGAAAGTTCGCACTTCCAAAAAGGGATTTAAATGTACGAACTTTACCTCGTTCCTAACAAAGGTACAAACCTGACCTCGTTCCTAACAAGAGCCTCCTTCATAAGAAAGTTCGCACTTCCAAAAAGGGATTTAAATGTTCGAACTTTACCTCGTTTCTAACAAAGGTACAAACCTGACCTCGATCCTAACAAGAGCCTCCTTCATAAGAAAGTTCGCACTCCTAAAAAGGGATTTAAATGTACGAACTTTACCTCGTTTCTAACAAAGGTACAAACCTGACCTCGATCCTAACAAGAGCCTCCTTCATAAGAAAGTTCGCAATTCCAAAAAGAGATTTAAATGTACGAACTTTACCTCGTTTCTAACAAAGGTACAAACCTGACCTCGATCCTAACAAGAGCCTCCTTCATAAGAAAGTTCGCACTCCTAAAAAGGGATTTAAATGTACGAACTTTACCTCGTTTCTAACAAAGGTACAAACCTGACCTCGATCCTAACAAGAGCCTCCTTCATAAGAAAGTTCGCAATTCCAAAAAGAGATTTAAATGTACGAACTTTACCTCGTTCCTAACAAAGGTACAAACCTGACCTCGTTCCTAACAAGAGCCTCCTTCATAAGAAAGTTCGCACTCCTAAAAAGGGATTTAAATGTACGAACTTTACCTCGTTTCTAACAAAGGTACAAACCTGACCTCGTTCCTAACAAGAGCCTCCTTCATAAGAAAGTTCGCACTCCTAAAAAGGGATTTAAATGTACGAACTTTACCTCGTTCCTAACAAAGGTACAAACCTGACCTCGTTCCTAACAAAAGCCTCCTTCATAAGAAAGTTCGCACTCCTAAAAAGGGATTTAAATGTACGAACTTTACCTCGTTTCTAACAAAGGTACAAACCTGACCTCGTTCCTAACAAGAGCCTCCTTCATAAGAAAGTTCGCACTTCCAAAAAGGGATTTAAATGTACGAACTTTACCGCGTTCCTAACAAAGGTACAAACCTGACCTCGTTCCTAACAATAGCCTCCTTCATAAGAAAGTTCGCACTCCTAAAAAGGGATTTAAATGTACGAACTTTACCTCGTTTCTAACAAAGGTACAAACCTGACCTCGTTCCTAACAAGAGCCTCCTTCATAAGAAAGTTCGCACTTCCAAAAAGGGATTTAAATGTACGAACTTTACCTCGTTCCTAAGAAAGGTACATACCTGACCTCGTTCCTAACAAGAGCCTCCTTCATAAGAAAGTTCGCACTCCTAAAAAGGGATTTAAATGTACGAACTTTACCTCGTTTCTAACAAAGGTACAAACCTGACCTCGTTCCTAACAAGAGCCTCATTCATAATAAAGTTCGCACTTCCAAAAAGGGATTTAAATGTACGAACTTTACCTCGTTTCTAACAAAGGTACAAACCTGACCTCGTTCCTAACAAGAGCCTCCTTCATAAGAAAGTTCGCACTCCTAAAAAGGGATTTAAATGTACGAACTTTACCTCGTTTCTAACAAAGGTACAAACCTGACCTCGTTCCTAACAAAAGCCTCCTTCATAAGAAAGTTTGCACTTCCAAAAAGGGATTTAAATGTACGAACTTTACCTCGTTTCTAACAAAGGTACAAACCTGACCTCGTTCCTAACAAGAGCCTCCTTCATAAGAAAGTTCGCACTCCTAAAAAGGGATTTAAATGTACGAACTTTACCTCGTTCCTAACAAAGGTACAAACCTGACCTCGTTCCTAACAAGAGCCTCCTTCATAAGAAAGTTCGCACTTCCAAAAAGGGATTTAATTTTCGAACTTTACCTCGTTTCTAACAAAGGTACAAACCTGACCTCGTTCCTAACAAGAGCCTCCTTCATAAGAAAGTTCGCACTTCCAAAAAGGGATTTAAATGTACGAACTTTACCTCGTTTCTAACAAAGGTACAAACCTGACCAAGTTCCTAACAAGAGCCTCCTTCATAAGAAAGTTCGCACTTCCAAAAAGGGATTTAAATGTACGAACTTTACCTCGTTTCTAACAAAGGTACAAACCTGACCTCGTTCCTAACAAGAGCCTCCTTCATAAGAAAGTTCGCACTCCTAAAAAGGGATTTAAATGTACGAACTTTACCTCGTTTCTAACAAAGGTACAAACCTGACCTCGTTCCTAACAAGAGCCTCCTTCATAAGAAAGTTCGCACTTCCAAAAAGGGATTTAAATGTTCGAACTTTACCTCGTTTCTAACAAAGGTACAAACCTGACCTCGTTCCTAACAAGAGCCTCCTTCATAAGAAAGTTCGCACTTCCAAAAAGGGATTTAAATGTACGAACTTTACCTCGTTTCTAACAAAGGTACAAACCTGACCTCGTTCCTAACAAGAGCCTCCTTCATAAGAAAGTTCGCAATTCCAAAAAGAGATTTAAATGTACGAACTTTACCTCGTTTCTAACAAAGGTACAAACCTGACCTCGATCCTAACAAGAGCCTCCTTCATAAGAAAGTTCGCACTCCTAAAAAGGGATTTAAATGTACGAACTTTACCTAGTTTCTAACAAAGGTACAAACCTGACCTCGATCCTAACAAGAGCCTCCTTCATAAGAAAGTTCGCACTCCTAAAAAGGGATTTAAATGTACGAACTTTACCTCGTTTCTAACAAAGGTACAAACCTGACCTCGATCCTAACAAGAGCCTCCTTCATAAGAAAGTTCGCAATTCCAAAAAGAGATTTAAATGTACGAACTTTACCTCGTTTCTAACAAAGGTACAAACCTGACCTCGATCCTAACAAGAGCCTCCTTCATAAGAAAGTTCGCACTCCTAAAAAGGGATTTAAATGTACGAACTTTACCTCGTTTCTAACAAAGGTACAAACCTGACCTCGATCCTAACAAGAGCCTCCTTTATAAGAAAGTTCGCAATTCCAAAAAGAGATTTAAATGTACGAACTTTACCTCGTTCCTAACAAAGGTACAAACCTGACCTCGTTCCTAACAAGAGCCTCCTTCATAAGAAAGTTCGCACTCCTAAAAAGGGATTTAAATGTACGAACTTTACCTCGTTTCTAACAAAGGTACAAACCTGACCTCGTTCCTAACAAGAACCTCCTTCATAAGAAAGTTCGCACTCCTAAAAAGGGATTTAAATGTACGAACTTTACCTCGTTCCTAACAAAGGTACAAACCTGACCTCGTTCCTAACAAAAGCCTCCTTCATAAGAAAGTTCGCACTGCTAAAAAGGGATTTAAATGTACGAACTTTACCTCGTTTCTAACAAAGGTACAAACCTGACCTCGTTCCTAACAAGAGCCTCCTTCATAAGAAAGTTCGCACTTCCAAAAAGGGATTTAAATGTACGAACTTTACCGCGTTCCTAACAAAGGTACAAACCTGACCTCGTTCCTAACAAGAAACTCCTTCATAAGAAAGTTCGCACTCCTAAAAAGGGATTTAAATGTACGAACTTTACCTCGTTTCTAACAAAGGTACAAACCTGACCTCGTTCCTAACAAGAGCCTCCTTCATAAGAAAGTTCGCACTTCCAAAAAGGGATTTAAATGTACGAACTTTACCTCGTTTCTAAGAAAGGTACATACCTGACCTCGTTCCTAACAAGAGCCTCCTTCATAAGAAAGTTCGCACTCCTAAAAAGGGATTTAAATGTACGAACTTTACCTCGTTTCTAACAAAGGTACAAACCTGACCTCGTTCCTAACAAGAGCCTCATTCATAATAAAGTTCGCACTTCCAAAAAGGGATTTAAATGTACGAACTTTACCTCGTTTCTAACAAAGGTACAAACCTGACCTCGTTCCTAACAAGAGCCTCCTTCATAAGAAAGTTCGCACTCCTAAAAAGGGATTTAAATGTACGAACTTTACCTCGTTTCTAACAAAGGTACAAACCTGACCTCGTTCCTAACAAAAGCCTCCTTCATAAGAAAGTTTGCACTTCCAAAAAGGGATTTAAATGTACGAACTTTACCTCGTTTCTAACAAAGGTACAAACCTGATCTCGTTCCTAACAAGAGCCTCCTTCATAAGAAAGTTCGCACTCCTAAAAAGGGATTTAAATGTACGAACTTTACCTCGTTTCTAACAAAGGTACAAACCTGACCTCGTTCCTAACAAGAGCCTCCTTCATAAGAAAGTTCGCACTTCCAAAAAGGGATTTAAATGTTCGAACTTTACCTCGTTTCTAACAAAGGTACAAACCTGACCTCGTTCCTAACAAGAGCCTCCTTCATAAGAAAGTTCGCACTTCCAAAAAGGGATTTAAATGTACGAACTTTACCTCGTTTCTAACAAAGGTACAAACCTGACCTCGTTCCTAACAAGAGCCTCCTTCATAAGAAAGTTCGCACTCCTAAAAAGGGATTTAAATGTACGAACTTTACCTCGTTTCTAACAAAGGTACAAACCTGACCTCGTTCCTAACAAGAGCCTCCTTCATAAGAAAGTTCGCACTTCCAAAAAGGGATTTAAATGTTCGAACTTTACCTCGTTTCTAACAAAGGTACAAACCTGACCTCGTTCTTAACAAGAGCCTCCTTCATAAGAAAGTTCGCACTCCTAAAAAGGGATTTAAATGTACGAACTTTACCTCGTTTCTAACAAAGGTACAAACCTGACCTCGTTCCTAACAAAAGCCACCTTCATAAGAAAGTTTGCACTTCCAAAAATGGATTTAAATGTACGAACTTTACCTCGTTTCTAACAAAAGTACAAACCTGACCTCGTTCCTAACAAGAGCCTCCTTCATAAGAAAGTTCGCACTCCTAAAAAGGGATTTAAATGTACGAACTTTACCTCGTTTCTAACAAAGGTACAAACCTGACCTCGTTCCTAACAAGAGCCTCCTTCATAAGAAAGTTCGCACTTCCAAAAAGGGATTTAAATGTTCGAACTTTACCTCGTTTGTAACAAAGGTACAAACCTGACCTCGTTCCTAACAAGAGCCTCCTTCATAAGAAAGTTCGCACTTCCAAAAAGGGATTTAAATGTACGAACTTTACCTCGTTTCTAACAAAGGTACAAACCTGACCTCGTTCCTAACAAGAGCCTCCTTCATAAGAAAGTTCGCACTTCCAAAAAGGGATTTAAATGTACGAACTTTACCTCGTTTCTAACAAAGGTACAAACCTGACCTCGTTCCTAACAAGAGCCTCCTTCATAAGAAAGTTCGCACTCCTAAAAAGGGATTTAAATGTACGAACTTTACCTCGTTTCTAACAAAGGTACAAACCTGACCTCGTTCCTAACAAGAGCCTCCTTCATAAGAAAGTTCGCACTTCCAAAAAGGGATTAAAATGTTCGAACTTTACCTCGTTTCTAACAAAGGTACAAACCTGACCTCGTTCCTAACAAGAGCCTCCTTCATAAGAAAGTTCGCACTTCCAAAAAGGGATTTAAATGTACGAACTTTACCTCGTTTCTAACAAAGGTACAAACCTGACCTCGTTCCTAACAAGAGCCTCCTTCATAAGAAAGTTCGCACTCCTAAAAAGGGATTTAAATGTACGAACTTTACCTCGTTTCTAACAAAGGTACAAACCTGACCTCGTTCCTAACAAGAGCCTCCTTCATAAGAAAGTTCGCACTTCCAAAAAGGGATTTAAATGTTCGAACTTTACCTCGTTTCTAACAAAGGTACAAACCTGACCTCGTTCCTAACAAGAGCCTCCTTCATAAGAAAGTTCGCACTCCTAAAAAGGGATTTAAATGTACGAACTTTACCTCGTTTCTAACAAAGGTACAAACCTGACCTCGTTCCTAACAAAAGCCTCCTTCATAAGAAAGTTTGCACTTCCAAAAAGGGATTTAAATGTACGAACTTTACCTCGTTTCTAACAAAGGTACAAACCTGATCTCGTTCCTAACAAGAGCCTCCTTCATAAGAAAGTTCGCACTCCTAAAAAGGGATTTAAATGTACGAACTTTACCTCGTTTCTAACAAAGGTACAAACCTGACCTCGTTCCTAACAAGAGCCTCCTTCATAAGAAAGTTCGCACTTCCAAAAAGGGATTTAAATGTTCGAACTTTACCTCGTTTCTAACAAAGGTACAAACCTGACCTCGTTCCTAACAAGAGCCTCCTTCATAAGAAAGTTCGCACTTCCAAAAAGGGATTTAAATGTACGAACTTTACCTCGTTTCTAACAAAGGTACAAACCTGACCTCGTTCCTAACAAGAGCCTCCTTCATAAGAAAGTTCGCACTTCCAAAAAGGGATTTAAATGTTCGAACTTTACCTCGTTTCTAACAAAGGTACAAACCTGACCTCGTTCTTAACAAGAGCCTCCTTCATAAGAAAGTTCGCACTCCTAAAAAGGGATTTAAATGTACGAACTTTACCTCGTTTCTAACAAAGGTACAAACCTGACCTCGTTCCTAACAAAAGCCACCTTCATAAGAAAGTTTGCACTTCCAAAAATGGATTAAGATGTACGAACTTTACCTCGTTTCTAACAAAGGTACAAACCTGACCTCGTTCCTAACAAGAGCCTCCTTCATAAGAAAGTTCGCACTCCTAAAAAGGGATTTAAATGTACGAACTTTACCTCGTTTCTAACAAAGGTACAAACCTGACCTCGTTCCTAACAAGAGCCTCCTTCATAAGAAAGTTCGCACTTCCAAAAAGGGATTTAAATGTTCGAACTTTACCTCGTTTGTAACAAAGGTACAAACCTGACCTCGTTCCTAACAAGAGCCTCCTTCCTAAGAAAGTTCGCACTTCCAAAAAGGGATTTAAATGTACGAACTTTACCTCGTTTCTAACAAAGGTACAAACCTGACCTCGTTCCTAACAAGAGCCTCCTTCATAAGAAAGTTCGCACTTCCAAAAAGGGATTTAAATGTACGAACTTTACCTCGTTTCTAACAAAGGTACAAACCTGACCTCGTTCCTAACAAGAGCCTCCTTCATAAGAAAGTTCGCACTCCTAAAAAGGGATTTAAATGTACGAACTTTACCTCGTTTCTAACAAAGGTACAAACCTGACCTCGTTCCTAACAAGAGCCTCCTTCATAAGAAAGTTCGCACTTCCAAAAAGGGATTTAAATGTTCGAACTTTACCTCGTTTCTAACAAAGGTACAAACCTGACCTCGTTCCTAACAAGAGCCTCCTTCATAAGAAAGTTCGCACTTCCAAAAAGGGATTTAAATGTACGAACTTTACCTCGTTTCTAACAAAGGTACAAACCTGACCTCGTTCCTAACAAGAGCCTCCTTCATAAGAAAGTTCGCACTTCCAAAAAGGGATTTAAATGTACGAACTTTACCTCGTTTCTAACAAAGGTACAAACCTGACCTCGTTCCTAACAAAAGCCTCCTTCATAAGAAAGTTCGCACTCCTAAAAAGGGATTTAAATGTACGAACTTTACCTCGTTTCTAACAAAGGTACAAACCTGACCTCGTTCCTAACAAGAGCCTCCTTCATAAGAAAGTTCGCACTTCCAAAAAGGGATTTAAATGTACGAACTTTTCCTCGTTTCTAACAAAGGTACAAACCTGACCTCGTTCCTAACAAGAGCCTCCTTCATAAGAAAGTTCGCACTTCCAAAAAGGGATTTAAATGTACGAACTTTACCTCGTTCCTAACAAAGGTAGAAACCTGACCTCGTTCCTAACAAGAGCCTCCTTCATAAGAAAGTTCGCACTCCTAAAAAGGGATTTAAATGTACGAACTTTACCTCGTTTCTAACAAAGGTACAAACCTGACCTCGTTCCTAACAAAAGCCTCCTTCATAAGAAAGTTTGCACTTCCAAAAAGGGATTTAAATGTACGAACTTTACCTCGTTTCTAACAAAGGTACAAACCTGACCTCGTTCCTAACAAGAGCCTCCTTCATAAGAAAGTTCGCACTTCCAAAAAGGGATTTAAATGTACGAACTTTACCTCGTTCCTAACAAAGGTACAAACCTGACCTCGTTCCTAACAAGATCCTCCTTCATAATAAAGTTCGCACTCCTAAAAAGGGATTTAAATGTACGAACTTTACCTCGTTTCTAACAAAGGTACAAACCTGACCTTGTTCCTAACAAGAGCCTCCTTCATAAGAAAGTTCGCACTTCCAAAAAGGGATTTAAATGTTCGAACTTTACCTCGTTTCTAACAAAGGTACAAACCTGACCTCGTTCCTAACAAGAGCCTCCTTCATAAGAAAGTTCGCACTCCTAAAAAGGGATTTAAATGTAAGAACTTTACCTCGTTTCTAACAAAGGTACAAACCTGACCTCGTTCCTAACAAAAGCCTCCTTCATAAGAAAGTTTGCACTTCCAAAAAGGGATTTAAATGTACGAACTTTACCTCGTTTCTAACAAAGGTACAAACCTGACCTCGTTCCTATTAAGAGCCTCCTTCATAAGAAAGTTCGCACTTCCAAAAAGGGATTTAAATGTACGAACTTTACCTCGTTCCTAACAAAGGTACAAACCTGACCTCGTTCCTAACAAGAGCCTCCTTCATAAGAAAGTTCGCACTTCCAAAAAGGGATTTAAATGTTCGAACTTTACCTCGTTTCTAACAAAGGTACAAACCTGACCTCGTTCCTAACAAGAGCCTCCTTCATAAGAAAGTTCGCACTCCTAAAAAGGAATTTAAATGTACGAACTTTACCTCGTTTCTAACAAAGGTACAAACCTGACCTCGTTCCTAACAAAAGCCTCCTTCATAAGAAAGTTTGCACTTCCAAAAAGGGATTTAAATGTACGAACTTTACCTCGTTTCTAACAAAGGTACAAACCTGACCTCGTTCCTAACAAGAGCCTCCTTCATAAGAAAGTTCGCACTTCCAAAAAGGGATTTAAATGTACGAACTTTACCTCGTTCCTAACAAAGGTACAAACCTGACCTCGTTCCTAACAAGAGCCTCCTTCATAAGAAAGTTCGCACTCCTAAAAAGGGATTTAAATGTACGAACTTTACCTCGTTTCTAACAAAGGTACAAACCTGACCTCGTTCCTAACAAGAGCCTCCTTCATAAGAAAGTTCGCACTTCCAAAAAGGGATTTAAATGTTCGAACTTTACCTCGTTTCTAACAAAGGTACAAACCTGACCTCGTTCCTAACAAGAGCCTCCTTCATAAGAAAGTTCGCACTCCTAAAAAGGGATTTAAATGTACGAACTTTACCTCGTTTCTAACAAAGGTACAAACCTGACCTCGTTCCTAATAAGAGCCTCCTTCATAAGAAAGTTCGCACTTCCAAAAAGGGATTTAAATGTACGAACTTTACCTCGTTCCTAACAAAGGTACATACCTGACCTCGTTCCTAACAAGAGCCTCATTCATAATAAAGTTCGCACTTCCAAAAAGGGATTTAAATGTACGAACTTTACCTCGTTTCTAACAAAGGTACAAACCTGACCTCGTTCCTAACAAAAGCCTCTTTCATAAGAAAGTTCGCACTCCTAAAAAGGGATTTAAATGTACGAACTTTACCTCGTTTCTAACAAAGGTACAAACCTGACCTCGTTCCTAACAAGAGCCTCCTTCATAAGAAAGTTCGCACTTCCAAAAAGGGATTTAAATGTTCGAACTTTACCTCGTTTCTAACAAAGGTACAAACCTGACCTCGTTCCTAACAAGAGCCTCCTTCATAAGAAAGTTCGCACTTCCAAAAAGGGATTTAAATGTACGAACTTTACCTCGTTTCTAACAAAGGTACAAACCTGACCTCGTTCCTAACAAGAGCCTCCTTCATAAGAAAGTTCGCACTTCCAAAAAGGGATTTAAATGTACGAACTTTACCTCGTTTCTAACAAAGGTACAAACCTGACCTCGTTCCTAACAAGAGCCTCCTTCATAAGAAAGTTCGCACTCCTAAAAAGGGATTTAAATGTACGAACTTTACCTCGTTTCTAACAAAGGTACAAACCTGACCTCGTTCCTAACAAGAGCCTCCTTCATAAGAAAGTTTGCACTTCCAAAAAGGGATTTAAATGTACGAACTTTACCTCGTTTCTAACAAAGGTACAAACCTGACCTCGTTCCTAACAAGAGCCTCCTTCATAAGAAAGTTCGCACTTCCAAAAAGGGATTTAAATGTACGAACTTTACCTCGTTTCTAACAAAGGTACAAACCTGACCTTGTTCCTAACAAGAGCCTCCTTCATAAGAAAGTTCGCACTTCCAAAAAGGGATTTAAATGTTCGAACTTTACCTCGTTTCTAACAAAGGTACAAACCTGACCTCGTTCCTAACAAGAGCCTCCTTCATAAGAAAGTTCGCACTCCTAAAAAGGGATTTAAATGTACGAACTTTACCTCGTTTCTAACAAAGGTACAAACCTGACCTCGTTCCTAACAAGAGCCTCCTTCATAAGAAAGTTCGCACTTCCAAAAAGGGATTTAAATGTACGAACTTTACCTCGTTTCTAACAAAGGTACAAACCTGACCTCGTTCCTAACAAGAGCCTCCTTCATAAGAAAGTTCGCACTCCTAAAAAGGGATTTAAATGTACGAACTTTACCTCGTTTCTAACAAAGGTACAAACCTGACCTCGTTCCTAACAAAAGCCTCCTTCATAAGAAAGTTTGCACTTCCAAAAAGGGATTTAAATGTACGAACTTACCTCGTTTCTAACAAAGGTACAAACCTGACCTCGTTCCTAACAAGAGCCTCCTTCATAAGAAAGTTCGCACTTCCAAAAAGGGATTTAAATGTACGAACTTTACCTCGTTTCTAACAAAGGTACAAACCTGACCTCGTTCCTAACAAAAGCCTCCTTCATAAGAAAGTTCGCACTCCTAAAAAGGGATTTAAATGTACGAACTTTACCTCGTTTCTAACAAAGGTACAAACCTGACCTCGTTCCTAACAAGAGCCTCCTTCATAAGAAAGTTCGCACTTCCAAAAAGGGATTTAAATGTACGAACTTTACCTCGTTTCTAACAAAGGTACAAACCTGACCTCGTTCCTAACAAGAGCCTCCTTCATAAGAAAGTTCGCACTTCCAAAAAGGGATTTAAATGTACGAACTTTACCTCGTTCCTAACAAAGGTACAAACCTGACCTCGTTCCTAACAAGAGCCTCCTTCATAAGAAAGTTCGCACTCCTAAAAAGGGATTTAAATGTATGAACTTTACCTCGTTTCTAACAAAGGTACAAACCTGACCTCGTTCCTAACAAAAGCCTCCTTCATAAGAAAGTTTGCACTTCCAAAAAGGGATTTAAATTTACGAACTTTACCTCGTTTCTAACAAAGGTACAAACCTGACCTCGTTCCTAACAAGAGCCTCCTTCATAAGAAAGTTCGCACTTCCAAAAAGGGATTTAAATGTACGAACTTTACCTCGTTTCTAACAAAGGTACAAACCTGACCTCGTTCCTAACAAGAGCCTCCTTCATAAGAAAGTTCGCACTTCCAAAAAGGGATTTAAATGTTCGAACTTTACCTCGTTTCTAACAAAGGTACAAACCTGACCTCGTTCCTAACAAGAGCCTCCTTCATAAGAAAGTTCGCACTCCTAAAAAGGGATTTAAATGTACGAACTTTACCTCGTTTCTAACAAAGGTACAAACCTGACCTCGTTCCTAACAAAAGCCTCCTTCATAAGAAAGTTTGCACTTCCAAAAAGGGATTTAAATGTACGAACTTTACCTCGTTTCTAACAAAGGTACAAACCTGACCTCGTTCCTAACAAGAGCCTCCTTCATAAGAAAGTTCGCACTTCCAAAAAGGGATTTAAATGTACGAACTTTACCTCGTTCCTAACAAAGGTACAAACCTGACCTCGTTCCTAACAAGAGCCTCCTTCATAAGAAAGTTCGCACTTCCAAAAAGGGATTTAAATGTTCGAACTTTACCTCGTTTGTAACAAAGGTACAAACCTGACCTCGTTCCTAACAAGAGCCTCCTTCCTAAGAAAGTTCGCACTTCCAAAAAGGGATTTAAATGTACGAACTTTACCTCGTTTCTAACAAAGGTACAAACCTGACCTCGTTCCTAACAAGAGCCTCCTTCATAAGAAAGTTCGCACTTCCAAAAAGGGATTTAAATGTACGAACTTTACCTCGTTTCTAACAAAGGTACAAACCTGACCTCGTTCCTAACAAGAGCCTCCTTCATAAGAAAGTTCGCACTCCTAAAAAGGGATTTAAATGTACGAACTTTACCTCGTTTCTAACAAAGGTACAAACCTGACCTCGTTCCTAACAAGAGCCTCCTTCATAAGAAAGTTCGCACTTCCAAAAAGGGATTTAAATGTTCGAACTTTACCTCGTTTCTAACAAAGGTACAAACCTGACCTCGTTCCTAACAAGAGCCTCCTTCATAAGAAAGTTCGCACTTCCAAAAAGGGATTTAAATGTACGAACTTTACCTCGTTTCTAACAAAGGTACAAACCTGACCTCGTTCCTAACAAGAGCCTCCTTCATAAGAAAGTTCGCACTTCCAAAAAGGGATTTAAATGTACGAACTTTACCTCGTTTCTAACAAAGGTACAAACCTGACCTCGTTCCTAACAAAAGCCTCCTTCATAAGAAAGTTCGCACTCCTAAAAAGGGATTTAAATGTACGAACTTTACCTCGTTTCTAACAAAGGTACAAACCTGACCTCGTTCCTAACAAGAGCCTCCTTCATAAGAAAGTTCGCACTTCCAAAAAGGGATTTAAATGTTCGAACTTTACCTCGTTTCTAACAAAGGTACAAACCTGACCTCGTTCCTAACAAGAGCCTCCTTCATAAGAAAGTTCGCACTTCCAAAAAGGGATTTAAATGTACGAACTTTTCCTCGTTTCTAACAAAGGTACAAACCTGACCTCGTTCCTAACAAGAGCCTCCTTCATAAGAAAGTTCGCACTTCCAAAAAGGGATTTAAATGTACGAACTTTACCTCGTTCCTAACAAAGGTAGAAACCTGACCTCGTTCCTAACAAGAGCCTCCTTCATAAGAAAGTTCGCACTCCTAAAAAGGGATTTAAATGTACGAACTTTACCTCGTTTCTAACAAAGGTACAAACCTGACCTCGTTCCTAACAAAAGCCTCCTTCATAAGAAAGTTTGCACTTCCAAAAAGGGATTTAAATGTACGAACTTTACCTCGTTTCTAACAAAGGTACAAACCTGACCTCGTTCCTAACAAGAGCCTCCTTCATAAGAAAGTTCGCACTTCCAAAAAGGGATTTAAATGTACGAACTTTACCTCGTTCCTAACAAAGGTACAAACCTGACCTCGTTCCTAACAAGATCCTCCTTCATAATAAAGTTCGCACTCCTAAAAAGGGATTTAAATGTACGAACTTTACCTCGTTTCTAACAAAGGTACAAACCAGACCTCGTTCCTAACAAGAGCCTCCTTCATAAGAAAGTTCGCACTTCCAAAAAGGGATTTAAATGTTCGAACTTTACCTCGTTTCTAACAAAGGTACAAACCTGACCTCGTTCCTAACAAGAGCCTCCTTCATAAGAAAGTTCGCACTCCTAAAAAGGGATTTAAATGTAAGAACTTTACCTCGTTTCTAACAAAGGTACAAACCTGACCTCGTTCCTAACAAAAGCCTCCTTCATAAGAAAGTTTGCACTTCCAAAAAGGGATTTAAATGTACGAACTTTACCTCGTTTCTAACAAAGGTACAAACCTGACCTCGTTCCTAACAAAAGCCTCTTTCATAAGAAAGTTCGCACTCCTAAAAAGGGATTTAAATGTACGAACTTTACCTCGTTTCTAACAAAGGTACAAACCTGACCTCGTTCCTAACAAGAGCCTCCTTCATAAGAAAGTTCGCACTTCCAAAAAGGGATTTAAATGTTCGAACTTTACCTCGTTTCTAACAAAGGTACAAACCTGACCTCGTTCCTAACAAGAGCCTCCTTCATAAGAAAGTTCGCACTTCCAAAAAGGGATTTAAATGTACGAACTTTACCTCGTTTCTAACAAAGGTACAAACCTGACCTCGTTCCTAACAAGAGCCTCCTTCATAAGAAAGTTCGCACTTCCAAAAAGGGATTTAAATGTACGAACTTTACCTCGTTTCTAACAAAGGTACAAACCTGACCTCGTTCCTAACAAGAGCCTCCTTCATAAGAAAGTTCGCACTCCTAAAAAGGGATTTAAATGTACGAACTTTACCTCGTTTCTAACAAAGGTACAAACCTGACCTCGTTCCTAACAAGAGCCTCCTTCATAAGAAAGTTTGCACTTCCAAAAAGGGATTTAAATGTACGAACTTTACCTCGTTTCTAACAAAGGTACAAACCTGACCTCGTTCCTAACAAGAGCCTCCTTCATAAGAAAGTTCGCACTTCCAAAAAGGGATTTAAATGTACGAACTTTACCTCGTTTCTAACAAAGGTACAAACCTGACCTCGTTCCTAACAAGAGCCTCCTTCATAAGAAAGTTCGCACTTCCAAAAAGGGATTTAAATGTTCGAACTTTACCTCGTTTCTAACAAAGGTACAAACCTGACCTCGTTCCTAACAAGAGCCTCCTTCATAAGAAAGTTCGCACTCCTAAAAAGGGATTTAAATGTACGAACTTTACCTCGTTTCTAACAAAGGTACAAACCTGACCTCGTTCCTAACAAGAGCCTCCTTCATAAGAAAGTTCGCACTTCCAAAAAGGGATTTAAATGTACGAACTTTACCTCGTTTCTAACAAAGGTACAAACCTGACCTCGTTCCTAACAAGAGCCTCCTTCATAAGAAAGTTCGCACTCCTAAAAAGGGATTTAAATGTACGAACTTTACCTCGTTTCTAACAAAGGTACAAACCTGACCTCGTTCCTAACAAGAGCCTCCTTCATAAGAAAGTTTGCACTTCCAAAAAGGGATTTAAATGTACGAACTTACCTCGTTTCTAACAAAGGTACAAACCTGACCTCGTTCCTAACAAGAGCCTCCTTCATAAGAAAGTTCGCACTTCCAAAAAGGGATTTAAATGTACGAACTTTACCTCGTTTCTAACAAAGGTACAAACCTGACCTCGTTCCTAACAAAAGCCTCCTTCATAAGAAAGTTCGCACTCCTAAAAAGGGATTTAAATGTACGAACTTTACCTCGTTTCTAACAAAGGTACAAACCTGACCTCGTTCCTAACAAGAGCCTCCTTCATAAGAAAGTTCGCACTTCCAAAAAGGGATTTAAATGTACGAACTTTACCTCGTTTCTAACAAAGGTACAAACCTGACCTCGTTCCTAACAAGAGCCTCCTTCATAAGAAAGTTCGCACTTCCAAAAAGGGATTTAAATGTACGAACTTTACCTCGTTCCTAACAAAGGTACAAACCTGACCTCGTTCCTAACAAGAGCCTCCTTCATAAGAAAGTTCGCACTCCTAAAAAGGGATTTAAATGTATGAACTTTACCTCGTTTCTAACAAAGGTACAAACCTGACCTCGTTCCTAACAAAAGCCTCCTTCATAAGAAAGTTTGCACTTCCAAAAAGGGATTTAAATGTACGAACTTTACCTCGTTTCTAACAAAGGTACAAACATGACCTCGTTCCTAACAAGAGCCTCCTTCATAAGAAAGTTCGCACTTCCAAAAAGGGATTTAAATGTACGAACTTTACCTCGTTTCTAACAAAGGTACAAACCTGACCTCGTTCCTAACAAGAGCCTCCTTCATAAGAAAGTTCGCACTTCCAAAAAGGGATTTAAATGTTCGAACTTTACCTCGTTTCTAACAAAGGTACAAACCTGACCTCGTTCCTAACAAGAGCCTCCTTCATAAGAAAGTTCGCACTCCTAAAAAGGGATTTAAATGTACGAACTTTACCTCGTTTCTAACAAAGGTACAAACCTGACCTCGTTCCTAACAAAAGCCTCCTTCATAAGAAAGTTTGCACTTCCAAAAAGGGATTTAAATGTACGAACTTTACCTCGTTTCTAACAAAGGTACAAACCTGACCTCGTTCCTAACAAGAGCCTCCTTCATAAGAAAGTTCGCACTTCCAAAAAGGGATTTAAATGTACGAACTTTACCTCGTTCCTAACAAAGGTACAAACCTGACCTCGTTCCTAACAAGAGCCTCCTTCATAAGAAAGTTCGCACTTCCAAAAAGGGATTTAAATGTTTGAAATTTACCTCGTTTCTAACAAAGGTACAAACCTGACCTCGTTCCTAACAAGAGCCTCCTTCATAAGAAAGTTCGCACTCCTAAAAAGGGATTTAAATGTACGAACTTTACCTCGTTTCTAACAAAGGTACAAACCTGACCTCGTTCCTAACAAGAGCCTCCTTCATAAGAAAGTTCGCACTTCCAAAAAGGGATTTAAATGTACGAACTTTACCTCGTTCCTAACAAAGGTACAAACCTGACCTCGTTCCTAACAAGAGCCTCCTTCATAAGAAAGTTCGCACTCCTAAAAAGGGATTTAAATGTACGAACTTTACCTCGTTTTTAACAAAGGTACAAACCTGACCTCGTTCCTAACAAGAGCCTCCTTCATAAGAAAGTTCGCACTTCCAAAAAGGGATTTAAATGTTCGAACTTTACCTCGTTTCTAACAAAGGTACAAACCTGACCTCGTTCCTAACAAGAGCCTCCTTCATAAGAAAGTTCGCACTCCTAAAAAGGGATTTAAATGTACGAACTTTACCTCGTTTCTAACAAAGGTACAAACCTGACCTCGTTCCTAACAAGAGCCTCCTTCATAAGAAAGTTCGCACTTCCCAAAAGGGATTTAAATTTACGAACTTTACCTCGTTCCTAACAAAGGTACATACCTGACCTCGTTCCTAACAAGAGCCTCATTCATAATAAAGTTCGCACTTCCAAAAAGGGATTTAAATGTACGAACTTTACCTCGTTTCTAACAAAGGTACAAACCTGACCTCGTTCCTAACAAAAGCCTCCTTCATAAGAAAGTTCGCACTCCTAAAAAGGGATTTAAATGTACGAACTTTACCTCGTTTCTAACAAAGGTACAAACCTGACCTCGTTCCTAACAAAAGCCTCCTTCATAAGAAAGTTCGCACTCCTAAAAAGGGATTTAAATGTACGAACTTTACCTCGTTTCTAACAAAGGTACAAACCTGACCTCGTTCCTAACAAGAGCCTCCTTCATAAGAAAGTTCGCACTCGTAAAAAGTGACTTAAATGTACGAACTTTACCTCGTTTCTAACAAAGGTACAAACCTGACCTCGTTCCTAACAAGAGCCTCCTTCATAAGAAAGTTCGCACTCCTAAAAAGGGATTTAAATGTACGAACTTTACCTCGTTTCTAACAAAGGTACAAACCTGACCTCGATCCTAACAAGAGCCTCCTTCATAAGAAAGTTCGCACTCCTAAAAAGGGATTTAAATGTACGAACTTTACCTCGTTTCTAACAAAGGTACAAACCTGACCTCGTTCCTAACAAGAGCCTCCTTCATAAGAAAGTTCGCACTTCCAAAAAGGGATTTAAATGTACGAACTTTACCTCGTTTCTAACAAAGGTACAAACCTGACCTCGTTCCTAACAAGAGCCTCCTTCATAAGAAAGTTTGCACTTCCAAAAAGGGATTTAAATGTACGAACTTTACCTCGTTTCTAACAAAGGTACAAACCTGACCTCGTTCCTAACAAAAGCCTCCTTCATAAGAAAGTTCGCACTCCTAAAAAGGGATTTAAATGTACGAACTTTACCTCGTTTCTAACAAAGGTACAAACCTGACCTCGTTCCTAACAAGAGCCTCCTTCATAAGAAAGTTCGCACTTCCAAAAAGGGATTTAAATGTACGAACTTTACCTCGTTTCTAACAAAGGTACAAACCTGACCTCGTTCCTAACAAGAGCCTCCTTCATAAGAAAGTTCGCACTTCCAAAAAGGGATTTAAATGTTTGAAATTTACCTCGTTTCTAACAAAGGTACAAACCTGACCTCGTTCCTAACAAGAGCCTCCTTCATAAGAAAGTTCGCACTCCTAAAAAGGGATTTAAATGTACGAACTTTACCTCGTTTCTAACAAAGGTACAAACCTGACCTCGTTCCTAACAAGAGCCTCCTTCATAAGAAAGTTCGCACTTCCAAAAAGGGATTTAAATGTACGAACTTTACCTCGTTCCTAACAAAGGTACAAACCTGACCTCGTTCCTAACAAGAGCCTCCTTCATAAGAAAGTTCGCACTCCTAAAAAGGGATTTAAATGTACGAACTTTACCTCGTTTCTAACAAAGGTACAAACCTGACCTCGTTCCTAACAAGAGCCTCCTTCATAAGAAAGTTCGCACTTCCAAAAAGGGATTTAAATGTTCGAACTTTACCTCGTTTCTAACAAAGGTACAAACCTGACCTCGTTCCTAACAAGAGCCTCCTTCATAAGAAAGTTCGCACTCCTAAAAAGGGATTTAAATGTACGAACTTTACCTCGTTTCTAACAAAGGTACAAACCTGACCTCGTTCCTAACAAGAGCCTCCTTCATAAGAAAGTTCGCACTTCCCAAAAGGGATTTAAATTTACGAACTTTACCTCGTTCCTAACAAAGGTACATACCTGACCTCGTTCCTAACAAGAGCCTCATTCATAATAAAGTTCGCACTTCCAAAAAGGGATTTAAATGTACGAACTTTACCTCGTTTCTAACAAAGGTACAAACCTGACCTCGTTCCTAACAAAAGCCTCCTTCATAAGAAAGTTCGCACTCCTAAAAAGGGATTTAAATGTACGAACTTTACCTCGTTTCTAACAAAGGTACAAACCTGACCTCGTTCCTAACAAAAGCCTCCTTCATAAGAAAGTTCGCACTCCTAAAAAGGGATTTAAATGTACGAACTTTACCTCGTTTCTAACAAAGGTACAAACCTGACCTCGTTCCTAACAAGAGCCTCCTTCATAAGAAAGTTCGCACTCGTAAAAAGTGACTTAAATGTACGAACTTTACCTCGTTTCTAACAAAGGTACAAACCTGACCTCGTTCCTAACAAGAGCCTCCTTCATAAGAAAGTTCGCACTCCTAAAAAGGGATTTAAATGTACGAACTTTACCTCGTTTCTAACAAAGGTACAAACCTGACCTCGATCCTAACAAGAGCCTCCTTCATAAGAAAGTTCGCACTCCTAAAAAGGGATTTAAATGTACGAACTTTACCTCGTTTCTAACAAAGGTACAAACCTGACCTCGTTCCTAACAAGAGCCTCCTTCATAAGAAAGTTCGCACTTCCAAAAAGGGATTTAAATGTACGAACTTTACCTCGTTTCTAACAAAGGTACAAACCTGACCTCGTTCCTAACAAGAGCCTCCTTCATAAGAAAGTTTGCACTTCCAAAAAGGGATTTAAATGTACGAACTTTACCTCGTTTCTAACAAAGGTACAAACCTGACCTCGTTCCTAACAAAAGCCTCCTTCATAAGAAAGTTCGCACTCCTAAAAAGGGATTTAAATGTACGAACTTTACCTCGTTTCTAACAAAGGTACAAACCTGACCTCGTTCCTAACAAGAGCCTCCTTCATAAGAAAGTTCGCACTTCCAAAAAGGGATTTAAATGTACGAACTTTACCTCGTTTCTAACAAAGGTACAAACCTGACCTCGTTCCTAACAAGAGCCTCCTTCATAAGAAAGTTCGCACTTCCAAAAAGGGATTTAAATGTTTGAAATTTACCTCGTTTCTAACAAAGGTACAAACCTGACCTCGTTCCTAACAAGAGCCTCCTTCATAAGAAAGTTCGCACTCCTAAAAAGGGATTTAAATGTACGAACTTTACCTCGTTTCTAACAAAGGTACAAACCTGACCTCGTTCCTAACAAGAGCCTCCTTCATAAGAAAGTTCGCACTTCCAAAAAGGGATTTAAATGTACGAACTTTACCTCGTTCCTAACAAAGGTACAAACCTGACCTCGTTCCTAACAAGAGCCTCCTTCATAAGAAAGTTCGCACTCCTAAAAAGGGATTTAAATGTACGAACTTTACCTCGTTTCTAACAAAGGTACAAACCTGACCTCGTTCCTAACAAGAGCCTCCTTCATAAGAAAGTTCGCACTTCCAAAAAGGGATTTAAATGTTCGAACTTTACCTCGTTTCTAACAAAGGTACAAACCTGACCTCGTTCCTAACAAGAGCCTCCTTCATAAGAAAGTTCGCACTCCTAAAAAGGGATTTAAATGTACGAACTTTACCTCGTTTCTAACAAAGGTACAAACCTGACCTCGTTCCTAACAAGAGCCTCCTTCATAAGAAAGTTCGCACTTCCAAAAAGGGATTTAAATGTACGAACTTTACCTCGTTCCTAACAAAGGTACATACCTGACCTCGTTCCTAACAAGAGCCTCATTCATAATAAAGTTCGCACTTCCAAAAAGGGATTTAAATGTACGAACTTTACCTCGTTTCTAACAAAGGTACAAACCTGACCTCGTTCCTAACAAAAGCCTCCTTCATAAGAAAGTTCGCACTCCTAAAAAGGGATTTAAATGTACGAACTTTACCTCGTTTCTAACAAAGGTACAAACCTGACCTCGTTCCTAACAAAAGCCTCCTTCATAAGAAAGTTCGCACTCCTAAAAAGGGATTTAAATGTACGAACTTTACCTCGTTTCTAACAAAGGTACAAACCTGACCTCGTTCCTAACAAGAGCCTCCTTCATAAGAAAGTTCGCACTCGTAAAAAGTGACTTAAATGTACGAACTTTACCTCGTTTCTAACAAAGGTACAAACCTGACCTCGTTCCTAACAAGAGCCTCCTTCATAAGAAAGTTCGCACTCCTAAAAAGGGATTTAAATGTACGAACTTTACCTCGTTTCTAACAAAGGTACAAACCTGACCTCGATCCTAACAAGAGCCTCCTTCATAAGAAAGTTCGCACTCCTAAAAAGGGATTTAAATGTACGAACTTTACCTCGTTTCTAACAAAGGTATAAACCTGACCTCGTTCCTAACAAGAGCCTCCTTCATAAGAAAGTTCGCACTTCCAAAAAGGGATTTAAATGTACGAACTTTACCTCGTTTCTAACAAAGGTACAAACCTGACCTCGTTCCTAACAAGAGCCTCCTTCATAAGAAAGTTTGCACTTCCAAAAAGGGATTTAAATGTACGAACTTTACCTCGTTTCTAACAAAGGTACAAACCTGACCTCGTTCCTAACAAAAGCCTCCTTCATAAAAAAGTTCGCACTCCTAAAAAGGGATTTAAATGTACGAACTTTACCTCGTTTCTAACAAAGGTACAAACCTGACCTCGTTCCTAACAAGAGCCTCCTTCATAAGAAAGTTCGCACTTCCAAAAAGGGATTTAAATGTACGAACTTTACCTCGTTTCTAACAAAGGTACAAACCTGACCTCGTTCCTAACAAGAGCCTCCTTCATAAGAAAGTTCGCACTTCCAAAAAGGGATTTAAATGTACGAACTTTACCTCGTTCCTAACAAAGGTACAAACCTGACCTCGTTCCTAACAAGAGCCTCCTTCATAAGAAAGTTCGCACTCCTAAAAAGGGATTTAAATGTATGAACTTTACCTCGTTTCTAACAAAGGTACAAACCTGACCTCGTTCCTAACAAAAGCCTCCTTCATAAGAAAGTTTGCACTTCCAAAAAGGGATTTAAATGTACGAACTTTACCTCGTTTCTAACAAAGGTACAAACCTGACCTCGTTCCTAACAAGAGCCTCCTTCATAAGAATGTTCGCACTTCCAAAAAGGGATTTAAATGTACGAACTTTACCTCGTTCCTAACAAAGGTACAAACCTGACCTCGTTCCTAACAAGAGCCTCCTTCATAAGAAAGTTCGCACTCCTAAAAAGGGATTTACATGTACGAACTTTACCTCGTTTCTAACAAAGGTACAAACCTGACCTCGTTCCTAACAAGAGCCTCCTTCATAAGAAAGTTCGCACTTCCAAAAAGGGATTTAAATGTTCGAACTTTACCTCGTTTCTAACAAAGGTACAAACCTGACCTCGTTCCTAACAAGAGCCTCCTTCATAAGAAAGTTCGCACTTCCAAAAAGGGATTTAAATGTACGAACTTTACCTCGTTCCTAACAAAGGTACAAACCTGACCTCGTTCCTAACAAGAGCCTCCTTCATAAGAAAGTTCGCACTTCCAAAAAGGGATTTAAATGTTCGAACTTTACCTCGTTTCTAACAAAGGTACAAACCTGACCTCGTTCCTAACAAGAGCCTCCTTCATAAGAAAGTTCGCACTCCTAAAAAGGGATTTAAATGTAAGAACTTTACCTCGTTTCTAACAAAGGTACAAACCTGACCTCGTTCCTAACAAAAGCCTCCTTCATAAGAAAGTTTGCACTTCCAAAAAGGGATTTAAATGTACGAACTTTACCTCGTTTCTAACAAAGGTACAAACCTGACCTCGTTCCTAACAAGAGCCTCCTTCATAAGAAAGTTCGCACTTCCAAAAAGGGATTTAAATGTACGAACTTTACCTCGTTCCTAACAAAGGTACAAACCTGACCTCGTTCCTAACAAGAGCCTCCTTCATAAGAAAGTTCGCACTTCCAAAAAGGGATTTAAATGTTCGAACTTTACCTCGTTTCTAACAAAGGTACAAACCTGACCTCGTTCCTAACAAGAGCCTCCTTCATAAGAAAGTTCGCACTCCTAAAAAGGAATTTAAATGTACGAACTTTACCTCGTTTCTAACAAAGGTACAAACCTGACCTCGTTCCTAACAAAAGCCTCCTTCATAAGAAAGTTTGCACTTCCAAAAAGGGATTTAAATGTACGAACTTTACCTCGTTTCTAACAAAGGTACAAACCTGACCTCGTTCCTAACAAGAGCCTCCTTCATAAGAAGGTTCGCACTTCCAAAAAGGGATTTAAATGTACGAACTTTACCTCGTTCCTAACAAAGGTACAAACCTGACCTCGTTCCTAACAAGAGCCTCCTTCATAAGAAAGTTCGCACTCCTAAAAAGGGATTTAAATGTACGAACTTTACCTCTTTTCTAACAAAGGTACAAACCTGACCTCGTTCCTAACAAGAGCCTCCTTCATAAGAAAGTTCGCACTTCCAAAAAGGGATTTAAATGTTCGAACTTTACCTCGTTTCTAACAAAGGTACAAACCTGACCTCGTTCCTAACAAGAGCCTCCTTCATAAGAAAGTTCGCACTTCCAAAAAGGGATTTAAATGTACGAACTTTACCTCGTTTCTAACAAAGGTACAAACCTGACCTCGTTCCTAATAAGAGCCTCCTTCATAAGAAAGTTCGCACTTCCAAAAAGGGATTTAAATGTACGAACTTTACCTCGTTCCTAACAAAGGTACATACCTGACCTCGTTCCTAACAAGAGCCTCATTCATAATAAAGTTCGCACTTCCAAAAAGGGATTTAAATGTTCGAACTTTACCTCGTTTCTAACAAAGGTACAAACCTGACCTCGTTCCTAACAAGAGCCTCCTTCATAAGAAAGTTCGCACTTCCAAAAAGGGATTTAAATGTACGAACTTTACCTCGTTCCTAACAAAGGTACAAACCTGACCTCGTTCCTAACAAGAGCCTCCTTCATAAGAAAGTTCGCACTTCCAAAAAGGGATTTAAATGTTCGAACTTTACCTCGTTTCTAACAAAGGTACAAACCTGACCTCGTTCCTAACAAGAGCCTCCTTCATAAGAAAGTTCGCACTCCTAAAAAGGGATTTAAATGTAAGAACTTTACCTCGTTTCTAACAAAGGTACAAACCTGACCTCGTTCCTAACAAAAGCCTCCTTCATAAGAAAGTTTGCACTTCCAAAAAGGGATTTAAATGTACGAACTTTACCTCGTTTC
Source organism: Ceratothoa steindachneri (assembly GCA_963969495.1). Classification (NCBI taxonomy): domain Eukaryota; kingdom Metazoa; phylum Arthropoda; class Malacostraca; order Isopoda; family Cymothoidae; genus Ceratothoa; species Ceratothoa steindachneri. The sequence continues at coordinate 161,558,418 of OZ018327.1, forward strand.
TAACAAAGGTACAAACCTGACCTCGTTCCTAACAAGAGCCTCCTTCATAAGAAAGTTCGCACTTCCAAAAAGGGATTTAAATGTACGAACTTTACCTCGTTCCTAACAAAGGTACAAACCTGACCTCGTTCCTAACAAGAGCCTCCTTCATAAGAAAGTTCGCACTTCCAAAAAGCGATTTAAATGTTCGAACTTTACCTCGTTTCTAACAAAGGTACAAACCTGACCTCGTTCCTAACAAGAGCCTCCTTCATAAGAAAGTTCGCACTCCTAAAAAGGAATTTAAATGTACGAACTTTACCTCGTTTCTAACAAAGGTACAAACCTGACCTCGTTCCTAACAAAAGCCTCCTTCATAAGAAAGTTTGCACTTCCAAAAAGGGATTTAAATGTACGAACTTTACCTCGTTTCTAACAAAGGTACAAACCTGACCTCGTTCCTAACAAGAGCCTCCTTCATAAGAAAGTTCGCACTTCCAAAAAGGGATTTAAATGTACGAACTTTACCTCGTTCCTAACAAAGGTACAAACCTGACCTCGTTCCTAACAAGAGCCTCCTTCATAAGAAAGTTCGCACTCCTAAAAAGGGATTTAAATGTACGAACTTTACCTCGTTTCTAACAAAGGTACAAACCTGACCTCGTTCCTAACAAGAGCCTCCTTCATAAGAAAGTTCGCACTTCCAAAAAGGGATTTAAATGTTCGAACTTTACCTCGTTTCTAACAAAGGTACAAACTTGACCTCGTTCCTAACAAGAGCCTCCTTCATAAGAAAGTTCGCACTTCCAAAAAGGGATTTAAATGTACGAACTTTACCTCGTTTCTAACAAAGGTACAAACCTGACCTCGTTCCTAATAAGAGCCTCCTTCATAAGAAAGTTCGCACTTCCAAAAAGGGATTTAAATGTACGAACTTTACCTTGTTCCTAACAAAGGTACATACCTGACCTCGTTCCTAACAAGAGCCTCATTCATAATAAAGTTCGCACTTCCAAAAAGGGATTTAAATGTACGAACTTTACCTCGTTTCTAACAAAGGTACAAACCTGACCTCGTTCCTAACAAAAGCCTCTTTCATAAGAAAGTTCGCACTCCTAAAAAGGGATTTAAATGTACGAACTTTACCTCGTTTCTAACAAAGGTACAAACCTGACCTCGTTCCTAACAAGAGCCTCCTTCATAAGAAAGTTCGCACTTCCAAAAAGGGATTTAAATGTTCGAACTTTACCTCGTTTCTAACAAAGGTACAAACCTGACCTCGTTCCTAACAAGAGCCTCCTTCATAAGAAAGTTCGCACTTCCAAAAAGGGATTTAAATGTACGAACTTTACCTCGTTTCTAACAAAGGTACAAACCTGACCTCGTTCCTAACAAGAGCCTCCTTCATAAGAAAGTTCGCCCTTCCAAAAAGGGATTTAAATGTACGAACTTTACCTCGTTTCTAACAAAGGTACAAACCTGACCTCGTTCCTAACAAGAGCCTCCTTCATAAGAAAGTTCGCACTCCTAAAAAGGGATTTAAATGTACGAACTTTACCTCGTTTCTAACAAAGGTACAAACCTGACCTCGTTCCTAACAAGAGCCTCCTTCATAAGAAAGTTTGCACTTCCAAAAAGGGATTTAAATGTACGAACTTTACCTCGTTTCTAACAAAGGTACAAACCTGACCTCGTTCCTAACAAGAGCCTCCTTCATAAGAAAGTTCGCACTTCCAAAAGGGATTTAAATGTACGAACTTTACCTCGTTTCTAACAAAGGTACAAACCTGACCTCGTTCCTAACAAGAGCCTCCTTCATAAGAAAGTTCGCACTTCCAAAAAGGGATTTAAATGTTCGAACTTTACCTCGTTTCTAACAAAGGTACAAACCTGACCTCGTTCCTAACAAGAGCCTCCTTCATAAGAAAGTTCGCACTCCTAAAAAGGGATTTAAATGTACGAACTTTACCTCGTTTCTAACAAAGGTACAAACCTGACCTCGTTCCTAACAAGAGCCTCCTTCATAAGAAAGTTCGCACTCCTAAAAAGGGATTTAAATGTACGAACTTTACCTCGTTTCTAACAAAGGTACAAACCTGACCTCGTTCCTAACAAAAGCCTCCTTCATAAGAAAGTTTGCACTTCCAAAAAGGGATTTAAATGTACGAACTTACCTCGTTTCTAACAAAGGTACAAACCTGACCTCGTTCCTAACAAGAGCCTCCTTCATAAGAAAGTTCGCACTTCCAAAAAGGGATTTAAATGTACGAACTTTACCTCGTTTCTAACAAAGGTACAAACCTGACCTCGTTCCTAACAAAAGCCTCCTTCATAAGAAAGTTCGCACTCCTAAAAAGGGATTTAAATGTACGAACCTTACCTCGTTTCTAACAAAGGTACAAACCTGACCTCGTTCCTAACAAGAGCCTCCTTCATAAGAAAGTTTGCACTTCCAAAAAGGGATTTAAATGTACGAACTTTACCTCGTTTCTAACAAAGGTACAAACCTGACCTCGTTCCTAACAAGAGCCTCCTTCATAAAAAAGTTCGCACTTCCAAAAAGGGATTTAAATGTACGAACTTTACCTCGTTCCTAACAAAGGTACAAACCTGACCTCGTTCCTAACAAGAGCCTCCTTCATAAGAAAGTTCGCACTGCTAAAAAGGGATTTAAATGTATGAACTTTACCTCGTTTCTAACAAAGGTACAAACCTGACCTCGTTCCTAACAAAAGCCTCCTTCATAAGAAAGTTTGCACTTCCAAAAAGGGATTTAAATGTACGAACTTTACCTCGTTTCTAACAAAGGTACAAACCTGACCTCGTTCCTAACAAGAGCCTCCTTCATAAGAAAGTTCGCACTTCCAAAAAGGGATTTAAATGTACGAACTTTACCTCGTTCCTAACAAAGGTACAAACCTGACCTCGTTCCTAACAAGAGCCTCCTTCATAAGAAAGTTCGCACTCCTAAAAAGGGATTTAAATGTACGAACTTTACCTCGTTTCTAACAAAGGTACAAACCTGACCTCGTTCCTAACAAGAGCCTCCTTCATAAGAAAGTTCGCACTTCCAAAAAGGGATTTATATGTTCGAACTTTACCTCGTTTCTAACAAAGGTACAAACCTGACCTCGTTCCTAACAAGAGCCTCCTTCATAAGAAAGTTCGCACTCCTAAAAAGGGATTTAAATGTACGAACTTTACCTCGTTTCTAACAAAGGTACAAACCTGACCTCGTTCCTAACAAAAGCCTCCTCCATAAGAAAGTTTGCACTTCCAAAAAGGGATTTAAATGTACGAACTTTACCTCGTTTCTAACAAAGGTACAAACCTGACCTCGTTCCTAACAAGAGCCTCCTTCATAAGAAAGTTCGCACTTCCAAAAAGGGATTTAAATGTACGAACTTTACCTCGTTCCTAACAAAGGTACAAACCTGACCTCGTTCCTAACAAGAGCCTCCTTCATAAGAAAGTTCGCACTTCCAAAAAGGGATTTAAATGTTTGAAATTTACCTCGTTTCTAACAAAGGTACAAACCTGACCTCGTTCCTAACAAGAGCCTCCTTCATAAGAAAGTTCGCACTCCTAAAAAGGGATTTAAATGTACGAACTTTACCTCGTTTCTAACAAAGGTACAAACCTGACCTCGTTCCTAACAAGAGCCTCCTTCATAAGAAAGTTCGCACTTCCAAAAAGGGATTAAAATGTACGAACTTTACCTCGTTTCTAACAAAGGTACAAACCTGACCTCGTTCCTAACAAGAGCCTCCTTCATAAGAAAGTTCGCACTTCCAAAAAGGGATTTAAATGTTCGAACTTTACCTCGTTTCTAACAAAGGTACAAACCTGACCTCGTTCCTAACAAGAGCCTCCTTCATAAGAAAGTTCGCACTCCTAAAAAGGGATTTAAATGTACGAACTTTACCTCGTTTCTAACAAAGGTACAAACCTGACCTCGTTCCTAACAAGAGCCTCCTTCATAAGAAAGTTCGCACTTCCAAAAAGGGATTTAAATGTACGAACTTTACCTCGTTCCTAACAAAGGTACATACCTGACCTCGTTCCTAACAAGAGCCTCATTCATAATAAAGTTCGCACTTCCAAAAAGGGATTTAAATGTACGAACTTTACCTCGTTTCTAACAAAGGTACAAACCTGACCTCGTTCCTAACAAAAGCCTCCTTCATAAGAAAGTTCGCACTCCTAAAAAGGGATTTAAATGTACGAACTTTACCTCGTTTCTAACAAAGGTACAAACCTGACCTCGTTCCTAACAAAAGCCTCCTTCATAAGAAAGTTCGCACTCCTAAAAAGGGATTTAAATGTACGAACTTTACCTCGTTTCTAACAAAGGTACAAACCTGACCTCGTTCCTAACAAGAGCCTCCTTCATAAGAAAGTTCGCACTCGTAAAAAGTGACTTAAATGTACGAACTTTACCTCGTTTCTAACAAAGGTACAAACCTGACCTCGTTCCTAACAAGAGCCTCCTTCATAAGAAAGTTCGCACTCCTAAAAAGGGATTTAAATGTACGAACTTTACCTCGTTTCTAACAAAGGTACAAACCTGACCTCGATCCTAACAAGAGCCTCCTTCATAAGAAAGTTCGCACTCCTAAAAAGGGATTTAAATGTACGAACTTTACCTCGTTTCTAACAAAGGTACAAACCTGACCTCGTTCCTAACAAGAGCCTCCTTCATAAGAAAGTTCGCACTTCCAAAAAGGGATTTAAATGTACGAACTTTACCTCGTTTCTAACAAAGGTACAAACCTGACCTCGTTCCTAACAAGAGCCTCCTTCATAAGAAAGTTTGCACTTCCAAAAAGGGATTTAAATGTACGAACTTTACTTCGTTTCTAACAAAGGTACAAACCTGACCTCGTTCCTAACAAAAGCCTCCTTCATAAGAAAGTTCGCACTCCTAAAAAGGGATTTAAATGTACGAACTTTACCTCGTTTCTAACAAAGGTACAAACCTGACCTCGTTCCTAACAAGAGCCTCCTTCATAAGAAAGTTCGCACTTCCAAAAAGGGATTTAAATGTACGAACTTTACCTCGTTTCTAACAAAGGTACAAACCTGACCTCGTTCCTAACAAGAGCCTCCTTCATAAGAAAGTTCGCACTTCCAAAAAGGGATTTAAATGTACGAACTTTACCTCGTTCCTAACAAAGGTACAAACCTGACCTCGTTCCTAACAAGAGCCTCCTTCATAAGAAAGTTCGCACTCCTAAAAAGGGATTTAAATGTATGAACTTTACCTCGTTTCTAACAAAGGTACAAACCTGACCTCGTTCCTAACAAAAGCCTCCTTCATAAGAAAGTTTGCACTTCCAAAAAGGGATTTAAATGTACGAACTTTACCTCGTTTCTAACAAAGGTACAAACCTGACCTCGTTCCTAACAAGAGCCTCCTTCATAAGAAAGTTCGCACTTCCAAAAAGGGATTTAAATGTACGAACTTTACCTCGTTCCTAACAAAGGTACAAACCTGACCTCGTTCCTAACAAGAGCCTCCTTCATAAGAAAGTTCGCACTCCTAAAAAGGGATTTAAATGTACGAACTTTACCTCGTTTCTAACAAAGGTACAAACCTGACCTCGTTCCTAACAAGAGCCTCCTTCATAAGAAAGTTCGCACTTCCAAAAAGGGATTTAAATGTTCGAACTTTACCTCGTTTCTAACAAAGGTACAAACCTGACCTCGTTCCTAACAAGTGCCTCCTTCATAAGAAAGTTCGCACTCCTAAAAAGGGATTTAAATGTACGAACTTTACCTCGTTTCTAACAAAGGTACAAACCTGACCTCGTTCCTAACAAAAGCCTCCTTCATAAGAAAGTTTGCACTTCCAAAAAGGGATTTAAATGTACGAACTTTACCTCGTTTCTAACAAAGGTACAAACCTGACCTCGTTCCTAACAAGAGCCTCCTTCATAAGAAAGTTCGCACTTCCAAAAAGGGATTTAAATGTACGAACTTTACCTCGTTCCTAACAAAGGTACAAACCTGACCTCGTTCCTAACAAGAGCCTCCTTCATAAGAAAGTTCGCACTTCCAAAAAGGGATTTAAATGTTCGAACTTTACCTCGTTTCTAACAAAGGTACAAACCTGACCTCGTTCCTAACAAGAGCCTCCTTCATAAGAAAGTTCGCACTCCTAAAAAGGGATTTAAATGTACGAACTTTAACTCGTTCCTAACAAAGGTACAAACCTGACCTCGTTCCTAACAAAAGCCTCCTTCATAAGAAAGTTCGCACTCCTAAAAAGGGATTTAAATGTACGAACTTTACCTCGTTTCTAACAAAGGTACAAACCTGACCTCGTTCCTAACAAGAGCCTCCTTCATAAGAAAGTTCGCACTCGTAAAAAGTGACTTAAATGTACGAACTTTACCTCGTTTCTAACAAAGGTACAAACCTGACCTCGTTCCTAACAAGAGCCTCCTTCATAAGAAAGTTCGCACTCCTAAAAAGGGATTTAAATGTACGAACTTTACCTCGTTTCTAACAAAGGTACAAACCTGACCTCGATCCTAACAAGAGCCTCCTTCATAAGAAAGTTCGCACTCCTAAAAAGGGATTTAAATGTACGAACTTTACCTCGTTTCTAACAAAGGTACAAACCTGACCTCGTTCCTAACAAGAGCCTCCTTCATAAGAAAGTTCGCACTTCCAAAAAGGGATTTAAATGTACGAACTTTACCTCGTTTCTAACAAAGGTACAAACCTGACCTCGTTCCTAACAAGAGCCTCCTTCATAAGAAAGTTTGCACTTCCAAAAAGGGATTTAAATGTACGAACTTTACCTCGTTTCTAACAAAGGTACAAACCTGACCTCGTTCCTAACAAAAGCCTCCTTCATAAGAAAGTTCGCACTCCTAAAAAGGGATTTAAATGTACGAACTTTACCTCGTTTCTAACAAAGGTACAAACCTGACCTCGTTCCTAACAAGAGCCTCCTTCATAAGAAAGTTCGCACTTCCAAAAAGGGATTTAAATGTACGAACTTTACCTCGTTTCTAACAAAGGTACAAACCTGACCTCGTTCCTAACAAGAGCCTCCTTCATAAGAAAGTTCGCACTTCCAAAAAGGGATTTAAATGTACGAACTTTACCTCGTTCCTAACAAAGGTACAAACCTGACCTCGTTCCTAACAAGAGCCTCCTTCATAAGAAAGTTCGCACTCCTAAAAAGGGATTTAAATGTATGAACTTTACCTCGTTTCTAACAAAGGTACAAACCTGACCTCGTTCCTAACAAAAGCCTCCTTCATAAGAAAGTTTGCACTTCCAAAAAGGGATTTAAATGTACGAACTTTACCTCGTTTCTAACAAAGGTACAAACCTGACCTCGTTCCTAACAAGAGCCTCCTTCATAAGAAAGTTCGCACTTCCAAAAAGGGATTTAAATGTACGAACTTTACCTCGTTCCTAACAAAGGTACAAACCTGACCTCGTTCCTAACAAGAGCCTCCTTCATAAGAAAGTTCGCACTCCTAAAAAGGGATTTAAATGTACGAACTTTACCTCGTTTCTAACAAAGGAACAAACCTGACCTCGTTCCTAACAAGAGCCTCCTTCATAAGAAAGTTCGCACTTCCAAAAAGGGATTTAAATGTTCGAACTTTACCTCGTTCCTAACAAAGGTACAAACCTGACCTCGTTCCTAACAAGAGCCTCCTTCATAAGAAAGTTCGCACTCCTAAAAAGGGATTTAAATGTATGAACTTTACCTCGTTTCTAACAAAGGTACAAACCTGACCTCGTTCCTAACAAAAGCCTCCTTCATAAGAAAGTTTGCACTTCCAAAAAGGGATTTAAATGTACGAACTTTACCTCGTTTCTAACAAAGGTACAAACCTGACCTCGTTCCTAACAAGAGCCTCCTTCATAAGAAAGTTCGCACTTCCAAAAAGGGATTTAAATGTACGAACTTTACCTCGTTCCTAACAAAGGTACAAACCTGACCTCGTTCCTAACAAGAGCCTCCTTCATAAGAAAGTTCGCACTCCTAAAAAGGGATTTAAATGTACGAACTTTACCTCGTTTCTAACAAAGGTACAAACCTGACCTCGTTCCTAACAAGAGCCTCCTTCATAAGAAAGTTCGCACTTCCAAAAAGGGATTTAAATGTTCGAACTTTACCTCGTTTCTAACAAAGGTACAAACCTGACCTCGTTCCTAACAAGTGCCTCCTTCATAAGAAAGTTCGCACTCCTAAAAAGGGATTTAAATGTACGAACTTTACCTCGTTTCTAACAAAGGTACAAACCTGACCTCGTTCCTAACAAAAGCCTCCTTCATAAGAAAGTTTGCACTTCCAAAAAGGGATTTAAATGTACGAACTTTACCTCGTTTCTAACAAAGGTACAAACCTGACCTCGTTCCTAACAAGAGCCTCCTTCATAAGAAAGTTCGCACTTCCAAAAAGGGATTTAAATGTACGAACTTTACCTCGTTCCTAACAAAGGTACAAACCTGACCTCGTTCCTAACAAGAGCCTCCTTCATAAGAAAGTTCGCACTTCCAAAAAGGGATTTAAATGTTCGAACTTTACCTCGTTTCTAACAAAGGTACAAACCTGACCTCGTTCCTAACAAGAGCCTCCTTCATAAGAAAGTTCGCACTCCTAAAAAGGGATTTAAATGTACGAACTTTAACTCGTTCCTAACAAAGGTACAAACCTGACCTCGTTCCTAACAAAAGCCTCCTTCATAAGAAAGTTCGCACTCCTAAAAAGGGATTTAAATGTACGAACTTTACCTCGTTTCTAACAAAGGTACAAACCTGACCTCGTTCCTAACAAGAGCCTCCTTCATAAGAAAGTTCGCACTCGTAAAAAGTGACTTAAATGTACGAACTTTACCTCGTTTCTAACAAAGGTACAAACCTGACCTCGTTCCTAACAAGAGCCTCCTTCATAAGAAAGTTCGCACTCCTAAAAAGGGATTTAAATGTACGAACTTTACCTCGTTTCTAACAAAGGTACAAACCTGACCTCGATCCTAACAAGAGCCTCCTTCATAAGAAAGTTCGCACTCCTAAAAAGGGATTTAAATGTACGAACTTTACCTCGTTTCTAACAAAGGTACAAACCTGACCTCGTTCCTAACAAGAGCCTCCTTCATAAGAAAGTTCGCACTTCCAAAAAGGGATTTAAATGTACGAACTTTACCTCGTTTCTAACAAAGGTACAAACCTGACCTCGTTCCTAACAAGAGCCTCCTTCATAAGAAAGTTTGCACTTCCAAAAAGGGATTTAAATGTACGAACTTTACCTCGTTTCTAACAAAGGTACAAACCTGACCTCGTTCCTAACAAAAGCCTCCTTCATAAGAAAGTTCGCACTCCTAAAAAGGAATTTAAATGTACGAACTTTACCTCGTTTCTAACAAAGGTACAAACCTGACCTCGTTCCTAACAAGAGCCTCCTTCATAAGAAAGTTCGCACTTCCAAAAAGGGATTTAAATGTACGAACTTTACCTCGTTTCTAACAAAGGTACAAACCTGACCTCGTTCCTAACAAGAGCCTCCTTCATAAGAAAGTTCGCACTTCCAAAAAGGGATTTAAATGTACGAACTTTACCTCGTTCCTAACAAAGGTACAAACCTGACCTCGTTCCTAACAAGAGCCTCCTTCATAAGAAAGTTCGCACTCCTAAAAAGGGATTTAAATGTATGAACTTTACCTCGTTTCTAACAAAGGTACAAACCTGACCTCGTTCCTAACAAAAGCCTCCTTCATAAGAAAGTTTGCACTTCCAAAAAGGGATTTAAATGTACGAACTTTACCTCGTTTCTAACAAAGGTACAAACCTGACCTCGTTCCTAACAAGAGCCTCCTTCATAAGAAAGTTCGCACTTCCAAAAAGGGATTTAAATGTACGAACTTTACCTCGTTCCTAACAAAGGTACAAACCTGACCTCGTTCCTAACAAGAGCCTCCTTCATAAGAAAGTTCGCACTCCTAAAAAGGGATTTAAATGTACGAACTTTACCTCGTTTCTAACAAAGGAACAAACCTGACCTCGTTCCTAACAAGAGCCTCCTTCATAAGAAAGTTCGCACTTCCAAAAAGGGATTTAAATGTTCGAACTTTACCTCGTTTCTAACAAAGGTACAAACCTGACCTCGTTCCTAACAAGAGCCTCCTTCATAAGAAAGTTCGCACTCCTAAAAAGGGATTTAAATGTACGAACTTTACCTCGTTTCTAACAAAGGTACAAACCTGACCTCGTTCCTAACAAAAGCCTCCTTCATAAGAAAGTTTGCACTTCCAAAAAGGGATTTAAATGTACGAACTTTACCTCGTTTCTAACAAAGGTACAAACCTGACCTCGTTCCTAACAAGAGCCTCCTTCATAAGAAAGTTCGCACTTCCAAAAAGGGATTTAAATGTACGAACTTTACCTCGTTCCTAACAAAGGTACAAACCTGACCTCGTTCCTAACAAGAGCCTCCTTCATAAGAAAGTTCGCACTTCCAAAAAGGGATTTAAATGTTCGAACTTTACCTCGTTTCTAACAAAGGTACAAACCTGACCTCGTTCCTAACAAAAGCCTCCTTCATAAGAAAGTTTGCACTTCCAAAAAGGGATTTAAATGTACGAACTTTACCTCGTTTCTAACAAAGGTACAAACCTGACCTCGTTCCTAACAAGAGCCTCCTTCATAAGAAAGTTCGCACTTCCAAAAAGGGATTTAAATGTACGAACTTTACCTCGTTCCTAACAAAGGTACAAACCTGACCTCGTTCCTAACAAGAGCCTCCTTCATAAGAAAGTTCGCACTTCCAAAAAGGGATTTAAATGTTCGAACTTTACCTCGTTTCTAACAAAGGTACAAACCTGACCTCGTTCCTAACAAGAGCCTCCTTCATAAGAAAGTTCGCACTCCTAAAAAGGGATTTAAATGTACGAACTTTACCTCGTTTCTAACAAAGGTACAAACCTGACCTCGTTCCTAACAAGAGCCTCCTTCATAAGAAAGTTCGCACTTCCAAAAAGGGATTTAAATGTACGAACTTTACCTCGTTCCTAACAAAGGTACAAACCTGACCTCGTTCCTAACAAGAGACTCCTTCATAAGAAAGTTCGCACTCCTAAAAAGGGATTTAAATGTACGAACTTTACCTCGTTTCTAACAAAGGTACAAACCTGACCTCGTTCCTAACAAGAGCCTCCTTCATAAGAAAGTTCGCACTTCCAAAAAGGGATTTAAATGTTCGAACTTTACCTCGTTTCTAACAAAGGTACAAACCTGACCTCGTTCCTAACAAGAGCCTCCTTCATAAGAAAGTTCGCACTCCTAAAAAGGGATTTAAATGTACGAACTTTACCTCGTTTCTAACAAAGGTACAAACCTGACCTCGTTCCTAACAAGAGCCTCCTTCATAAGAAAGTTCGCACTTCCAAAAAGGGATTTAAATGTACGAACTTTACCTCGTTCCTAACAAAGGTACATACCTGACCTCGTTCCTAACAAGAGCCTCATTCATAATAAAGTTCGCACTTCCAAAAAGGGATTTAAATGTACGAACTTTACCTCGTTTCTAACAAAGGTACAAACCTGACCTCGTTCCTAACAAAAGCCTCCTTCATAAGAAAGTTCGCACTCCTAAAAAGGGATTTAAATGTACGAACTTTACCTCGTTTCTAACAAAGGTACAAACCTGACCTCGTTCCTAACAAAAGCCTCCTTCATAAGAAAGTTCGCACTCCTAAAAAGGGATTTAAATGTACGAACTTTACCTCGTTTCTAACAAAGGTACAAACCTGACCTCGTTCCTAACAAGAGCCTCCTTCATAAGAAAGTTCGCACTTCCAAAAAGGGATTTAAATGTACGAACTTTACCTCGTTTCTAACAAAGGTACATACCTGACCTCGTTCCTAACAAGAGCCTCATTCATAATAAAGTTCGCACTTCCAAAAAGGGATTTAAATGTACGAACTTTACCTCGTTTCTAACAAAGGTACAAACCTGACCTCGTTCCTAACAAAAGCCTCCTTCATAAGAAAGTTCGCACTCCTAAAAAGGGATTTAAATGTACGAACTTTACCTCGTTCCTAACAAAGGTACATACCTGACCTCGTTCCTAACAAGAGCCTCATTCATAATAAAGTTCGCACTTCCAAAAAGGGATTTAAATGTACGAACTTTACCTCGTTTCTAACAAAGGTACAAACCTGACCTCGTTCCTAACAAAAGCCTCCTTCATAAGAAAGTTCGCACTCCTAAAAAGGGATTTAAATGTACGAACTTTACCTCGTTTCTAACAAAGGTACAAACCTGACCTCGTTCCTAACAAGAGCCTCCTTCATAAGAAAGTTCGCACTCCCAAAAAGGGATTTAAATGTACGAACTTTACCTCGTTTCTAACAAAGGTACAAACCTGACCTCGTTCCTAACAAAAGCCTCCTTCATAAGAAAGTTCGCACTCCTAAAAAGGGATTTAAATGTACGAACTTTACCTCGTTTCTAACAAAGGTACAAACCTGACCTCGTTCCTAACAAGAGCCTCCTTCATAAGAAAGTTCGCACTTCCAAAAAGGGATTTAAATGTACGAACTTTACCTCGTTCCTAACAAAGGTACAAACCTGACCTCGTTCCTAACAAGAGCCTCCTTCATAAGAAAGTTCGCACTCCTAAAAAGGGATTTAAATGTACGAACTTTACCTCGTTTCTAACAAAGGTACAAACCTGACCTCGTTCCTAACAAGAGCCTCCTTCATAAGAAAGTTCGCACTTCCAAAAAGGGATTTAAATGTACGAACTTTACCTCGTTTCTAACAAAGGTACAAACCTGACCTCGTTCCTAACAAGAGCCTCCTTCATAAGAAAGTTCGCACTCCTAAAAAGGAATTTAAATGTACGAACTTTACCTCGTTTCTAACAAAGGTACAAACCTGACCTCGTTCCTAACAAGAGCCTCCTTCATAAGAAAGTTCGCACTTCCAAAAAGGGATTTAAATGTTCGAACTTTACCTCGTTCCTAACAAAGGTACAAACCTGACCTCGTTCCTAACAAGAGCCTCCTTCATAAGAAAGTTCGCACTCCTAAAAAGGGATTTAAATGTACGAACTTTACCTCGTTTCTAACAAAGGTACAAACCTGACCTCGTTCCTAACAAAAGCCTCCTTCATAAGAAAGTTTGCACTTCCAAAAAGGGATTTAAATGTACGAACTTTACCTCGTTTCTAACAAAGGTACAAACCTGACCTCGTTCCTAACAAGAGCCTCCTTCATAAGAAAGTTCGCACTTCCAAAAAGGGATTTAAATGTACGAACTTTACCTCGTTCCTAACAAAGGTACAAACCTGACCTCGTTCCTAACAAGAGCCTCCTTCATAAGAAAGTTCGCACTTCCAAAAAGGGATTTAAATGTTCGAACTTTACCTCGTTTCTAACAAAGGTACAAACCTGACCTCGTTCCTAACAAGAGCCTCCTTCATAAGAAAGTTCGCACTCCTAAAAAGGGATTTAAATGTACGAACTTTACCTCGTTTCTAACAAAGGTACAAACCTGACCTCGTTCCTAACAAGAGCCTCCTTCATAAGAAAGTTCGCACTTCCAAAAAGGGATTTAAATGTACGAACTTTACCTCGTTCCTAACAAAGGTACAAACCTGACCTCGTTCCTAACAAGAGCCTCCTTCATAAGAAAGTTCGCACTCCTAAAAAGGGATTTAAATGTACGAACTTTACCTCGTTTCTAACAAAGGTACAAACCTGACCTCGTTCCTAACAAGAGCCTCCTTCATAAGAAAGTTCGCACTTCCAAAAAGGGATTTAAATGTTCGAACTTTACCTCGTTTCTAACAAAGGTACAAACCTGACCTCGTTCCTAACAAGAGCCTCCTTCATAAGAAAGTTCGCACTCCTAAAAAGGGATTTAAATGTACGAACTTTACCTCGTTTCTAACAAAGGTACAAACCTGACCTCGTTCCTAACAAGAGCCTCCTTCATAAGAAAGTTCGCACTTCCAAAAAGGGATTTAAATGTACGAACTTTACCTCGTTCCTAACAAAGGTACATACCTGACCTCGTTCCTAACAAGAGCCTCATTCATAAGAAAGTTCGCACTTCCAAAAAGGGATTTAAATATACGAACTTTACCTCGTTCCTAACAAAGGTACAATCCTGACCTCGTTCCTAACAAGAGCCTCCTTCATAAGAAAGTTCGCACTCCTAAAAAAGGGATTTAAATGTACGAACTTTACCTCGTTTCTAACAAAGGTACAAACCTGACCTCGTTCCTAACAAGAGACTCCTTCATAAGAAAGTTCGTACTCCTAAAAAGGGATTTAAATGTACGAACTTTACCTCGTTTCTAACAAAGGTACAAACCTGACCTCGTTCCTAACAAGAGCCTCCTTCATAAGAAAGTTCGCACTTCCAAAAAGGGATTTAAATGTTCGAACTTTACCTCGTTTCTAACAAAGGTACAAACCTGACCTCGTTCCTAACAAGAGCCTCCTTCATAAGAAAGTTCGCACTCCTAAAAAGGGATTTAAATGTACGAACTTTACCTCGTTTCTAACAAAGGTACAAACCTGACCTCGTTCCTAACAAGAGCCTCCTTCATAAGAAAGTTCGCACTTCCAAAAAGAGATTTAAATGTACGAACTTTACCTCGTTCCTAACAAAGGTACATACCTGACCTCGTTCCTAACAAGAGCCTCATTCATAATAAAGTTCGCACTTCCAAAAAGGGATTTAAATGTACGAACTTTACCTCGTTTCTAACAAAGGTACAAACCTGACCTCGTTCCTAACAAAAGCCTCCTTCATAAGAAAGTTCGCACTCCTAAAAAGGGATTTAAATGTAAGAACTTTACCTCGTTTCTAACAAAGGTACAAACCTGACCTCGTTCCTAACAAAAGCCTCCTTCATAAGAAAGTTCGCACTCCTAAAAAGGGATTTAAATGTACGAACTTTACCTCGTTTCTAACAAAGGTACAAACCTGACCTCGTTCCTAACAAGAGCCTCCTTCATAAGAAAGTTCGCACTTCCAAAAAGGGATTTAAATGTACGAACTTTACCTCGTTTCTAACAAAGGTACATACCTGACCTCGTTCCTAACAAGAGCCTCATTCATAATAAAGTTCGCACTTCCAAAAAGGGATTTAAATGTACGAACTTTACCTCGTTTCTAACAAAGGTACAAACCTGACCTCGTTCCTAACAAAAGCCTCCTTCATAAGAAAGTTCGCACTCCTAAAAAGGGATTTAAATGTACGAACTTTACCTCGTTCCTAACAAAGGTACATACCTGACCTCGTTCCTAACAAGAGCCTCATTCATAATAAAGTTCGCACTTCCAAAAAGGGATTTAAATGTACGAACTTTACCTCGTTTCTAACAAAGGTACAAACCTGACCTCGTTCCTAACAAAAGCCTCCTTCATAAGAAAGTTCGCACTCCTAAAAAGGGATTTAAATGTACGAACTTTACCTCGTTTCTAACAAAGGTACAAACCTGACCTCGTTCCTAACAAGAGCCTCCTTCATAAGAAAGTTCGCACTCCCAAAAAGGGATTTAAATGTACGAACTTTACCTCGTTTCTAACAAAGGTACAAACCTGACCTCGTTCCTAACAAAAGCCTCCTTCATAAGAAAGTTCGCACTCCTAAAAAGGGATTTAAATGTACGAACTTTACCTCGTTTCTAACAAAGGTACAAACCTGACCTCGTTCCTAACAAGAGCCTCCTTCATAAGAAAGTTCGCACTTCCAAAAAGGGATTTAAATGTACGAACTTTACCTCGTTCCTAACAAAGGTACAAACCTGACCTCGTTCCTAACAAGAGCCTCCTTCATAAGAAAGTTCGCACTCCTAAAAAGGGATTTAAATGTACGAACTTTACCTCGTTTCTAACAAAGGTACAAACCTGACCTCGTTCCTAACAAGAGCCTCCTTCATAAGAAAGTTCGCACTTCCAAAAAGGGATTTAAATGTACGAACTTTACCTCGTTTCTAACAAAGGTACAAACCTGACCTCGTTCCTAACAAGAGCCTCCTTCATAAGAAAGTTCGCACTCCTAAAAAGGAATTTAAATGTACGAACTTTACCTCGTTTCTAACAAAGGTACAAACCTGACCTCGTTCCTAACAAGAGCCTCCTTCATAAGAAAGTTCGCACTTCCAAAAAGGGATTTAAATGTTCGAACTTTACCTCGTTCCTAACAAAGGTACAAACCTGACCTCGTTCCTAACAAGAGCCTCCTTCATAAGAAAGTTCGCACTCCTAAAAAGGGATTTAAATGTACGAACTTTACCTCGTTTCTAACAAAGGTACAAACCTGACCTCGTTCCTAACAAAAGCCTCCTTCATAAGAAAGTTTGCACTTCCAAAAAGGGATTTAAATGTACGAACTTTACCTCGTTTCTAACAAAGGTACAAACCTGACCTCGTTCCTAACAAGAGCCTCCTTCATAAGAAAGTTCGCACTTCCAAAAAGGGATTTAAATGTACGAACTTTACCTCGTTCCTAACAAAGGTACAAACCTGACCTCGTTCCTAACAAGAGCCTCCTTCATAAGAAAGTTCGCACTTCCAAAAAGGGATTTAAATGTTCGAACTTTACCTCGTTTCTAACAAAGGTACAAACCTGACCTCGTTCCTAACAAGAGCCTCCTTCATAAGAAAGTTCGCACTCCTAAAAAGGGATTTAAATGTACGAACTTTACCTCGTTTCTAACAAAGGTACAAACCTGACCTCGTTCCTAACAAGAGCCTCCTTCATAAGAAAGTTCGCACTTCCAAAAAGGGATTTAAATGTACGAACTTTACCTCGTTCCTAACAAAGGTACAAACCTGACCTCGTTCCTAACAAGAGCCTCCTTCATAAGAAAGTTCGCACTCCTAAAAAGGGATTTAAATGTACGAACTTTACCTCGTTTCTAACAAAGGTACAAACCTGACCTCGTTCCTAACAAGAGCCTCCTTCATAAGAAAGTTCGCACTTCCAAAAAGGGATTTAAATGTACGAACTTTACCTCGTTTCTAACAAAGGTACAAACCTGACCTCGTTCCTAACAAGAGCCTCCTTCATAAGAAAGTTCGCACTTCCAAAAAGGGATTTAAATGTTCGAACTTTACCTCGTTCCTAACAAAGGTACAAACCTGACCTCGTTCCTAACAAGAGCCTCCTTCATAAGAAAGTTCGCACTCCTAAAAAGGGATTTAAATGTACGAACTTTACCTCGTTTCTAACAAAGGTACAAACCTGACCTCGTTCCTAACAAAAGCCTCCTTCATAAGAAAGTTTGCACTTCCAAAAAGGGATTTAAATGTACGAACTTTACCTCGTTTCTAACAAAGGTACAAACCTGACCTCGTTCCTAACAAGAGCCTCCTTCATAAGAAAGTTCGCACTTCCAAAAAGGGATTTAAATGTACGAACTTTACCTCGTTCCTAACAAAGGTACAAACCTGACCTCGTTCCTAACAAGAGCCTCCTTCATAAGAAAGTTCGCACTTCCAAAAAGGGATTTAAATGTTCGAACTTTACCTCGTTTCTAACAAAGGTACAAACCTGACCTCGTTCCTAACAAGAGCCTCCTTCATAAGAAAGTTCGCACTCCTAAAAAGGGATTTAAATGTACGAACTTTACCTCGTTTCTAACAAAGGTACAAACCTGACCTCGTTCCTAACAAGAGCCTCCTTCATAAGAAAGTTCGCACTTCCAAAAAGGGATTTAAATGTACGAACTTTACCTCGTTCCTAACAAAGGTACAAACCTGACCTCGTTCCTAACAAGAGCCTCCTTCATAAGAAAGTTCGCACTCCTAAAAAGGGATTTAAATGTACGAACTTTACCTCGTTTCTAACAAAGGTACAAACCTGACCTCGTTCCTAACAAGAGCCTCCTTCATAAGAAAGTTCGCACTTCCAAAAAGGGATTTAAATGTTCGAACTTTACCTCGTTTCTAACAAAGGTACAAACCTGACCTCGTTCCTAACAAGAGCCTCCTTCATAAGAAAGTTCGCACTCCTAAAAAGGGATTTAAATGTACGAACTTTACCTCGTTTCTAACAAAGGTACAAACCTGACCTCGTTCCTAACAAGAGCCTCCTTCATAAGAAAGTTCGCACTTCCAAAAAGGGATTTAAATGTACGAACTTTACCTCGTTCCTAACAAAGGTACATACCTGACCTCGTTCCTAACAAGAGCCTCATTCATAAGAAAGTTCGCACTTCCAAAAAGGGATTTAAATATACGAACTTTACCTCGTTCCTAACAAAGGTACAATCCTGACCTCGTTCCTAACAAGAGCCTCCTTCATAAGAAAGTTCGCACTCCTAAAAAAGGGATTTAAATGTACGAACTTTACCTCGTTTCTAACAAAGGTACAAACCTGACCTCGTTCCTAACAAGAGACTCCTTCATAAGAAAGTTCGTACTCCTAAAAAGGGATTTAAATGTACGAACTTTACCTCGTTTCTAACAAAGGTACAAACCTGACCTCGTTCCTAACAAGAGCCTCCTTCATAAGAAAGTTCGCACTTCCAAAAAGGGATTTAAATGTTCGAACTTTACCTCGTTTCTAACAAAGGTACAAACCTGACCTCGTTCCTAACAAGAGCCTCCTTCATAAGAAAGTTCGCACTCCTAAAAAGGGATTTAAATGTACGAACTTTACCTCGTTTCTAACAAAGGTACAAACCTGACCTCGTTCCTAACAAGAGCCTCCTTCATAAGAAAGTTCGCACTTCCAAAAAGAGATTTAAATGTACGAACTTTACCTCGTTCCTAACAAAGGTACATACCTGACCTCGTTCCTAACAAGAGCCTCATTCATAATAAAGTTCGCACTTCCAAAAAGGGATTTAAATGTACGAACTTTACCTCGTTTCTAACAAAGGTACAAACCTGACCTCGTTCCTAACAAAAGCCTCCTTCATAAGAAAGTTCGCACTCCTAAAAAGGGATTTAAATGTAAGAACTTTACCTCGTTTCTAACAAAGGTACAAACCTGACCTCGTTCCTAACAAAAGCCTCCTTCATAAGAAAGTTCGCACTCCTAAAAAGGGATTTAAATGTACGAACTTTACCTCGTTTCTAACAAAGGTACAAACCTGACCTCGTTCCTAACAAGAGCCTCCTTCATAAGAAAGTTCGCACTTCCAAAAAGGGATTTAAATGTACGAACTTTACCTCGTTTCTAACAAAGGTACATACCTGACCTCGTTCCTAACAAGAGCCTCATTCATAATAAAGTTCGCACTTCCAAAAAGGGATTTAAATGTACGAACTTTACCTCGTTTCTAACAAAGGTACAAACCTGACCTCGTTCCTAACAAAAGCCTCCTTCATAAGAAAGTTCGCACTCCTAAAAAGGGATTTAAATGTACGAACTTTACCTCGTTCCTAACAAAGGTACATACCTGACCTCGTTCCTAACAAGAGCCTCATTCATAATAAAGTTCGCACTTCCAAAAAGGGATTTAAATGTACGAACTTTACCTCGTTTCTAACAAAGGTACAAACCTGACCTCGTTCCTAACAAAAGCCTCCTTCATAAGAAAGTTCGCACTCCTAAAAAGGGATTTAAATGTACGAACTTTACCTCGTTTCTAACAAAGGTACAAACCTGACCTCGTTCCTAACAAGAGCCTCCTTCATAAGAAAGTTCGCACTCCCAAAAAGGGATTTAAATGTACGAACTTTACCTCGTTTCTAACAAAGGTACAAACCTGACCTCGTTCCTAACAAAAGCCTCCTTCATAAGAAAGTTCGCACTCCTAAAAAGGGATTTAAATGTACGAACTTTACCTCGTTTCTAACAAAGGTACAAACCTGACCTCGTTCCTAACAAGAGCCTCCTTCATAAGAAAGTTCGCACTTCCAAAAAGGGATTTAAATGTACGAACTTTACCTCGTTCCTAACAAAGGTACAAACCTGACCTCGTTCCTAACAAGAGCCTCCTTCATAAGAAAGTTCGCACTCCTAAAAAGGGATTTAAATGTACGAACTTTACCTCGTTTCTAACAAAGGTACAAACCTGACCTCGTTCCTAACAAGAGCCTCCTTCATAAGAAAGTTCGCACTTCCAAAAAGGGATTTAAATGTACGAACTTTACCTCGTTTCTAACAAAGGTACA
Organism: Ceratothoa steindachneri; assembly: GCA_963969495.1. NCBI lineage: Eukaryota > Metazoa > Arthropoda > Malacostraca > Isopoda > Cymothoidae > Ceratothoa > Ceratothoa steindachneri. The sequence continues at coordinate 161,578,516 of OZ018327.1, forward strand.
AACCTGACCTCGTTCCTAACAAGAGCCTCCTTCATAAGAAAGTTCGCACTCCTAAAAAGGAATTTAAATGTACGAACTTTACCTCGTTTCTAACAAAGGTACAAACCTGACCTCGTTCCTAACAAGAGCCTCCTTCATAAGAAAGTTCGCACTTCCAAAAAGGGATTTAAATGTTCGAACTTTACCTCGTTCCTAACAAAGGTACAAACCTGACCTCGTTCCTAACAAGAGCCTCCTTCATAAGAAAGTTCGCACTCCTAAAAAGGGATTTAAATGTACGAACTTTACCTCGTTTCTAACAAAGGTACAAACCTGACCTCGTTCCTAACAAAAGCCTCCTTCATAAGAAAGTTTGCACTTCCAAAAAGGGATTTAAATGTACGAACTTTACCTCGTTTCTAACAAAGGTACAAACCTGACCTCGTTCCTAACAAGAGCCTCCTTCATAAGAAAGTTCGCACTTCCAAAAAGGGATTTAAATGTACGAACTTTACCTCGTTCCTAACAAAGGTACAAACCTGACCTCGTTCCTAACAAGAGCCTCCTTCATAAGAAAGTTCGCACTTCCAAAAAGGGATTTAAATGTTCGAACTTTACCTCGTTTCTAACAAAGGTACAAACCTGACCTCGTTCCTAACAAGAGCCTCCTTCATAAGAAAGTTCGCACTCCTAAAAAGGGATTTAAATGTACGAACTTTACCTCGTTTCTAACAAAGGTACAAACCTGACCTCGTTCCTAACAAGAGCCTCCTTCATAAGAAAGTTCGCACTTCCAAAAAGGGATTTAAATGTACGAACTTTACCTCGTTCCTAACAAAGGTACAAACCTGACCTCGTTCCTAACAAGAGCCTCCTTCATAAGAAAGTTCGCACTCCTAAAAAGGGATTTAAATGTACGAACTTTACCTCGTTTCTAACAAAGGTACAAACCTGACCTCGTTCCTAACAAGAGCCTCCTTCATAAGAAAGTTCGCACTTCCAAAAAGGGATTTAAATGTTCGAACTTTACCTCGTTTCTAACAAAGGTACAAACCTGACCTCGTTCCTAACAAGAGCCTCCTTCATAAGAAAGTTCGCACTCCTAAAAAGGGATTTAAATGTACGAACTTTACCTCGTTTCTAACAAAGGTACAAACCTGACCTCGTTCCTAACAAGAGCCTCCTTCATAAGAAAGTTCGCACTTCCAAAAAGGGATTTAAATGTACGAACTTTACCTCGTTCCTAACAAAGGTACATACCTGACCTCGTTCCTAACAAGAGCCTCATTCATAAGAAAGTTCGCACTTCCAAAAAGGGATTTAAATATACGAACTTTACCTCGTTCCTAACAAAGGTACAATCCTGACCTCGTTCCTAACAAGAGCCTCCTTCATAAGAAAGTTCGCACTCCTAAAAAAGGGATTTAAATGTACGAACTTTACCTCGTTTCTAACAAAGGTACAAACCTGACCTCGTTCCTAACAAAAGCCTCCTTCATAAGAAAGTTTGCACTTCCAAAAAGGGATTTAAATGTACGAACTTTACCTCGTTTCTAACAAAGGTACAAACCTGACCTCGTTCCTAACAAGAGCCTCCTTCATAAGAAAGTTCGCACTTCCAAAAAGGGATTTAAATGTACGAACTTTACCTCGTTCCTAACAAAGGTACAAACCTGACCTCGTTCCTAACAAAAGCCTCCTTCATAAGAAAGTTTGCACTTCCAAAAAGGGATTTAAATGTACGAACTTTACCTCGTTTCTAACAAAGGTACAAACCTGACCTCGTTCCTAACAAGAGCCTCATTCATAAGAAAGTTCGCACTTCCAAAAAGGGATTTAAATGTACGAACTTTACCTCGTTCCTAACAAAGGTACAAACCTGACCTCGTTCCTAACAAGAGCCTCCTTCATAAGAAAGTTCGCACTCCTAAAAAGGGATTTAAATGTACGAACTTTACCTCGTTTCTAACAAAGGTACAAACCTGACCTCGTTCCTAACAAAAGGCTCCTTCATAAGAAAGTTTGCACTTCCAAAAAGGGATTTAAATGTACGAACTTTACCTCGTTTCTAACAAAGGTACAAACCTGACCTCGTTCCTAACAAGAGCCTCCTTCATAAGAAAGTTCGCACTTCCAAAAAGGGATTTAAATGTACGAACTTTACCTCGTTCCTAACAAAGGTACAAACCTGACCTCGTTCCTAACAAGAGCCTCCTTCATAAGAAAGTTCGCACTCCTAAAAAGGGATTTAAATGTACGAACTTTACCTCGTTTCTAACAAAGGTACAAACCTGACCTCGTTCCTAACAAGAGCCTCATTCATAAGAAAGTTCGCACTTCCAAAAAGGGATTTAAATGTACGAACTTTACCTCGTTCCTAACAAAGGTACAAACCTGACCTCGTTCCTAACAAGAGCCTCCTTCATAAGAAAGTTCGCACTCCTAAAAAAGGGATTTAAATGTACGAACTTTACCTCGTTTCTAACAAAGGTACAAACCTGACCTCGTTCCTAACAAAAGCCTCCTTCATAAGAAAGTTTGCACTTCCAAAAAGGGATTTAAATGTACGAACTTTACCTCGTTTCTAACAAAGGTACAAACCTGACCTCGTTCCTAACAAGAGCCTCCTTCATAAGAAAGTTCGCACTTCCAAAAAGGGATTTAAATGTACGAACTTTACCTCGTTCCTAACAAAGGTACAAACCTGACCTCGTTCCTAACAAGAGCCTCCTTCATAAGAAAGTTCGCACTCCTAAAAAGGGATTTAAATGTACGAACCTTACCTCGTTTCTAACAAAGGTACAAACCTGACCTCGTTCCTAACAAAAGCCTCCTTCATAAGAAAGTTTGCACTTCCAAAAAGGGATTTAAATGTACGAACTTTACCTCGTTTCTAACAAAGGTACAAACCTGACCTCGTTCCTAACAAGAGCCTCCTTCATAAGAAAGTTCGCACTTCCAAAAAGGGATTTAAATGTACGAACTTTACCTCGTTTCTAACAAAGGTACAAACCTGACCTCGTTCCTAGCAAGAGCCTCCTTCATAAGAAAGTTCGCACTCCTAAAAAGGGATTTAAATGTACGAACTTTACGTCGTTTCTAACAAAGGTACAAACCTGACCTCGTTCCTAACAAGAGCCTCCTTCATAAGAAAGTTCGCACTTCCAAAAAGGGATTTAAATGTTCGAACTTTACCTCATTTCTAACAAAGGTACAAACCTGACCTCGTTCCTAACAAGAGCCTCCTTCATAAGAAAGTTCGCACTCCTAAAAAGGGATTTAAATGTACGAACTTTACCTCGTTTCTAACAAAGGTACAAACCTGACCTCGTTCCTAACAAAAGCCTCCTTCATAAGAAAGTTTGCACTTCCAAAAAGGGATTTAAATGTACGAACTTTACCTCGTTTCTAACAAAGGTACAAACCTGACCTCGTTCCTAACAAGAGCCTCCTTCATAAGAAAGTTCGCACTTCCAAAAAGGGATTTAAATGTACGAACTTTACCTCGTTCCTAACAAAGGTACAAACCTGACCTCGTTCCTAACAAGAGCCTCCTTCATAAGAAAGTTCGCACTTCCAAAAAGGGATTTAAATGTTCGAACTTTACCTCGTTTCTAACAAAGGTACAAACCTGACCTCGTTCCTAACAAGAGCCTCCTTCATAAGAAAGTTCGCACTCCTAAAAAGGGATTTAAATGTACGAACTTTACCTCGTTTCTAACAAAGGTACAAACCTGACCTCGTTCCTAACAAGAGCCTCCTTCATAAGAAAGTTCGCACTTCCAAAAAGGGATTTAAATGTACGAACTTTACCTCGTTCCTAACAAAGGTACAAACCTGACCTCGTTCCTAACAAGAGACTCCTTCATAAGAAAGTTCGCACTCCTAAAAAGGGATTTAAATGTACGAACTTTACCTCGTTTCTAACAAAGGTACAAACCTGACCTCGTTCCTAACAAGAGCCTCCTTCATAAGAAAGTTCGCACTTCCAAAAAGGGATTTAAATGTTCGAACTTTACCTCGTTTCTAACAAAGGTACAAACCTGACCTCGTTCCTAACAAGAGCCTCCTTCATAAGAAAGTTCGCACTCCTAAAAAGGGATTTAAATGTACGAACTTTACCTCGTTTCTAACAAAGGTACAAACCTGACCTCGTTCCTAACAAGAGCCTCCTTCATAAGAAAGTTCGCACTTCCAAAAAGGGATTTAAATGTACGAACTTTACCTCGTTCCTAACAAAGGTACATACCTGACCTCGTTCCTAACAAGAGCCTCATTCATAATAAAGTTCGCACTTCCAAAAAGGGATTTAAATGTACGAACTTTACCTCGTTTCTAACAAAGGTACAAACCTGACCTCGTTCCTAACAAAAGCCTCCTTCATAAGAAAGTTCGCACTCCTAAAAAGGGATTTAAATGTACGAACTTTACCTCGTTTCTAACAAAGGTACAAACCTGACCTCGTTCCTAACAAAAGCCTCCTTCATAAGAAAGTTCGCACTCCTAAAAAGGGATTTAAATGTACGAACTTTACCTCGTTTCTAACAAAGGTACAAACCTGACCTCGTTCCTAACAAGAGCCTCCTTCATAAGAAAGTTCGCACTTCCAAAAAGGGATTTAAATGTACGAACTTTACCTCGTTTCTAACAAAGGTACATACCTGACCTCGTTCCTAACAAGAGCCTCATTCATAATAAAGTTCGCACTTCCAAAAAGGGATTTAAATGTACGAACTTTACCTCGTTTCTAACAAAGGTACAAACCTGACCTCGTTCCTAACAAAAGCCTCCTTCATAAGAAAGTTCGCACTCCTAAAAAGGGATTTAAATGTACGAACTTTACCTCGTTCCTAACAAAGGTACATACCTGACCTCGTTCCTAACAAGAGCCTCATTCATAATAAAGTTCGCACTTCCAAAAAGGGATTTAAATGTACGAACTTTACCTCGTTTCTAACAAAGGTACAAACCTGACCTCGTTCCTAACAAAAGCCTCCTTCATAAGAAAGTTCGCACTCCTAAAAAGGGATTTAAATGTACGAACCTTACCTCGTTTCTAACAAAGGTACAAACCTGACCTCGTTCCTAACAAGAGCCTCCTTCATAAGAAAGTTCGCACTCCCAAAAAGGGATTTAAATGTACGAACTTTACCTCGTTTCTAACAAAGGTACAAACCTGACCTCGTTCCTAACAAAAGCCTCCTTCATAAGAAAGTTCGCACTCCTAAAAAGGGATTTAAATGTACGAACCTTACCTCGTTTCTAACAAAGGTACAAACCTGACCTCGTTCCTAACAAGAGCCTCCTTCATAAGAAAGTTCGCACTTCCAAAAAGGGATTTAAATGTACGAACTTTACCTCGTTCCTAACAAAGGTACAAACCTGACCTCGTTCCTAACAAGAGCCTCCTTCATAAGAAAGTTCGCACTCCTAAAAAGGGATTTAAATGTACGAACTTTACCTCGTTTCTAACAAAGGTACAAACCTGACCTCGTTCCTAACAAGAGCCTCCTTCATAAGAAAGTTCGCACTTCCAAAAAGGGATTTAAATGTACGAACTTTACCTCGTTTCTAACAAAGGTACAAACCTGACCTCGTTCCTAACAAGAGCCTCCTTCATAAGAAAGTTCGCACTCCTAAAAAGGAATTTAAATGTACGAACTTTACCTCGTTTCTAACAAAGGTACAAACCTGACCTCGTTCCTAACAAGAGCCTCCTTCATAAGAAAGTTCGCACTTCCAAAAAGGGATTTAAATGTTCGAACTTTACCTCGTTCCTAACAAAGGTACAAACCTGACCTCGTTCCTAACAAGAGCCTCCTTCATAAGAAAGTTCGCACTCCTAAAAAGGGATTTAAATGTACGAACTTTACCTCGTTTCTAACAAAGATACAAACCTGACCTCGTTCCTAACAAGAGCCTCCTTCATAAGAAAGTTCGCACTTCCAAAAAGGGATTTAAATGTTCGAACTTTACCTCGTTTCTAACAAAGGTACAAACCTGACCTCGTTCCTAACAAGAGCCTCCTTCATAAGAAAGTTCGCACTTCCAAAAAGGGATTTAAATGTACGAACTTTACCTCGTTCCTAACAAAGGTACAAACCTGACCTCGTTCCTAACAAGAGCCTCCTTCATAAGAAAGTTCGCACTCCTAAAAAGGGATTTAAATGTACGAACTTTACCTCGTTTCTAACAAAGGTACAAACCTGACCTCGTTCCTAACAAGAGCCTCCTTCATAAGAAAGTTCGCACTTCCAAAAAGGGATTTAAATGTACGAACTTTACCTCGTTTCTAACAAAGGTACAAACCTGACCTCGTTCCTAACAAGAGCCTCCTTCATAAGAAAGTTCGCACTCCTAAAAAGGAATTTAAATGTACGAACTTTACCTCGTTTCTAACAAAGGTACAAACCTGACCTCGTTCCTAACAAGAGCCTCCTTCATAAGAAAGTTCGCACTTCCAAAAAGGGATTTAAATGTTCGAACTTTACCTCGTTCCTAACAAAGGTACAAACCTGACCTCGTTCCTAACAAGAGCCTCCTTCATAAGAAAGTTCGCACTCCTAAAAAGGGATTTAAATGTACGAACTTTACCTCGTTTCTAACAAAGATACAAACCTGACCTCGTTCCTAACAAGAGCCTCCTTCATAAGAAAGTTCGCACTTCCAAAAAGGGATTTAAATGTTCGAACTTTACCTCGTTTCTAACAAAGGTACAAACCTGACCTCGTTCCTAACAAGAGCCTCCTTCATAAGAAAGTTCGCACTTCCAAAAAGGGATTTAAATGTTCGAACTTTACCTCGTTCCTAACAAAGGTACAAACCTGACCTCGTTCCTAACAAGAGCCTCCTTCATAAGAAAGTTCGCACTTCCAAAAAGGGATTTAAATGTTCGAACTTTACCTCGTTCCTAACAAAGGTACAAACCTGACCTCGTTCCTAACAAGAGCCTCCTTCATAAGAAAGTTCGCACTTCCAAAAAGGGATTTAAATGTTCGAACTTTACCTCGTTCCTAACAAAGGTACAAACCTGACCTCGTTCCTAACAAGAGCCTCCTTCATAAGAAAGTTCGCACTTCCAAAAAGGGATTTAAATGTACGAACTTTACCTCGTTCCTAACAAAGGTACAAACCTGACCTCGTTCCTAACAAGAGCCTCCTTCATAAGAAAGTTCGCACTTCCAAAAAGGGATTTAAATGTTCGAACTTTACCTCGTTCCTAACAAAGGTACAAACCTGACCTCGTTCCTAACAAGAGCCTCCTTCATAAGAAAGTTCGCACTTCCAAAAAGGGATTTAAATGTTCGAACTTTACCTCGTTCCTAACAAAGGTACAAACCTGACCTCGTTCCTAACAAGAGCCTCCTTCATAAGAAAGTTCGCACTTCCAAAAAGGGATTTAAATGTTCGAACTTTACCTCGTTCCTAACAAAGGTACAAACCTGACCTCGTTCCTAACAAGAGCCTCCTTCATAAGAAAGTTCGCACTTCCAAAAAGGGATTTAAATGTACGAACTTTACCTCGTTCCTAACAAAGGTACAAACCTGACCTCGTTCCTAACAAGAGCCTCCTTCATAAGAAAGTTCGCACTTCCAAAAAGGGATTTAAATGTTCGAACTTTACCTCGTTCCTAACAAAGGTACAAACCTGACCTCGTTCCTAACAAGAGCCTCCTTCATAAGAAAGTTCGCACTTCCAAAAAGGGATTTAAATGTTCGAACTTTACCTCGTTCCTAACAAAGGTACAAACCTGACCTCGTTCCTAACAAGAGCCTCCTTCATAAGAAAGTTCGCACTTCCAAAAAGGGATTTAAATGTTCGAACTTTACCTCGTTTCTAACAAAGGTACAAAGCTGACCTCGTTCCTAACAAGAGCCTCATTCATAAGAAAGTTCGCACTTCCAAAAAGGGATTTAAATGTACGAACTTTACCTCGTTCCTAACAAAGGTACAAACCTGACCTCGTTCCTAACAAGAGCCTCCTTCATAAGAAAGTTCGCACTTCCAAAAAGGGATTTAAATGTACGAACTTTACCTCGTTTCTAACAAAGGTACAAACCTGACCTCGTTCCTAACAAGAGCCTCCTTCATAAGAAAGTTCGCACTTCCAAAAAGGGATTTAAATGTTCGAACTTTACCTCGTTTCTAACAAAGGTACAAACCTGACCTCGTTCCTAACAAGAGCCTCCTTCATAAGAAAGTTCGCACTTCCAAAAAGGGATTTAAATGTACGAACTTTACCTCGTTTCTAACAAAGGTACAAACCTGACCTCGTTCCTAACAAGAGCCTCCTTCATAAGAAAGTTCGCACTTCCAAAAAGGGATTTAAATGTACGAACTTTACCTCGTTCCTAACAAAGGTACAAACCTGACCTCGTTCCTAACAAGAGCCTCCTTCATAAGAAAGTTCGCACTTCCAAAAAGGGATTTAAATGTACGAACTTTACCTCGTTCCTAACAAAGGTACAAACCTGACCTCGTTCCTAACAAGAGCCTCTCCTCAAACTCAGAGATTTATTTGTGATATTTTTTCCCCCTCCTTCCTTTACTCTGCTCATTTGCGCCTTTCTTCAAAGATTTTTAGGACATTTGATATTGACTCTCCGATTTAATAGGATCGACTCACAGAAAAATCATGTTTTTATGTCGTAGAAGCTGAAAATGACGTTTCCATGTAATTAATTTATTAATAAAAATGGGAATTACCTAAATAAGCAGGATTCTGTTTATTCGAAGTTTATATATGTATATACTAATGCATTTTTGGTATCTGGTTGGAGATGAAAAATCCTCTAAAGAAAGTTCCTTTTATTTAGAATTAACAACTGTCGAAAGGTGAATTTGGTCGTGAACTTTTGTCTTTCTTCAGGCATCGTCAGACGGAAGTCTTTGTTGTTTTCGAGGTAATGGTGAATTAATCGGTGAGAAGATTAGGTAGTCGTACAAAATGTCAAAAATGGATAAATAGACGAGTGAAGATTATTTGCCGATGAGGATATTGCTTTATTGTTTGCCTTTCTTTTTTCCTTTAATTCTTGATTGAGTCAAGACGTTTGCCTTGTGTGTTTCTTTTCCTTTTGCCGTCTCATCTGTTTATTCGTGTTTTAACATTTGTAACTTTCAAGCATTTATGTATAGCCTATCTCTCTGCAACTTGTATTTTCATCAGTTTCTCATTTCTTCTTTATCTATCTCTCTTTCTCTTTTCTGAGGAAAAATCACGAAGGCTGGAAGAAAAAGTGAAGATCCTCGAATCTGAGCATGCGCGTCAAATCCGTCGTCTCGAAGCCAGGATTGCAGAGATGACAGCCACCGAGATAGAGCAACAGGAAACTCCCTACGACGCGGGCGGCTCCTCTGTTCAGCCCTCAAGCACCGCGTCGATAGAGACAAGCCATCCATCCGACGTCCCAGAGCCAGCTGCTGCTGGGGTTACTCAGGGTGTCAAAAAGGAGAAAAGGAAGAGTACGAAAGAAAAGACAGCAGAAACACTAGATAAAACAGAAGAGAAAGTAAAAACGGAAGAAAAAACGAAGAATAAGAAGAAAAATACAAAAAAGTGGGAAAAAAAGATGAATCGAAAGAGCCTCTACTGAAAGGGGGGCCTCTTTCCTCTGAACCCAAATGCGCGAGGGTCATCGTGATCGGTGACCCCCATGCGCAGGGTCTAAAACCCTTGCTAGTGGCCCGCCTTCGCACCAGTGTGAAGGTAAGCTGCCTTCCAGGAAGGGAAAACAGAGAAATAAGGGTGGAGGCTGAGAAATCCCAGATCTTTGAGGCTCAGTAGTTGCCCTGATGGCAAGTGGCAACGATCTTTACCTACGAGGAGGTAAAGTCGGCACCAGCGGGAAGATTCTGACCACGGTTATGGGAGCAGTTGACGACTGTGGGATGAAAACCAGCAGACGTGTCGTCGTCGGGATACTCCCAAGACGTGGTCCATCCCGCAATGCTCACGCGAAGAACGTCTCCATAAACCAACGCCTGGGAGATCTTTGTACGGCGGAAGGAGTCTTTTTTGTAGACCCATACCGCACCTTTTACGGGAGAAACGACCTGTACAAAAGGGACGGAGTGCATCTTTACATACTTTAAAGGGAAAGCTGTACTCGCGAACATGATCCAGGATGTTGTGGAGCGGACCCAAAGAAGTGTCAGGCCACGAGTAAAGGAGGACGTACGCCAGTACACCCGTGTTACTCCAGGAACGACCTTTTCTGAGGTCATAAAGAGGGGGGTGACTCCGCCACAGAGAAACAAAGAGAGAAACGGAAGAGCGTATGGAGTCCTACATTCGAGGACTCCCTCAAGATTCTTCTGTTTAATGCGAGGTCTATCAGAAACAAGTTTCTTGAACTTCGTGGCTTCGTAGCAACAGAAGAACCTGAGATGGTGGCCATAACGGAGTCGTGGATAAAAACCTCAAGCCGAGATTTTGAAGGTGAATTCCCGATTCCCGGTTACCAGCTCTTCCTGAAAGATAGGCCAGATGGTGTGATGTTGTATGTCAAGGATACTCTCAACTCGATGGATTTCAACATCGTATCCGACCATGAACTACTAGATGTTGACCTAGAGATAGTTCCTGCCAAATACAGGACCCTGGTGCTTTATAGACCTCCTGCCCAACTCGTTGAAAAGGACAGAGATCTGTACCAGCTACTAGGAGAACTTGTCGAAGACAGAGTGTGTATCGTCATGGGTGATTTCAACACACAAGTTGACTGGGAAACCAGAGAACCCTGTGGCGAGAACGCACTACTCCTGGAGTTCACGAACAACGAGTTCCTGACTCAATGGGTGAGAGAGCCAACCAGATGAGACAATATCCTCGACTTGGTTTTCACCTAGGACGATGACATCGTTGAGGACCTCTCTGTTGGCGAAGAGCTCGGTGGCAGTGACCACCGACTAATTAGATTTGTAGTCAAAGTCCCCAAGGCAGAGCCTGCAACTAGTAAATCAAGGAAACTGGATTTGAGAAGAGCAGACTCTGCAGGTCTTCGTGCTGGGCTGACTGACGCGAGGCTGTTGAAGACTCGTGGAACAGTTTCAAAAACACATTCATGAGTCTTCAATTGCGTTTCATCCCTCTAAAATGCCCCCATCGATCTTGTGTTCAACCAAAGTGGTTTAATCGAGAAATTGGCCAACTGCTTAAGGAGAAGAGAAATGTGTACCGGCAATCGAAGATCTCGGGTGAATTTGACGAATACCGGAGGCTAGCCAGGAGAGTGAAGTCCAGCATAAGGGCGGATAAGCAGTCTGTGGAACTCCGAGTGGCGAGACTTTGTAAAGAGAATCCCAAGGAGTTCTTTGGATATGTAAACAGCCGTAAACCAATCCGTCGAACGATTGGCCCTTTTAGGAATGAGGAGGGAACATTAAAGCACTCAGCTGCAGAAAATGCTAACCTTATCAACGACTACTTCGCTTCAGTGTTTACTGAAGAGTGTAGTCCCATCCTCAAGCCAACGGATTCCTACTCGGGGGGGAAAGCTGGAGGATATGGGCTTCACCGAAGGAGAAATAGAAAAGAAGATCACTGACCGAATGAAGAATAAGTCACCTGGCCCGGATGGGTTTCTATCTAAAGTGTTGAAAGAAGTGCGCGATCAAGTGTCACGACACCTGAGCGCAATCTTCAACATGTCAATCCGGACCGAATGCGTTCCTAGAGACTGTCATGAAGCGGAGGTGACTCCTATCTTCAAGAAAGGAGACCGTAGCCAACCTTCGAACTACTGACCTATCAGTCTGACTTCGATAATCGGTAAACTCATGGAAGGCATGATGGTGGACAAAATGACGTCGCATTTAGAGTCAAACCTGCTACTGAGGAGTTCCCAGCACGGCTTCCGAAGGCAACGGTCATGCCTGACGAACTTTGTGGAATTCTTCCACTTTGTCTTCAGTGAGCACGATCGGGACAAGGCGGTGGATGTGGTCTACTTAGACTTTCAGAAAGCCTTTGATAAGGTACCACACCGCCGCCTTCTCCGGAAAGTGCGAGCGCTGGGCCTAGACGAAAAAGTAGCAGGCTGGATAGAGAACTGGCAAAGTGGCAGACGGCAATGGGTGGTGCTGAATGGACAGGCTTCTCAGTGGGTGCCCGTTACTAGCGGAGTGCCTCAAGGTTCTGTCCTGGGACCACTACTATTCATCATCTACGTCAACGACATGGACGGTGACATGGTTGACAAGATTTCTAAATTTGCGACGATACCAAGTTTGGTATAAACGTCGCAAAGGATGGAAATACTGCAAGCCTGCAAGATGATCTTCGAAAGATTGGGGAGTGGTCGGATACGTGGCAAATGCCTTCCAACGTGAGCAAATGCAAAGTGATGCATATTGGCCACCGAAATCCACAATCACCCTATATCCTTAAGAGCACTGCTCTTGAATCCACCGACGCTGAGAAGGACTTGGGTGCAACTATCACCAGTGACCTCAAGTTCTCGAAACAGTGTATTGAGGTGGAGAAGAAAGCCCAAAGGATATTATGGTAAATAAAGCGACAGTTTGGATATCGGAACAAGGAGATAGTACTGTGTCTGTACAACTCCCTCATTCGACCGCACCTGGAGTATGCCGTACAATTTTGGAGTCCTTCGTTTAGAAACGACATCGAGAGATTGGAACGCGTTCAAGCCAGGGCAACCAAACTTATTCCCTCTATCAGGCATATGAGTTATAATTATAGACTACGGGAATTAGATATGTTCTCGCTGGAGACCCGGAGACTACGGGGTCAGCTTATCGAAGTGTTTAAAATACTTCGAGGCTTCGACAGACTGGACTACGGGGATATTTTCCAGCTCAGCGAGGGGAGAACAAGAAATCACGGCTACAAACTTGAACTGAAGCGATACCACCGTGATCTGTGTGGGAAATTCTTCATATACAGTATCTGTGATAGTTGGAACGCACTTCCAACGGAAGTTGTCAACAGTGAATCTGTTGACCAGTTCAAGTCAAGACTAGATAAAGTCTTGTGAAATCACCGTTAAGATCCTCGCGAGTGATCTTCGAGGTTGCCAACGGACACCTTCGAGGATCGCGCCAAAAGAACCCTCCTTGTATGGACCGTAAGGTCTTCTAGGGTACTCTTCTTCCTTGTAGCTCCTTGTAGCGCGCGCTCTCTCTCTCTCTCTCTCTCTCTCTCATTCTACTCGTGCCATATCAGATCTTCATATACACTTTTTATTTTACATATTTCTTACTATTATGGTCTCTGAATTTTTAGCCTTTTTCTCTATGTGATTAATATTTCTTACTTTCCTTGCATCCAGATAATCATACTTACTCCATCAATATTGTGTTACGTGTTCTCTGTGGCGATCGTGGTTAGTATATCCTAGTATTATTTAAGTCTTTACATGAACAATGGTAGAACATCCTCTTGTGCTCAGATCCTCTCAGGGGAATCTTGAATTCCTAGAGCCCTTTTATTTGTTTGGGTTCTCTAGGGCTTGATCTATGTTTGCCAAAATCTCTTGATTTATTTTTTCTTATGATTTCTACCTCACCCTCTAAGTTATAAATATTTACTTCTTCAATTGCATGGGTAAGGTCGCGCTTCCTCTGGTGATGCGGCCCCTTTTCCTCGTCTTATTAACGTACAGCGTCGTCTTATTTTGCATTCGTTTCAGTCATTTCGAAGAGTTCTTGAACGCAACTTGAGTCACAACCGTTGGGTAGATGAGTTTTGCGTGGCTATACATAATATATAACTTCCTCATGTTTGCCGTGCTTAGATTTCAGAATCTATATATCTAGTAGATTCCATTATTTGTCAGATTTTCTCTACAAATTAAGTGTCTCAAATCACCGTTGGTGGTAGTGGAGTAGGATAATGCTTCCTTCGTTACTATATCTATATTCTTTTTAACCTACTAACACTTTGCCATTTTTCCGGTGATAGAGGAGGATCTTTAACTTCGGGATGTTGATTCTAATTTTTCAATTTTCGTAGAACTTAATATTCACTATTTCATTTGCTACTTATTTTGCTTCGGCTCTCACGTTCTCATATGTAGGAGGAATTATTTGCGTGATATCCTCTGTAAACTGCAAATACATCTGTCGTAGGGTGACCCTACACCTGACATCAGTTCAATATAATATAGATGGCGTAGGGTGACCCCACATCTGACACCAGTTCAATATAATGTAGATGTCGTAGGGTGACCCCACACCTGACATCAGTTCAATATAATATAGATGTCGTAGGGTGACCCCACATCTGACAGTAGTTCAATATAATATACATAGATGTCGTATTGTGACTTCACACCTGACACCAGTTTAATTTATTATAGATGTCGTAGGGTGACCCCACACCTGACATCGGTTCAATATAATATAGATGTCGTAGGGTGACTTCACATCTGACACCAGTTCAATATAATATAGATGTCGTAAGGTGACCCCACACCTGACACCAGTTCAATATAATATAGATGTCGTAGGATGACCCCACACCTGACATCAGTTCAATATAATATAAATGTCGTAAGGTGACCCCACACCTGACACCAGTTCAATATAATATAGATGTCGTAGCATGACCCCACACCTGACATCAGTTCAATATAATATAGATGTCGTAGGATGACCCCACACCTGACACCAGTATTTTTATATAGATGTCGTAGGGTGACCCCACACCTGACACCAGTTCAATATAATATAGATGTCGTAGGATGACCCTACACCTGACACCAGTTTAATATACTATAGATGTCGTAGGGTGACCCCACACCTGACATCAGTTTAATATATTATAGATGTCGTAGGGTGAGCCCAAACCTGACATCAGTTCAATATAATATAGATGTCGTAGGGTGACCCCACATCTGACACCAGTTCAATATAATATAGATGTCGTAGGGTGACTTCGCACCTGACACCAGTTAAATTTATTATAGATGTCGTAGGGTGACCCCAAACCTGACCAGTTCAATTTAATATAGATGTCGTAGGGTGACCCCACATCTGACACCAGTTCAATATAATATAGATGTCGTAGGGTGAACCCACACCTGACACCAGTTTAATATATTATAGATGTCGTAGGGTGACCCTACACCTGACATCAGTTTAATATAATGTAGATATCGTAGGGTGAACCCACACCTGACACAAGTTTAATATAATATAGATGTTGTAGGATGACCCCACACCTGACACCAATTGAATATAATAGAGATGTCGTAGGGTGACCCCGAATCTGACACCAGTTTAATATAATATAGATCTCGTAGGGTGACCCCACACCTGACACCAGTTCAATATAAAAAAGATGTCGTAGGATGACCCCACACCTGACACCAGTTCAATATATTATAGATGTCGTAGGGTGACCCCACACCTGACATCAGTTCAATATAATATAGATGTCGTAGGATGACCGCACACCTGACACCAGTTTAATATATTATAGATGTCGTAGGGTGACCCCACACCTGACACCAGTTTAATATAATATAGATGTCATAGGGTGACCCCACACCTGACATCAGTTTGATATATTATAGATGGCGTTAGGGTGTCCCACACCTGGAATCAGGTTAATATATTATAGATGTCGTATGGTGACCCCACACCTGACATCAGTTTAATATAATATAGATGTCGTAGGATGACCGCACACCTGACACCAGTTTAATATATTATAGATGTCGTAGGGTGACCCCACACCTGACACCAGTTTAATATATTATAGATGTCGTAGGGTGACCCCACACCTGACACCAGTTTAATATAATATAGATGTCGTAGGACGACCCCACACCTGACACCAGTTTAATATATTAAAATGTCGTAGAGTGACCACACACAAGACAACAGTTTAATATAATATAAATGTCGTAGGATGACCGCACACCTGACACCAGTTTAATATATTATAAATGTCGTAGGGTGACCCCATACCTGACACCAGTTTAATATAATATAGATGTCGTAGGGTAACCCCACATCTGACACGAGTTTAATATTATATAGATGTCATAGGGTGACCCCACACCTGACACCAGTTTGATATAATATAGATGTCGTAGGGTGACCCCACATCTGACACCAGTTAAATATATTATAGATCTCAGAGGGTGACCCAACACCTGACACCAGTTTAATATAATAAATATGTCGTAGGATGACCCCACACCTTACACCAGTTTAATATATTATAGATGTCGTAGGGTGACCCCACACCTGACACCAGTTTAATATATTATAGATGTCGTAGAGTGACCCCATACCTGACACCAGTTTAATATAATATAAATGTCTTAGGATGACCCCACACCTGACACCAGTTTAATATATTATAGATTCCGTAGAGTGACCCCACATCTGACACCAGTTCAATATAATATAGATGACGTAGGGTGACCCAACACCAGACACCAGTTTAATATAAAATAGATGTCGTAGGGTGACCACACAATTGACACCAGTATAATATATTAAAGATCTCGTAGGGTGACCCCACACCTGACACCAGATCAATAGAATATAGATTACGTAGGATGACCCCACACCTGACACCAGTTTAATATATCATAGATGTCGTAGGGTGACCCTACACCTGACATCAGTTCAATATAATATAGATGTCGTAGGATGACCGCACACCTGACACCAGTTTAATGTATTATAGATTTCGTAGGGTGACCCCACATCTGACATCAGTTCAATATAATATAGATGTCGTAGGGTGACCCCACATCTGACACCAGTTCAATATAATATAGATGTCGTAGAGTGCCCCCACACCTGACATCAGTTCAATATAATATAGATGTCGTAGGGTGACCCCACACCTGACACCAGTTTAATATAATATAGATGTCGTAGCGTAAAGTGACCCCACACCTGACACCAGTTTAATATATTATAGATCTCGTAGGGTGACCCCACACCTGACGCCAGTTCAATATAATATAGATATCGTAGGATGAACCCACACCTGACACCAGTTTAATATATTATAGACTTCGTGAGGTGAACCCACACCTGACATCAGTTTAATATATTATAGATGTCGTAGGGTGACCCCACACCTGACATCAGTTCAATATAATATAGATGTCGTAGGGTGACCCCACATCTGACACCAGTTCAATATAATATAGATGTCGTAGGGTGATTTCACACCTGACACCAGTTCAATTTATTATAGATTTCGTAGGGTGACCTCACACCTGACATCAGTTCAATATAATATAGATGTCGTAGGGTGACCCCACATCTGACACCAGTACAATATAATATAGATGTCGTAGGGTGACCCCACACCTGACGTCAGTTTAATATAATATAGAGGTCGTAGGGTGAACCCACACCTGACATCAGTTTAATATAATATAGATGTCGTAGGGTGAACCCACACCTGACACCAGTTCAATTTAATATAGATGTGTTAGGGTAACCCCACACCTGACATCAGTTCAATATAATATAGATGTCGTAGGATGACCGCACACCTCACACCAGTTTAATATATTATAGATTTCCTAGGGTGAACCCACATTTGAAATCGGTTTAATATAATATAGATGTCGTAGGGTGACCCCACATCTGACACTACTTCAATATAATATAGATGTCTTAGGGTGACCCCAACCCGACACCAGTTTAATATAATAGAGATGTCGTAGGGTGACCCCACACCTGACACCAGTTTAATATATTATAGATCTCGTAGGGTGACCCCACACCTGACACCAGTTCAATATAATATAGATGTCGTAGGATGACCCCACACCTTAAACCAGTTTAATATATTATAGATGTCGTAGGGTGACCCCACACCTGACATCAGTTCAATATAATATAGATGTCTTAGGATGACCGCACACCTGACACCAGTTTAAAATATTTTAGATGTCGTAGGGTGACCCCACACCTGACCTCAGTTCAATATAATTGCGATTTCGTAGGGTGACCCCACATCTTACACCAGTTCAATATAATATAGATGTCGTAGGTTGAACCCACAGCTGACACCAGTGTAATATTTTATAGATGTCGTAGGGTGACCCCAGACCTGACATCAGTTCAATATAATATAGATGGTGTAGGATGACCGCACAACGGACACCAGTTTAATATATTATAGATGTCGTAGGGTAACCCCACACCTGACACAGTTTAATATATTATAGATGTCGTAGGGTGACCCCACACCTGACATCAGTTCAATATAATATAGATGTCGTAGGATGACCGCACACCTGACACCAGTTTAATATATTATAGATGTCGTAGGGTGACCCAACACCTGACACCAGATTAATATAATATAGATGTCATAGGGTGAACCCACACCTGACATCAGTTTAATATATTATAGATGGCGTTAGGGTGTCCCACACCTGGCATCAGGTTAATATATTATAGATGTCGTAGGGTGACCCCACACCTGACATCAGTTTAATATAATATAGATGTCGTAGGATGACCGCACACCTGACACCAGTTTAATATATTATAGATGTCGTAGGGTGACCCCACACCTGACACCAGTTTAATATATTATAAATGTCGTAGGGTAACCCCATACCTGACACCAGTTTAATATAATATAGATGTCGTAGGGTAACCCCACATCTGACACCAGTTTAATATTATATAGATATCATAGGGTGACCCCACACCTGACACCAGTTTAATATAATATAGATGTCGTAGGGTGACCCCACATCTGACACCAGTTAAATATATTATAGATCTCAGAGGGTGACCCAACACCTGACACCAGTTTAATATGATAAAGATGTCGTAGGATGACCCCACACCTTACACCAGTTTAATATATTATAGATGTCGTAGGTTGACCCCACACCTGACATCAGTTCAATATAATATAGATGTCGTAGGATGACCGCACACCTGACACCAGTTTAATATTTTATAGATGTCGTAGGGTGACCCCACACCTGACATCAGTTCAATATAATATTGATGTCGTAGGGTGACCCCACATCTGACACCAGTTCAATATAATATAGATGACGTAGGGTGACCCCACACTAGACACCAGTTTAATATAAAATAGATGTCGTAGGGTGACCACACAATTGACACCAGTATAATATATTATAGATCTCGTAGGGTGACCCCACACCTGACACCAGTTCAATATAATATAGATTACGTAGGATGACCCCACACCTGACACCAGTTTAATATATCATAGATGTCGTAGGGTTACCCTACGCCTGACATTAGTTCAATATAATATAGATGTCGTAGGATGACCGCACACCTGACACCAGTTTAATGTATTATAGATTTCGTAGGGTGACCCCACATCTGACATCAGTTCAATATAATATAGATGTCGTAGGTTGACCCCACATCTGACACCAGTTCAATATAATATAGATGTCGTAGGGTGACCCCACACCTGACATCAGTTCAATATAATATAGATGTCGTAGGGTGACCCCAAACCTGACACCAGTTTAATTTAATATAGATGTCGTAGCGTAGAGTGACCCCACACCTGACACCAGTTTAATATATTATAGATCTCGTAGGGTGACCCCACACCTGACGCCAGTTCAATATAATATAGATATCGTAGGATGACCCCACACCTGACACCAGTTTAATATATTATAGACTTCGTAAGGTGAACCCACACCTGACATCAGTTTAATATATTATAGATGTCGTAGGGTGACCCCACACCTGACATCAGTTCAATATAATATAGATGTCGTAGGGTGACCACACATCTGACACCAGTTCAATATAATATAGATGTCGTAGGGTGACTTCACACCTGACACCAGTTTAATTTATTATAAATGTCGTAGGGTGACCTCACACCTGACATCAGTTCAATATAATATAGATGTCGTAGGGTGACCCCACATCTGACACCAGTACAATATAATATAGAGTTCGTAGGGTGACCCCACACCTGACGTAAGTTTAATATAATATAAATGTCGTAGGGTCACCCACACCTGACACCAGTTCAATATAATATAGATGTCGTAGGATTACCCCACACCTGGCACCAGTTTAATATATTATAGATGTCGTAGGGTGAACCCACACCTGACACCAGTTCAATATAATATAGATGTCGTAGGGTAACCCCACACCTGACATCAGTTCAATATAATATAGATGTCGTAGGATGACCGCACACCTCACACCAGTTTAATATATTATAGATTTCCTAGGGTGAACCCACAGTGGAAATCGGTTTAATATAATATAGATGTCGTAGGGTGACCCCACATCTGACACCACTTCAATATAATATAGATGTCTTAGGGTGACCCCACACCTGACACCAGTTTAATATAATATAGATGTCGTAGGGTGACCCCACACCTGACACCAGTTTAATATATTATAGATCTCGTAGGGTGACCCCACACCTGACACTAGTTCAATATAATATAGATGTCGTAGGATGACCCCACACCTTAAACCAGTTTAATATATTATAGATGTCGTAGGGTGACCCCACACCTGACATCAGTTCAATATAATATAGATGTCTTAGGATGACCGCACACCTGACACCAGTTTAAAATATTTTAGATTTCGTAGGGTGACCCCACACCTGACATCAGTTCAATATAATATAGATGTCGTAGGGTGACCCCACATCTTACACCAGTTTAATATAATATAGATGTCGTAGGTTGAACCCACACCTGACACCAGTGTAATATTTTATAGATGTCGTAGGGTGACCCCAGACCTGACATCAGTTCAATATAATATAGATGGTGTAGGATAACCGCACACCTGACACCAGTTTAATATATTATAGATGTCGTAGGGTGACCCCAAACCTGACACAGTTTAATATATTATAGATGTCGTAGGGTGACCCCACACCTGACACCAGTTTAATTTATTATAGATATCGTAGGGTGACCCCACACCTGACATCAGTTCAATATAACATAGATGTCGTAGGGTGACCCCACATCTGACTCCAGTTCAATATAATATAGATGTCGTAGGGTGACCCAACACCTGACATCAGTTCAATATAATATTGATGTCGTAGGATGACCCCACACCTGACACCAGTTTAATATATTATAGATGTCGTAGGGTTTACCCCACACCTGACACTAGTTCAATATAATATAGATGTCGTAGGATGACCCTACACCTGAAACCAGTTTAATATATTATAGATGTCGTAGGGTAACCACACACCTGACCTTAGTTTAATATATTATAGATGTCGTAGGGTGACCCCACACCTGACATCAGTTCAATATAATATAGATTTCGTAGGGTGACTTCACACCTGACACCAGTTTAATTTATTATAGATGTCGTAGGTTGACCCCACACCTGACATCGGTTCAACATAATATAGATGTCGTAGGGTGACCCCACATCTGACACCAGTTCAATATAATATAGATGTCGTAGGGTGACCTCACACCTGACATCAGTTCAATATAATATAGATGTCGTAGGGTGACCCCACACCTGACACCAGTTCAATATAATTTAGTTGTCGTAGGATGACCCCACACCTGACATCAGTTCAATATAATATAGATGTCGTAGGATGACCCCACACCTGACACCAGTATTTTTATATAGATGTCGTAGGGTGACCCCACACCTGACACCAGTTCAATATAATATAGATTACGTAGGATGACCCCACACCTGACACCAGTTTAATATATCATAGATGTCGTAGGGTTACCCTACACCTGACATTAGTTCAATATAATATATATGCCGTAGGATGACCGCACACCTGACACCAGTTTAATGTATTATAGATTTCGTAGGGTGACCCCACATCTGACATCAGTTCAATATAATATAGATGTCGTAGGTTGACCCCACATCTGACACCAGTTCAATATAATATAGATGTCGTAGGGTGACCCCACACCTGACATCAGTTCAATATAATATAGATGTCGTAGGGTGACCCCACACCTGACACCAGTTTAATTTAATATAGATGTCGTAGCGTAGAGTGACCCCACACCAGACACCAGTTTAATATATTATAGATCTCGTAGGGTGACCCCACACCTGACGCCAGTTCAATATAATATAGATATCGTAGGATGACCCCACACCTGACACCAGTTTAATATATTATAGACTTCGTAAGGTGAACCCACACCTGACATCAGTTTAATATATTATAGATGTCGTAGGGTGACCCCACACCTGACATCAGTTTAATTTAATATAGATGTCGTAGGGTGACCCCACATCTGACACCAGTTCAATATAATATAGATGTCGTAGGGTGACTTCACACCTGACACCAGTTTAATTTATTATAAATGTCGTAGGGTGACCTCACACCTGACATCAGTTCAATAGAATATAGATGTCGTTGGGTGACCCCACATCTGACACCAGTACAATATAATATAGATGTCGTAGGGTGACCCCACACCTGACGTCAGTTTAATATAATATAAATGTCGTAGGGTGCCCCAGACCTGACACCAGTTCAATATAATATAGATGTTGTAGGATTACCCAACACCTGACACCAGTTTAATATATTATAGATGTCGTAGGGTGAACCCACACCTGACACCAGTTCAATATAATATAGATGTCGTAGGGTAACCCCACACCTGACATCAGTTCAATATAATATAGATGTCGTAGGATGACCGCACACCTCACTCCAGTTTAATATATTATAGATTTCCTAGGGTGAACCCACATTTGAAATCGGTTTAATATAATATAGATGTCGTAGGGTGACCCCACATCTGACACCACTTCAATATAATATAGATGTCTTAGGGTGACCCCACACCTGACACCAGTTTAATATAATATAGATGTCGTAGGGTGACCCCACACCTGACACCAGTTTTATATATTATAGATCTCGTAGGGTGACCCCACACCTGACACTAGTTCAATATAATATAGATGTCGTAGGATGACCCCACACCTTAAACCACTTTAATATATTATAGATGTCGTAGGGTGACCCCACACCTGACATCAGTTCAATATAATATAGATGTCTTAGGATGACCGCACACCTGACACCAGTTTAAAATATTTTAGATGTCGTAGGGTGACCCCACACCTGACATCATTTCAATATAATATAGATGTCGTAGGGTGACCCCACATTTACACCAGTTCAATATAATATAGATGTCGTAGGTTGAACCCACACCTGACACCAGTGTAATATTTTATAGATGTCGTAGGGTGACCCCAGACCTGACATCAGTTCAATATAATATAGATGGTGTAGGATAACCGCACACCTGACACCAGTTTAATATATTATAGATGTCGTAGGGTGACCCCACACCTGACACAGTTTAATATATTATAGATGTCGTAGGGTGACCCCACACCTGACACCAGTTTAATTTATTATAGATATCGTAGGGTGACCCCACACCTGACATCAGTTCAATATAACATAGATGTCGTAGGGTGACCCCACATCTGACACCAGTTCAATATAATATAGATGTCGTAGGGTGACCCCACACCTGACATCAGTTCATAATAATATTGATGTCGTAGGATGACCCCACACCTGACACCAGTTTAATATATTATAGATGTCGTAGGGTGACCCCACACCTGACACTAGTTCAATATAATATAGATGTCGTAGGATGACCCTACACCTGAAACCAGTTTAATATAATATAGATGTCGTAGGGTAACCACACACCTGACATTAGTTTAATATATTATAGATGTCGTAGGGTGACCCCACACCTGACATCAGTTCAATATAATATAGATTTCGTAGGGTGACTTCACACCTGACACCAGTTTAATTTATTATAGATGTCGTAGGTTGACCCTACACCTGACATCGGTTCAACATAATATAGATGTCGTAGGGTGACCCCACATCTGACACCAGTTCAATATAATATAGATGTCGTAGGGTGACCTCGCACCTGACATCAGTTCAATATAATATAGATGTCGTAGGGTGACCCCACACCTGACACCATTTTTTTTTATATAGATGTCGTAGGGTTACCCCACACCTGACACCAGTTCAATATAATATAGATGTCGTAGGATGACCCTACACCTGACACCAGTTTAATATATTATAGATATCGTAGGGTGACCACACACCTGACATCAGTTTAATATAATATAGATGTCGTAGGGTGAACCCACACCTGACACAAGTTTAATATAATATTCTTTCTTAGGATGACTCCACACCTGACACCAATTCAATATAATATAGATGTCGTAGGGTGCCCCAATATCTGACACCAGTTTAATATAATATAGATGTCGTAGGGTGACCCCACATCTGTCACCAGTTTAATATAATATATGTGTCGTAGGGTGACCCTATACCTGACACCAGTTTAATATAATATAGATGTCGTAGGGTGACCCCACACCTGACATCAGTTCAATATAATATAGATGTCGTAGGATGACCGCACACCTGACACTAGTTTAATATATTATAGATGTCGTAGGGTGACCCCACATCTGACACCAGTTTAATATAATATTGATTTCGTAGCGTGACCCCACACCTGACACCAGTTTAATATATTATAGATGTCTTAGGGTGACCCCACACCTGACATCAGTTTAATATAATATAGATGTCGTAGGGTGAACCCACATCTGACACCGGTTCAATATAATATAGAGGTCGTAGGGTGACCACACAACTGACACCAGTTTAATATATTATAGATCTCGTAGGGTGACCCTACACCTGACACTAGTTTAATATAATATAGATGTCGTAGGGTGACCCCACACCTGACACCAGTTTAATATAATATAGATGTCATAAGGTGACCTCACACCTCACATCAGTTTAATATATTATAGATGGCGTTAGGGTGACCCCACACCTGGCATTAGCTTAATATATTTTAGATGTCGTAGGGTGACTCCACACCTGACATCAGTTTAATGTAATATAGATGTCGTAGGATGACCGCACACCTGACACCAGTTTAATAAATTATAGATGTCGTAGGGTGACCCCACACCTGACACCAGTTTAATATATTATAGATGTCGTAGAGCGACCCCATACCTGACACCAGTTTAATATAATATAAATGTCTTAGGATGACCCCACACCTGACACCAGTTTAATATATTATAGATTCCGTAGAGTGACCCCACACAAGACATCAGTTTAATATAATATAGATGTCGTAGGATGACCGCACACCTGACACCAGTTTAATATATTATAAATGTCGTAGGGTGACCCCGCACCTGACACCAGTTTAATATAATATAGATGTCGTAGGGTGACCCCACATCTGACACCAGTTTAATATAATATAGATGTCGTAGGGTGACCCCACACCTGACACCAGTTTAATATAATATAGATTTCGTAGGGTGACCCCACATCTCACACCAGTTTAATATAATATAGATCTCGTAGGGTGACCCTACACCTGACACCAGTTTAATATAATTAAGATGTCGTAGGATGACCCCACACCTGACACCAGTTTAATATATTATAGATGTCGTAGGGTGGCCCCACACCTGACATCAGTTCAATATAGTATAGATGTCGTAGGATGACCCCACATCTTAAACCAGTCTAATATATTATAGATTTCGTAGGGTGACCCCACACCTGACATCAGTTCAATATAATATAGATGTCGTAGGGTGACCCCACATCTGACACCAGTTCAATATAATATAGTTGTTTTAGGGTGGCCCCAAAGCAGACACTAGTTTAATATATAATTGATGTCGTAGGGTGACCACACAACTGACACCAGTTTAATATATTATAGATCTCTTAGGGTGACCCCACACCTGACCCTAGTTCAATATAAGATAGATGTCGTAGGATGACCCCACACCTGACACCAGTTTAATATATTATAGATGTCGTAGGGTGACCCCACACCTGACATCTGTTCAATATAATATTGATGTCGTAGGATGACCCCACACCTGACACATGTTTATTATATTATAGATGTCGTAGGGTTACCCCACACCTGACACTAGTTCAATATAATATAGATGTCGTAAGGTGACCCCACACCTGACACCAGTTTAATATAATATAGATTTCGTTGGGTGACCTCACACCTGACACCAGTTCAATATAATATAGATGTCGTAGGATGACCCCACACCTGACACCAGTTTAATATATTATAGATGTCGTAGGGTGAACTCACACCTGACATCAGTTTAATATATTATAGATGTCGTAGGGTGACCCCACACCTGACATCAGTTTAATATAATATAGATTTTGTAGGGTGACCCCACATCTGACACCAGTTCAATATAATATAGATGTCGTAGGGTGACTTCACACCTGACCTTAGTTTAATTTATTATAGATGTCGTAGGGTGACCCCCCACCTGACATCAGTTCAATATAATATAGATGTCGTAAGGTGACCCCACATCTGACACCAGTTATATATTATATAGATGTCGTAAGGTGACCCCACACCTGACATCAGTTGAATATAATATAGATATCGTAGGGTGACCCCACACCTGACACCAGTTCAATATAATATAGATGTCGTAGGATGACCCCACACCTGACATCAGTTCAATATAATATAGATGTCGTAGGATGACCCCACACCTGACACCAGTTTAATATATTATAGATGTCGTAGGTTGACCCCACACCTGACACCAGTTCAATATAATACAGATGTCGTAGGATGACCCTACACCTGACACCAGTTTAATATATTAGAGATGTCGTAGGGTGACCACACACCTGACATCAGTTTAATATAATATAGATGTCGTAGGACGACCGCACACCTCACACCAGTTTAATATATTATAGATTTCCAGAGGGTGACCCCACATCTGAAATCGGTTTAATATAATATAGATGTCGTAGGGTGACCCCACATCTGACACCACTTCAATATAATATAGATGTCGTAGGGTGACCCCACACCTGACACCAGTTAAATATAATATTGATGTTGTAGGGCGACCCCACACCTGACACCAGTTTAATATATTGTAGATCTCGTAGGGTGACCCCACACCTGACACCAGTTCAATATAATATAGATGTCGTTGGATGACCCCACACCTTAAACCAGTTTAATATATTATAGATGTCGTAGGGTGACCCCACACCTGACATCAGTTCAATATAATATGGATGTCTTAGGATGACCGCACACCTGACACCAGTTTAATATATTTTAGATGTCGTAGGGTGACCCCACACCTGACATCAGTTCAATATAATATAGATGTCGTAGGGTGACCCCACATCTTACACCAGTTCAATATAATATAGATGTCGTAGGTTGACCCCACACCTGACAATAGTTTAATATATTATAGATGTCGTAGGGTGACCCCATACCTGACAGCAGTTCAATATAATATAGATGGTGTAGGATGACCTCACACCTGACACCAGTTTAATATATTATAGATGTCGTAGGGTGACCCCACACCTGACACAGTTTAATTTATTATAGATGTCGTAGGGTTACCCCACACCTGACACCAGTTTAATTTATTATAGATATCGTAGGGTGACCCCACACCTGACATCAGTTCAATATAACATAGATGTCGTAGGGTGACCCCACATCTGACACCAGTTTAATATAATATAGATGTCGTAGAGTGGCCCCACACCTGACATCAGTTCAATATAATATTGATGTCGTAGGATGACCCCAAACGTGACACCAGTTTAATATATTATAGATGTCGTAGGGTGACCCCACACCTGACACTAGTTCAATATAATATAGATGTCGTAGGATGACCCTACACCTGAAACCAGTTCAATATAATATAGATGTCGTAGGGTGACTTCACACCTGACTCCAGTTTAATATATTATAAATGTCGTAGGGTGACCTCACACCTGACATCAGTTCAATATAATATAGATGTCGTAGGGTGACCCCACATCTGACACCAGTACAATATAATATAGATGTCGTAGGGTGACCCCACACCTGACGTCAGTTTAATATAATATAAATGTCGTAGGGTGACCCACACCTGACACCAGTTCAATATAATATAGATGTCGTAGGATTACCCCACACCTGACACCAGTTTAATATATTATAGATGTCGTAGGGTGAACCCGCACCTGACACCAGTTCAATATAATATAGATGTCGTAGGGTAACCCCACACCTGACATCAGTTCAATATAATATAGATGTCGTAGGATGACCGCACACCTCACTCCAGTTTAATATATTATAGATTTCCTAGGGTGAACCCACATTTGAAATCGGTTTAATATAATATAGATGTCGTAGGGTGACCCCACATCTGACACCACTTCAATATAATATAGATGTCTTAGGGTGACCCCACACCTGACACCAGTTTAATATAATATAGATGTCGTAGGGTGACCCCACACCTGACACCAGTTTAATATATTATAGATCTCGTAGGGTGACCCCACACCTGACACTAGTTCAATATAATATAGATGTCGTAGGATGACCCCACACCTTAAACCAGTTTAATATATTATAGATGTCGTAGGGTGACCCCACACCTGACATCAGTTCAATATAATATAGATGTCTTAGGATGACCGCACACCTGACACCAGTTTAAAATATTTTAGATGTCGTAGGGTGACCCCACACCCGACATCAGTTCAATATAATATAGATGTCGTAGGGTGACCCCACATTTACACCAGTTCAATATAATATACATGTCGTAGGTTGAACCCACACCTGACACAGTTTAATATATTATAGATGTCGTAGGGTGACCCCACACCTGACACCAGTTTAATTTATTATAGATATCGTAGGGTGACCCCACACCTGACATCAGTTCAATATAACATAGATGTCGTAGGGTGACCCCACATCTGACTCCAGTTCAATATAATATAGATGTCGTAGGGTGACCCCACACCTGACATCAGTTCAATATAATATTGATGTCGTAGGATGACCCCACACCTGACACCAGTTTAATATATTATAGATGTCGTAGGGTGACCCCACACCTGACACTAGTTCAATATAATATAGATGTCGTAGGATGACCCTACACCTGAAACCGGTTTAATATATTATAGATGTCGTAGGGTAACCCCACACCTGACATCAGTTCAATATAATATAGATGTCGTAAGATGACCGCACACCTCACTCCAGTTTAATATATTATAGATTTCCTAGGGTGAACCCACATTTGAAATCGGTTTAATATAATATAGATGTCGTAGGGTGACCCCACATCTGACACCACTTCAATATAATATAGATGTCTTAGGGTGACCCCACACCTGACACCAGTTTAATATAATATAGATGTCGTAGGGTGACCCCACACCTGACACCAGTTTAATATATTATAGATCTCGTAGGGTGACCCCACACCTGACACTAGTTCAATATAATATAGATGTCGTAGGATGACCCCACACCTTAAACCACTTTAATATATTATAGATGTCGTAGGGTGACCCCACACCTGACATCAGTTCAATATAATATAGATGTCTTAGGATGACCGCACACCTGACACCAGTTTAAATTATTTTAGATGTCGTAGGGTGACCCCACACCTGACATCATTTCAATATAATATAGACGTCGTAGGGTGACCCCACATTTACACCAGTTCAATATAATATAGATGTCGTAGGTTGAACCCACACCTGACACCAGTGTAATATTTTATAGATGTCGTAGGGTGACCCCAGACCTGACATCAGTTCAATATAATATAGATGGTGTAGGATAACCGCACACATGACACCAGTTTAATATATTATAGATGTCGTAGGGTGACCCCACACCTGACACAGTTTAATATATTATAGATGTCGTAGGCTGACCCCACACCTGACACCAGTTTAATTTATTATAGATATCGTAGGGTGACCCCACACCTGACATCAGTTCAATATAACATAGATGTCGTAGGATGACCCCACATCTTAAACCAGTTAAATATATTATAGATTTCGTAGGGTGACCCCACACCTGACATCAGTTCAATATAATATAGATGTCGTAGGGTGACCCTACACCTGAAACCAGTTCAATATAATATAGATGTCGTAGGGTGACTTCACACCTGACTCCAGTTTAATATATTATAAATGTCGTAGGGTGACCTCACACCTGACATCAGTTCAATATAATATAGATGTCGTAGGGTGACCCCACATCTGACAGCAGTACAATATAATATAGATGTCGTAGGGTGACCCCACACCTGACATCATTTCAATATAATATAGATGTCGTAGGGTGACCCCACATTTACACCAGTTCAATATAATATAGATGTCGTAGGTTGAACCCACACCTGACATCAGTTCAATATAATATTGATGTCGTAGGGTGACCCCACACCTGACACTAGTTTAATATAATATAGATGTCGTAGGATGACCCTACACCTGAAACCAGTTTAATATATTATAGATGTCGTAGGGTAACCACACACCTGACATTAGTTTAATATATTATAGATGTCGTAGGGTGACCCCACACCTGACATCAGTTCAATATAATATAGATTTCGTAGGGTGACTTCACACCTGACACCAGTTTAATTTATTATAGATGTCGTAGGTTGACCCCACACCTGACATCGGTTCAACATAATATAGATGTCGTAGGGTGACCCCACATCTGACACCAGTTCAATATAATATAGATGTCGTAGGGTGACCTCGCACCTGACATCAGTTCAATATAATATAGATGTCGTAGGGTGACCCCACACCTGACACCAGTTCAATATAATGTAGTTGTCGTAGGATGACCCCACACCTGACATCAGTTCAATATAATATAGATGTCGTAGGGTGACCCCACACCTGACACCATTTTTTTTTATATAGATGTCGTAGGGTTACCCCACACCTGACACCAGTTCAATATAATATAGATGTCGTAGGATGACCCTACACCTGACACCAGTTTAATATATTATAGATATCGTAGGGTGACCACACACCTGACTCCAGTTCAATATAATATAGATGGCGTAAGATGACCCCACACCTGACACCAGTTTAATATATTATAGATGTCGTAGGGTGACCCCACACTTGACATCGGTTTAATATAATATAGATGTCGTAGGGTGAACCCACACCTGACACAAGTTTAATATAATATTCTTTCTTAGGATGACTCCACACCTGACACCAATTCAATATAATATAGATGTCGTAGGGTGCCCCAACATCTGACACCAGTTTAATATAATATAGATGTCGTAGGGTGACCCCACATCTGACACCAGTTTAATATAATATATGTGTCGTAGGGTGACCCTATACCTGACACCAGTTTAATATATTATAGATGTCGTAGGGTGACCCCACACCTGAGATCAGTTCAATATAATATAGATGTCGTAGGATGACCGCACACCTGACACCAGTTTAATATATTATAGATGTCGTAGGGTGACCCCACATCTGACACCAGTTTAATATAATATTGATTTCGTAGCGTGACCCCACACCTGACACCAGTTTAATATATTATAGATGTCTTAGGGTGACCCCACACCTGACATCAGTTTAATATAATATAGATGTCGTAGGGTGAACCCACATCTGACACCGGTTCAATATAATATAGAGGTCGTAGGGTGACCACACAACTGACACCAGTTTAATATATTATAGATCTCGTAGGGTGACCCTACACCTGACACTAGTTTAATATAATATAGATGTCGTAGGGTGACCCCACACCTGACACCAGTTTAATATAATATAGATGTCATAAGGTGACCTCACACCTCACATCAGTTTAATATATTATAGATGGCGTTAGGGTGACCCCACACCTGGCATTAGCTTAATATATTATAGATGTCGTAGGGTGACTCCACACCTGACATCAGTTTAATGTAATATAGATGTCGTAGGATGACCGCACACCTGACACCAGTTTAATATATTATAGATGTCGTAGGGTGACCCCACACCTGACACCAGTTTAATATATTATAGATGTCGTAGAGTGACCCCATACTTGACACCAGTTTAATATAATATAAATGTCTTAGGATGACCCCACACCTGACACCAGTTTAATATATTATAGATTCCGTAGAGTGACCCCACACAAGACATCAGTTTAATATAATATAGATGTCGTAGGATGACCGCACACCTGACACCAGTTTAATATATTATAAATGTCGTAGGGTGACCCCACACCTGACACCAGTTTAATATAATATAGATGTCGTAGGGTGACCCCACATCTGACACCATTTTAATATAATATAGATGTCGTAGGGTGACCCCACACCTGACACCAGTTTAATATAATATAGATTTCGTAGGGTGACCCCACATCTCACACCAGTTTAATATAATATAGATCTCGTAGGGTGACCCTACACCTGACACCAGTTTAATATAATTAAGATGTCGTAGGATGACCCCACACCTGACACCAGTTTAATATATTATAGATGTCGTAGGGTGGCCCCACACCTGACATCAGTTGAATATAGTATAGATGTCGTAGGATGACCCCACATCTTAAACCAGTTAAATATATTATAGATTTCGTAGGGTGACCCCACACCTGACATCAGTTCAATATAATATAGATGTCGTAGGGTGACCCCACATCTGACACCAGTTCAATATAATATAGTTGTTTTAGGGTGGCCCCATACCAGACACCAGTTTAATATATAATTGATGTCGTAGGGTGACCACACAACTGACACCAGTTTAATATATTATAGATCTCTTAGGGTGACCCCACACCTGACCCTAGTTCAATATAAGATAGATGTCGTAGGATGACCCCACACCTGACACCAGTTTAATATATTATAGATGTCGTAGGGTGACCCCACACCTGACATCTGTTCAATATAATATTGATGTCGTAGGATGACCCCACACCTGACACAAGTTTATTATATTATAGATGTCGTAGGGTTACCCCACACCTGACACTAGTTCAATATAATATAGATGTCGTAAGGTGACCCCACACCTGACACCAGTTTAATATAATATAGATTTCGTTGGGTGACCTCACACCTGACACCAGTTCAATATAATATAGATGTCGTAGGATGACCCCACACCTGACCCCAGTTTAATATATTATAGATGTCGTAGGGTGACCTCACACCTGACATCAGTTTAATATATTATAGATGTCGTAGGGTGACCCCACACCTGACATCAGTTTAATATAATATAGATGTCGTAGGGTGAACCCACACCTGACACAAGTTTAATATAATATTCTTTCTTAGGATGACTCCACACCTGACACCAATTCAATATAATATAGATGTCGTAGGGTGCCCCAATATCTGACACCAGTTTAATATAATATAGATGTCGTAGGGTGACCCCACATCTGTCACCAGTTTAATATAATATATGTGTCGTAGGGTGACCCTATACCTGACACCAGTTTAATATAATATAGATGTCGTAGGGTGACCCCACACCTGACATCAGTTCAATATAATATAGATGTCGTAGGATGACCGCACACCTGACACTAGTTTAATATATTATAGATGTCGTAGGGTGACCCCACATCTGACACCAGTTTAATATAATATTGATTTCGTAGCGTGACCCCACACCTGACACCAGTTTAATATATTATAGATGTCTTAGGGTGACCCCACACCTGACATCAGTTTAATATAATATAGATGTCGTAGGGTGAACCCACATCTGACACCGGTTCAATATAATATAGAGGTCGTAGGGTGACCACACAACTGACACCAGTTTAATATATTATAGATCTCGTAGGGTGACCCTACACCTGACACTAGTTTAATATAATATAGATGTCGTAGGGTGACCCCACACCTGACACCAGTTTAATATAATATAGATGTCATAAGGTGACCTCACACCTCACATCAGTTTAATATATTATAGATGGCGTTAGGGTGACCCCACACCTGGCATTAGCTTAATATATTTTAGATGTCGTAGGGTGACTCCACACCTGACATCAGTTTAATGTAATATAGATGTCGTAGGATGACCGCACACCTGACACCAGTTTAATAAATTATAGATGTCGTAGGGTGACCCCACACCTGACACCAGTTTAATATATTATAGATGTCGTAGAGCGACCCCATACCTGACACCAGTTTAATATAATATAAATGTCTTAGGATGACCCCACACCTGACACCAGTTTAATATATTATAGATTCCGTAGAGTGACCCCACACAAGACATCAGTTTAATATAATATAGATGTCGTAGGATGACCGCACACCTGACACCAGTTTAATATATTATAAATGTCGTAGGGTGACCCCGCACCTGACACCAGTTTAATATAATATAGATGTCGTAGGGTGACCCCACATCTGACACCAGTTTAATATAATATAGATGTCGTAGGGTGACCCCACACCTGACACCAGTTTAATATAATATAGATTTCGTAGGGTGACCCCACATCTCACACCAGTTTAATATAATATAGATCTCGTAGGGTGACCCTACACCTGACACCAGTTTAATATAATTAAGATGTCGTAGGATGACCCCACACCTGACACCAGTTTAATATATTATAGATGTCGTAGGGTGGCCCCACACCTGACATCAGTTCAATATAGTATAGATGTCGTAGGATGACCCCACATCTTAAACCAGTCTAATATATTATAGATTTCGTAGGGTGACCCCACACCTGACATCAGTTCAATATAATATAGATGTCGTAGGGTGACCCCACATCTGACACCAGTTCAATATAATATAGTTGTTTTAGGGTGGCCCCAAAGCAGACACTAGTTTAATATATAATTGATGTCGTAGGGTGACCACACAACTGACACCAGTTTAATATATTATAGATCTCTTAGGGTGACCCCACACCTGACCCTAGTTCAATATAAGATAGATGTCGTAGGATGACCCCACACCTGACACCAGTTTAATATATTATAGATGTCGTAGGGTGACCCCACACCTGACATCTGTTCAATATAATATTGATGTCGTAGGATGACCCCACACCTGACACATGTTTATTATATTATAGATGTCGTAGGGTTACCCCACACCTGACACTAGTTCAATATAATATAGATGTCGTAAGGTGACCCCACACCTGACACCAGTTTAATATAATATAGATTTCGTTGGGTGACCTCACACCTGACACCAGTTCAATATAATATAGATGTCGTAGGATGACCCCACACCTGACACCAGTTTAATATATTATAGATGTCGTAGGGTGAACTCACACCTGACATCAGTTTAATATATTATAGATGTCGTAGGGTGACCCCACACCTGACATCAGTTTAATATAATATAGATTTTGTAGGGTGACCCCACATCTGACACCAGTTCAATATAATATAGATGTCGTAGGGTGACTTCACACCTGACCTTAGTTTAATTTATTATAGATGTCGTAGGGTGACCCCCCACCTGACATCAGTTCAATATAATATAGATGTCGTAAGGTGACCCCACATCTGACACCAGTTATATATTATATAGATGTCGTAAGGTGACCCCACACCTGACATCAGTTGAATATAATATAGATGTCGTAGGGTGACCCCACACCTGACACCAGTTCAATATAATATAGATGTCGTAGGATGACCCCACACCTGACATCAGTTCAATATAATATAGATGTCGTAGGATGACCCCACACCTGACACCAGTTTAATATATTATAGATGTCGTAGGTTGACCCCACACCTGACACCAGTTCAATATAATACAGATGTCGTAGGATGACCCTACACCTGACACCAGTTTAATATATTAGAGATGTCGTAGGGTGACCACACACCTGACATCAGTTTAATATAATATAGATGTCGTAGGAAGACCGCACACCTCACACCAGTTTAATATATTATAGATTTCCAGAGGGTGACCCCACATCTGAAATCGGTTTAATATAATATAGATGTCGTAGGGTGACCCCACATCTGACACCACTTCAATATAATATAGATGTCGTAGGGTGACCCCACACCTGACACCAGTTAAATATAATATTGATGTTGTAGGGCGACCCCACACCTGACACCAGTTTAATATATTGTAGATCTCGTAGGGTGACCCCACACCTGACACCAGTTCAATATAATATAGATGTCGTTGGATGACCCCACACCTTAAACCAGTTTAATATATTATAGATGTCGTAGGGTGACCCCACACCTGACATCAGTTCAATATAATATGGATGTCTTAGGATGACCGC
Organism: Ceratothoa steindachneri; assembly: GCA_963969495.1. NCBI lineage: Eukaryota > Metazoa > Arthropoda > Malacostraca > Isopoda > Cymothoidae > Ceratothoa > Ceratothoa steindachneri. The sequence continues at coordinate 161,614,735 of OZ018327.1, forward strand.
ACACCTGACACCAGTTTAATATATTTTAGATGTCGTAGGGTGACCCCACACCTGACATCAGTTCAATATAATATAGATGTCGTAGGGTGACCCCACATCTTACACCAGTTCAATATAATATAGATGTCGTAGGTTGACCCCACACCTGACAATAGTTTAATATATTATAGATGTCGTAGGGTGACCCCATACCTGACAGCAGTTCAATATAATATAGATGGTGTAGGATGACCTCACACCTGACACCAGTTTAATATATTATAGATGTCGTAGGGTGACCCCACACCTGACACAGTTTAATTTATTATAGATGTCGTAGGGTTACCCCACACCTGACACCAGTTTAATTTATTATAGATATCGTAGGGTGACCCCACACCTGACATCAGTTCAATATAACATAGATGTCGTAGGGTGACCCCACATCTGACACCAGTTTAATATAATATAGATGTCGTAGAGTGGCCCCACACCTGACATCAGTTCAATATAATATTGATGTCGTAGGATGACCCCAAACGTGACACCAGTTTAATATATTATAGATGTCGTAGGGTGACCCCACACCTGACACTAGTTCAATATAATATAGATGTCGTAGGATGACCCTACACCTGAAACCAGTTCAATATAATATAGATGTCGTAGGGTGACTTCACACCTGACTCCAGTTTAATATATTATAAATGTCGTAGGGTGACCTCACACCTGACATCAGTTCAATATAATATAGATGTCGTAGGGTGACCCCACATCTGACACCAGTACAATATAATATAGATGTCGTAGGGTGACCCCACACCTGACGTCAGTTTAATATAATATAAATGTCGTAGGGTGACCCACACCTGACACCAGTTCAATATAATATAGATGTCGTAGGATTACCCCACACCTGACACCAGTTTAATATATTATAGATGTCGTAGGGTGAACCCGCACCTGACACCAGTTCAATATAATATAGATGTCGTAGGGTAACCCCACACCTGACATCAGTTCAATATAATATAGATGTCGTAGGATGACCGCACACCTCACTCCAGTTTAATATATTATAGATTTCCTAGGGTGAACCCACATTTGAAATCGGTTTAATATAATATAGATGTCGTAGGGTGACCCCACATCTGACACCACTTCAATATAATATAGATGTCTTAGGGTGACCCCACACCTGACACCAGTTTAATATAATATAGATGTCGTAGGGTGACCCCACACCTGACACCAGTTTAATATATTATAGATCTCGTAGGGTGACCCCACACCTGACACTAGTTCAATATAATATAGATGTCGTAGGATGACCCCACACCTTAAACCAGTTTAATATATTATAGATGTCGTAGGGTGACCCCACACCTGACATCAGTTCAATATAATATAGATGTCTTAGGATGACCGCACACCTGACACCAGTTTAAAATATTTTAGATGTCGTAGGGTGACCCCACACCCGACATCAGTTCAATATAATATAGATGTCGTAGGGTGACCCCACATTTACACCAGTTCAATATAATATACATGTCGTAGGTTGAACCCACACCTGACACAGTTTAATATATTATAGATGTCGTAGGGTGACCCCACACCTGACACCAGTTTAATTTATTATAGATATCGTAGGGTGACCCCACACCTGACATCAGTTCAATATAACATAGATGTCGTAGGGTGACCCCACATCTGACTCCAGTTCAATATAATATAGATGTCGTAGGGTGACCCCACACCTGACATCAGTTCAATATAATATTGATGTCGTAGGATGACCCCACACCTGACACCAGTTTAATATATTATAGATGTCGTAGGGTGACCCCACACCTGACACTAGTTCAATATAATATAGATGTCGTAGGATGACCCTACACCTGAAACCGGTTTAATATATTATAGATGTCGTAGGGTAACCCCACACCTGACATCAGTTCAATATAATATAGATGTCGTAAGATGACCGCACACCTCACTCCAGTTTAATATATTATAGATTTCCTAGGGTGAACCCACATTTGAAATCGGTTTAATATAATATAGATGTCGTAGGGTGACCCCACATCTGACACCACTTCAATATAATATAGATGTCTTAGGGTGACCCCACACCTGACACCAGTTTAATATAATATAGATGTCGTAGGGTGACCCCACACCTGACACCAGTTTAATATATTATAGATCTCGTAGGGTGACCCCACACCTGACACTAGTTCAATATAATATAGATGTCGTAGGATGACCCCACACCTTAAACCACTTTAATATATTATAGATGTCGTAGGGTGACCCCACACCTGACATCAGTTCAATATAATATAGATGTCTTAGGATGACCGCACACCTGACACCAGTTTAAATTATTTTAGATGTCGTAGGGTGACCCCACACCTGACATCATTTCAATATAATATAGACGTCGTAGGGTGACCCCACATTTACACCAGTTCAATATAATATAGATGTCGTAGGTTGAACCCACACCTGACACCAGTGTAATATTTTATAGATGTCGTAGGGTGACCCCAGACCTGACATCAGTTCAATATAATATAGATGGTGTAGGATAACCGCACACATGACACCAGTTTAATATATTATAGATGTCGTAGGGTGACCCCACACCTGACACAGTTTAATATATTATAGATGTCGTAGGGTGACCCCACACCTGACACCAGTTTAATTTATTATAGATATCGTAGGGTGACCCCACACCTGACATCAGTTCAATATAACATAGATGTCGTAGGATGACCCCACATCTTAAACCAGTTAAATATATTATAGATTTCGTAGGGTGACCCCACACCTGACATCAGTTCAATATAATATAGATGTCGTAGGGTGACCCTACACCTGAAACCAGTTCAATATAATATAGATGTCGTAGGGTGACTTCACACCTGACTCCAGTTTAATATATTATAAATGTCGTAGGGTGACCTCACACCTGACATCAGTTCAATATAATATAGATGTCGTAGGGTGACCCCACATCTGACAGCAGTACAATATAATATAGATGTCGTAGGGTGACCCCACACCTGACATCATTTCAATATAATATAGATGTCGTAGGGTGACCCCACATTTACACCAGTTCAATATAATATAGATGTCGTAGGTTGAACCCACACCTGACATCAGTTCAATATAATATTGATGTCGTAGGGTGACCCCACACCTGACACTAGTTTAATATAATATAGATGTCGTAGGATGACCCTACACCTGAAACCAGTTTAATATATTATAGATGTCGTAGGGTAACCACACACCTGACATTAGTTTAATATATTATAGATGTCGTAGGGTGACCCCACACCTGACATCAGTTCAATATAATATAGATTTCGTAGGGTGACTTCACACCTGACACCAGTTTAATTTATTATAGATGTCGTAGGTTGACCCCACACCTGACATCGGTTCAACATAATATAGATGTCGTAGGGTGACCCCACATCTGACACCAGTTCAATATAATATAGATGTCGTAGGGTGACCTCGCACCTGACATCAGTTCAATATAATATAGATGTCGTAGGGTGACCCCACACCTGACACCAGTTCAATATAATGTAGTTGTCGTAGGATGACCCCACACCTGACATCAGTTCAATATAATATAGATGTCGTAGGGTGACCCCACACCTGACACCATTTTTTTTTATATAGATGTCGTAGGGTTACCCCACACCTGACACCAGTTCAATATAATATAGATGTCGTAGGATGACCCTACACCTGACACCAGTTTAATATATTATAGATATCGTAGGGTGACCACACACCTGACTCCAGTTCAATATAATATAGATGGCGTAAGATGACCCCACACCTGACACCAGTTTAATATATTATAGATGTCGTAGGGTGACCCCACACCTGACATCGGTTTAATATAATATAGATGTCGTAGGGTGAACCCACACCTGACACAAGTTTAATATAATATTCTTTCTTAGGATGACTCCACACCTGACACCAATTCAATATAATATAGATGTCGTAGGGTGCCCCAACATCTGACACCAGTTTAATATAATATAGATGTCGTAGGGTGACCCCACATCTGACACCAGTTTAATATAATATATGTGTCGTAGGGTGACCCTATACCTGACACCAGTTTAATATATTATAGATGTCGTAGGGTGACCCCACACCTGAGATCAGTTCAATATAATATAGATGTCGTAGGATGACCGCACACCTGACACCAGTTTAATATATTATAGATGTCGTAGGGTGACCCCACATCTGACACCAGTTTAATATAATATTGATTTCGTAGCGTGACCCCACACCTGACACCAGTTTAATATATTATAGATGTCTTAGGGTGACCCCACACCTGACATCAGTTTAATATAATATAGATGTCGTAGGGTGAACCCACATCTGACACCGGTTCAATATAATATAGAGGTCGTAGGGTGACCACACAACTGACACCAGTTTAATATATTATAGATCTCGTAGGGTGACCCTACACCTGACACTAGTTTAATATAATATAGATGTCGTAGGGTGACCCCACACCTGACACCAGTTTAATATAATATAGATGTCATAAGGTGACCTCACACCTCACATCAGTTTAATATATTATAGATGGCGTTAGGGTGACCCCACACCTGGCATTAGCTTAATATATTATAGATGTCGTAGGGTGACTCCACACCTGACATCAGTTTAATGTAATATAGATGTCGTAGGATGACCGCACACCTGACACCAGTTTAATATATTATAGATGTCGTAGGGTGACCCCACACCTGACACCAGTTTAATATATTATAGATGTCGTAGAGTGACCCCATACTTGACACCAGTTTAATATAATATAAATGTCTTAGGATGACCCCACACCTGACACCAGTTTAATATATTATAGATTCCGTAGAGTGACCCCACACAAGACATCAGTTTAATATAATATAGATGTCGTAGGATGACCGCACACCTGACACCAGTTTAATATATTATAAATGTCGTAGGGTGACCCCACACCTGACACCAGTTTAATATAATATAGATGTCGTAGGGTGACCCCACATCTGACACCATTTTAATATAATATAGATGTCGTAGGGTGACCCCACACCTGACACCAGTTTAATATAATATAGATTTCGTAGGGTGACCCCACATCTCACACCAGTTTAATATAATATAGATCTCGTAGGGTGACCCTACACCTGACACCAGTTTAATATAATTAAGATGTCGTAGGATGACCCCACACCTGACACCAGTTTAATATATTATAGATGTCGTAGGGTGGCCCCACACCTGACATCAGTTGAATATAGTATAGATGTCGTAGGATGACCCCACATCTTAAACCAGTTAAATATATTATAGATTTCGTAGGGTGACCCCACACCTGACATCAGTTCAATATAATATAGATGTCGTAGGGTGACCCCACATCTGACACCAGTTCAATATAATATAGTTGTTTTAGGGTGGCCCCATACCAGACACCAGTTTAATATATAATTGATGTCGTAGGGTGACCACACAACTGACACCAGTTTAATATATTATAGATCTCTTAGGGTGACCCCACACCTGACCCTAGTTCAATATAAGATAGATGTCGTAGGATGACCCCACACCTGACACCAGTTTAATATATTATAGATGTCGTAGGGTGACCCCACACCTGACATCTGTTCAATATAATATTGATGTCGTAGGATGACCCCACACCTGACACAAGTTTATTATATTATAGATGTCGTAGGGTTACCCCACACCTGACACTAGTTCAATATAATATAGATGTCGTAAGGTGACCCCACACCTGACACCAGTTTAATATAATATAGATTTCGTTGGGTGACCTCACACCTGACACCAGTTCAATATAATATAGATGTCTTAGGATGACCCCACACCTGACCCCAGTTTAATATATTATAGATGTCGTAGGGTGACCTCACACCTGACATCAGTTTAATATATTATAGATGTCGTAGGGTGACCCCACACCTGACATCAGTTTAATATAATATAGATTTTGTAGGGTGACCCCACATCTGACACCAGTTTAATATAATATAGATGTCGTAGGGTGACTTCACACCTGACCTTAGTTTAATTTATTATAGATGTCGTAGGGTGACCCCCCACCTGACATCAGTTCAATATAATATAGATGTCGTAAGGTGACCCCACATCTGACACCAGTTATATATTATATAGATGTCGTAAGGTGACCCCACACCTGACATCAGTTGAATATGATATAGATGTCGTAGGGTGACCCCACACCTGACACCAGTTCAATATAATATAGATGTCGTAGGATGACCCCACACCTGACATCAGTTCAATATAATATAGATGTCGTAGGATGACCCCACACCTGACACCAGTTTAATATATTATAGATGTCGTAGGGTGACCCCACACCTGACACCAGTTCAATATAATACAGATGTCGTAGGATGACCCTACACCTGACACCAGTTTAATATATTAGAGATGTCGTAGGGTGACCACACACCTGACATCAGTTTAATATAATATAGATGTCGTAGGATGACCGCTCACCTCACACCAGTTTAATATATTATAGATTTCCAGAGGGTGACCCCACATCTGAAATCGGTTTAATATAATATAGATGTCGTAGGGTGACCTCACATCTGACACCACTTCAATATAATATAGATGTCGTAGGGTGACCCCACACCTGACACCAGTTAAATATAATATTGATGTTGTAGGGCGACCCCACACCTGACACCAGTTTAATATATTAAGAATCTCGTAGGGTGACCCCACACCTGACACCAGTTCAATATAATATAGATGTCGTTGGATGACCTCACACCTTAAACCAGTTTAATATATTATAGATGTCGTAGGGTGACCCCACACCTGACATCAGGTCAATATAATATGGATGTCTTAGGATGACCGCACACCTGACACCAGTTTAATATATTTTAGATGTCGTAGGGTGACCCCACACCTGACATCAGTTCAATATAATATAGATGTCGTAGGGTGACCCCACATCTTACACCAGTTCAATATAATATAGATGTCGTAGGTTGACCCCACACCTGACAATAGTTTAATATATTATAGATGTCGTAGGGTGACCCCAGACCTGACAGCAGTTCAATATAATATAGATGGTGTAGGATGACCTCACACCTGACACCAGTTTAATATATTATAGATGTCGTAGGGTGACCCCACACCTGACACAGTTTAATATATTATAGATGTCGTAGGGCGACCCCACACCTGACACCAGTTTAATTTATTATAGATATCGTAGGGTGACCCCACACCTGACATCAGTTCAATATAATATTGATGTCGTAGGATGACCCCAAACGTGACACCAGTTTAATATATTATAGATGTCGTAGGGTGACCCCACACCTGACACTAGTTCAATATAATATAGATGTCGTAGGATGACCCTACACCTGAAACCAGTTCAATATAATATAGATGTCGTAGGGTGACTTCACACCTGACTCCAGTTTAATATATTATAAATGTCGTAGGGTGACCTCACACCTGACATCAGTTCAATATAATATAGATGTCGTAGGGTGACCCCACATCTGACACCAGTACAATATAATATAGATGTCGTAGGGTGACCCCACACCTGACGTCAGTTTAATATAATATAAATGTCGTTGGGTGACCCACACCTGACACCAGTTCAATATAATATAGATGTCGTAGGATTACCCCACACCTGACACCAGTTTAATATATTATAGATGTCGTAGGGTGAACCCACACCTCACACCAGTTCAATATAATATAGATGTCGTAGGGTAACCCCACACCTGACATCAGTTCAATATAATATAGATGTCGTAGGATGACCGCACACCTCACTCCAGTTTAATATATTATAGATTTCCTAGGGTGAACCCACATTTGAAATCGGTTTAATATAATATAGATGTCGTAGGGTGACCCCACATCTGACACCACTTCAATATAATATAGATGTCTTAGGGTGACCCCACACCTGACACCAGTTTAATATAATATAGATGTCGTAGGGTGACCCCACACCTGACACCAGTTTAATATATTATAGATCTCGTAGGGTGACCCCACACCTGACACTAGTTCAATATAATATAGATGTCGTAGGATGACCCCACACCTTAAACCAGTTTAATATATTATAGATGTCGTAGGGTGACCCCACACCTGACATCAGTTCAATATAATATAGATGTCTTAGGATGACCGCACACCTGACACCAGTTTAAAATATTTTATAGATGTCGTAGGGTGACCCCAGACCTGACATCAGTTCAATATAATATAGATGGTGTAGGATAACCGCACACCTGACACCAGTTAAATATATTATAGATGTCGTAGGGTGACCCCACACCTGACACAGTTTAATATATTATAGATGTCGTAGGGTGACCCCACACCTGACACCAGTTTAATTTATTATAGATATCGTAGGGTGACCCCACACCTGACATCAGTTCAATATAACATAGATGTCTCAGGGTGACCCCACATCTGACTCCAGTTCAATATAATATAGATGTCGTAGGGTGACCCCACACCTGACATCAGTTCAATATAATATTGATGTCGTAGGATGACCCCACACCTGACACCAGTTTAATATATTATAGATGTCGTAGGGTGACCCCACACCTGACACTAGTTCAATATAATATAGATGTCGTAGGATGACCCTACACCTGAAACCAGTTTAATATATTATAGATGTCGTAGGGTAACCACACACCTGACATTAGTTTAATATATTATAGATGTCGTAGGGTGACCCCACACCTGACATCAGTTCAATATAATATAGATTTCGTAGGGTGACTTCACACCTGACACCAGTTTAATTTATTATAGATGTCGTAGGTTGACCCCACACCTGACATCGGTTCAACATAATATAGATGTCGTAGGGTGACCCCACATCTGACACCAGTTCAATATAATATAGATGTCGTAGGGTGACCTCGCACCTGACATCAGTTCAATATAATATAGATGTCGTAGGGTGACCCCACACCTGACACCAGTTCAATATAATGTAGTTGTCGTAGGATGACCCCACACCTGACATCAGTTCAATATAATATAGATGTCGTAGGGTGACCCCACACCTGACACCAGTATTTTTATATAGATGTCGTAGGGTTACCCCACACCTGACACCAGTTCAATATAATATAGATGTCGTAGGATGACCCTACACCTGACACCAGTTTAATATATTATAGATATCGTAGGGTGACCACACACCTGACTACAGTTCAATATAATATAGATGGCGTAAGATGACCCCACACCTGACACCAGTTTAATATATTATAGATGTCGTAGGGTGACCCCACACCTGACATCAGTTTAATATAATATAGATGTCGTAGGGTGAACCCACACCTGACACAAGTTTAATATAATATTGTTTCTTAGGATGACCCCACACCTGACACCAATTCAATATAATATAGATGTCGTAGGGTGCCCCACCATCTGACACCAGTTTAATATAATATAGATGTCGTAGAGTGACCCCACATCTGACACCAGTTTAATATAATATATGTGTCGTAGGGTGACCCTATACCTGACACCAGTTTAATATAATATAGATGTCGTAGGGTGACCCCACACCTGACATCAGTTCAATATAATATAGATGTCGTAGGATGACCGCACACCTGACACCAGTTTAATATATTATAGATGTCGTAGGGTGACCCCACATCTGACACCAGTTTAATATAATATTGATTTCTTAGCGTGACCCCACACCTGACACCAGTTTAATATATTAGAGATGTCGTAGGGTGACCCAACCTGACATCAGTTTAATATAATATAGATGTCGTAGGGTGAACCCACATCTGACACCGGTTCAATATAATATAGAGGTCGTAGGGTGACCACACAACTGACACCAGTTTAATATATTATAGATCTCGTAGGGTGACCCTACACCTGACACTAGTTTAATATAATATAGATGTCGTAGGGTGACCCCACACCTGACACCAGTTTAATATAATATAGATGTCATAAGGTGACCTCACACCTCACATCAGTTTAATATATTATAGATGGCGTTAGGGTGACCCCACACCTGGCATTAGCTTAATATATTATAGATGTCGTAGGGTGACTCCACACCTGACATCAGTTTAATGTAATATAGATGTCGTAGGATGACCGCACACCTGACACCAGTTTAATATATTATAGATGTCGTAGGGTGACCCCACACCTGACACCAGTTTAATATATTATAGATGTCGTAGAGTGACCCCATACTTGACACCAGTTTAATATAATATAAATGTCTTAGGATGACCCCACACCTGACACCAGTTTAATATATTATAGATTCCGTAGAGTGACCCCACACAAGACATCAGTTTAATATAATATAGATGTCGTAGGATGACCGCACACCTGACACCAGTTTAATATATTATAAATGTCGTAGGGTGACCCCACACCTGACACCAGTTTAATATAATATAGATGTCGTAGGGTGACCCCACATCTGACACCATTTTAATATAATATAGATGTCGTAGGGTGACCCCACACCTGACACCAGTTTAATATAATATAGATTTCGTAGGGTGACCCCACATCTCACACCAGTTTAATATAATATAGATCTCGTAGGGTGACCCTACACCTGACACCAGTTTAATATAATTAAGATGTCGTAGGATGACCCCACACCTGACACCAGTTTAATATATTATAGATGTCGTAGGGTGGCCCCACACCTGACATCAGTTGAATATAGTATAGATGTCGTAGGATGACCCCACATCTTAAACCAGTTAAATATATTATAGATTTCGTAGGGTGACCCCACACCTGACATCAGTTCAATATAATATAGATGTCGTAGGGTGACCCCACATCTGACACCAGTTCAATATAATATAGTTGTTTTAGGGTGGCCCCATACCAGACACCAGTTTAATATATAATTGATGTCGTAGGGTGACCACACAACTGACACCAGTTTAATATATTATAGATCTCTTAGGGTGACCCCACACCTGACCCTAGTTCAATATAAGATAGATGTCGTAGGATGACCCCACACCTGACACCAGTTTAATATATTATAGATGTCGTAGGGTGACCCCACACCTGACATCTGTTCAATATAATATTGATGTCGTAGGATGACCCCACACCTGACACAAGTTTATTATATTATAGATGTCGTAGGGTTACCCCACACCTGACACTAGTTCAATATAATATAGATGTCGTAAGGTGACCCCACACCTGACACCAGTTTTATATAATATAGATTTCGTTGGGTGACCTCACACCTGACACCAGTTCAATATAATATAGATGTCGTAGGATGACCCCACACCTGACCCCAGTTTAATATATTATAGATGTCGTAGGGTGACCTCACACCTGACATCAGTTTAATATATTATAGATGTCGTAGGGTGACCCCACATCTGACATCAGTTTAATATAATATAGATTTTGTAGGGTGACCCCACATCTGACACCAGTTTAATATAATATAGATGTCGTAGGGTGACTTCACACCTGACCTTAGTTTAATTTATTATAGATGTCGTAGGGTGACCCCCCACCTGACATCAGTTCAATATAATATAGATGTCGTAAGGTGACCCCACATCTGACACCAGTTATATATTATATAGATGTCGTAAGGTGACCCCACACCTGACATCAGTTGAATATAATATAGATGTCGTAGGGTGACCCCACACCTGACACCAGTTCAATATAATATAGATGTCGTAGGATGACCCCACACCTGACATCAGTTCAATATAATATAGATGTCGTAGGATGACCCCACACCTGACACCAGTTTAATATATTATAGATGTCGTAGGGTGACCCCACACCTGACACCAGTTCAATATAATACAGATGTCGTAGGATGACCCTACACCTGACACCAGTTTAATATATTAGAGATGTCGTAGGGTGACCACACACCTGACATCAGTTTAATATAATATAGATGTCGTAGGATGACCGCTCACCTCACACCAGTTTAATATATTATAGATTTCCAGAGGGTGACCCCACATCTGAAATCGGTTTAATATAATATAGATGTCGTAGGGTGACCTCACATCTGACACCACTTCAATATAATATAGATGTCGTAGGGTGACCCCACACCTGACACCAGTTAAATATAATATTGATGTTGTAGGGCGACCCCACACCTGACACCAGTTTAATATATTAAGAATCTCGTAGGGTGACCCCACACCTGACACCAGTTCAATATAATATAGATGTCGTTGGATGACCTCACACCTTAAACCAGTTTAATATATTATAGATGTCGTAGGGTGACCCCACACCTGACATCAAGTCAATATAATATGGATGTCTTAGGATGACCGCACACCTGACACCAGTTTAATATATTTTAGATGTCGTAGGGTGACCCCACACCTGACATCAGTTCAATATAATATAGATGTCGTAGGGTGACCCCACATCTTACACCAGTTCAATATAATATAGATGTCGTAGGTTGACCCCACACCTGACAATAGTTTAATATATTATAGATGTCGTAGGGTGACCCCAGACCTGACAGCAGTTCAATATAATATAGATGGTGTAGGATGACCTCACACCTGACACCAGTTTAATATATTATAGATGTCGTAGGGTGACCCCACACCTGACACAGTTTAATATATTATAGATGTCGTAGGGCGACCCCACACCTGACACCAGTTTAATTTATTATAGATATCGTAGGGTGACCCCACACCTGACATCAGTTCAATATAATATTGATGTCGTAGGATGACCCCAAACGTGACACCAGTTTAATATATTATAGATGTCGTAGGGTGACCCCACACCTGACACTAGTTCAATATAATATAGATGTCGTAAGATGACCCTACACCTGAAACCAGTTCAATATAATATAGATGTCGTAGGGTGACTTCACACCTGACTCCAGTTTAATATATTATAAATGTCGTAGGGTGACCTCACACCTGACATCAGTTCAATATAATATAGATGTCGTAGGGTGACCCCACATCTGACACCAGTACAATATAATATAGATGTCGTAGGGTGACCCCACACCTGACGTCAGTTTAATATAATATAAATGTCGTTGGGTGACCCACACCTGACACCAGTTCAATATAATATAGATGTCGTAGGATTACCCCACACCTGACACCAGTTTAATATATTATAGATGTCGTAGGGTGAACCCACACCTCACACCAGTTCAATATAATATAGATGTCGTAGGGTAACCCCACACCTGACATCAGTTCAATATAATATAGATGTCGTAGGATGACCGCACACCTCACTCCAGTTTAATATATTATAGATTTCCTAGGGTGAACCCACATTTGAAATCGGTTTAATATAATATAGATGTCGTAGGGTGACCCCACATCTGACACCACTTCAATATAATATAGATGTCTTAGGGTGACCCCACACCTGACACCAGTTTAATATAATATAGATGTCGTAGGGTGACCCCACACCTGACACCAGTTTAATATATTATAGATCTCGTAGGGTGACCCCACACCTGACACTAGTTCAATATAATATAGATGTCGTAGGATGACCCCACACCTTAAACCAGTTTAATATATTATAGATGTCGTAGGGTGACCCCACACCTGACATCAGTTCAATATAATATAGATGTCTTAGGATGACCGCACACCTGACACCAGTTTAAAATATTTTATAGATGTCGTAGGGTGACCCCAGACCTGACATCAGTTCAATATAATATAGATGGTGTAGGATAACCGCACACCTGACACCAGTTAAATATATTATAGATGTCGTAGGGTGACCCCACACCTGACACAGTTTAATATATTATAGATGTCGTAGGGTGACCCCACACCTGACACCAGTTTAATTTATTATAGATATCGTAGGGTGACCCCACACCTGACATCAGTTCAATATAACATAGATGTCTCAGGGTGACCCCACATCTGACTCCAGTTCAATATAATATAGATGTCGTAGGGTGACCCCACACCTGACATCAGTTCAATATAATATTGATGTCGTAGGATGACCCCACACCTGACACCAGTTTAATATATTATAGATGTCGTAGGGTGACCCCACACCTGACACTAGTTCAATATAATATAGATGTCGTAGGATGACCCTACACCTGAAACCAGTTTAATATATTATAGATGTCGTAGGGTAACCACACACCTGACATTAGTTTAATATATTATAGATGTCGTAGGGTGACCCCACACCTGACATCAGTTCAATATAATATAGATTTCGTAGGGTGACTTCACACCTGACACCAGTTTAATTTATTATAGATGTCGTAGGTTGACCCCACACCTGACATCGGTTCAACATAATATAGATGTCGTAGGGTGACCCCACATCTGACACCAGTTCAATATAATATAGATGTCGTAGGGTGACCTCGCACCTGACATCAGTTCAATATAATATAGATGTCGTAGGGTGACCCCACACCTGACACCAGTTCAATATAATGTAGTTGTCGTAGGATGACCCCACACCTGACATCAGTTCAATATAATATAGATGTCGTAGGGTGACCCCACACCTGACACCAGTATTTTTATATAGATGTCGTAGGGTTACCCCACACCTGACACCAGTTCAATATAATATAGATGTCGTAGGATGACCCTACACCTGACACCAGTTTAATATATTATAGATATCGTAGGGTGACCACACACCTGACTACAGTTCAATATAATATAGATGGCGTAAGATGACCCCACACCTGACACCAGTTCAATATATTATAGATGTCGTAGGGTGACCCCACACCTGACATCAGTTTAATATAATATAGATGTCGTAGGGTGAACCCACACCTGACACAAGTTTAATATAATATTGTTTCTTAGGATGACCCCACACCTGACACCAATTCAATATAATATAGATGTCGTAGGGTGCCCCACCATCTGACACCAGTTTAATATAATATAGATGTCGTAGAGTGACCCCACATCTGACACCAGTTTAATATAATATATGTGTCGTAGGGTGACCCTATACCTGACACCAGTTTGATATAATATAGATGTCGTAGGGTGACCCCACACCTGACATCAGTTCAATATAATATAGATGTCGTAGGATGACCGCACACCTGACACCAGTTTAATATATTATAGATGTCGTAGGGTGACCCCACATCTGACACCAGTTTAATATAATATTGATTTCTTAGCGTGACCCCACACCTGACACCAGTTTAATATATTATAGATGTCGTAGGGTGACCCAACCTGACATCAGTTTAATATAATATAGATGTCGTAGGGTGAACCCACATCTGACACCGGTTTAATATAATATAGAGGTCGTAGGGTGACCACACAACTGACACCAGTTTAATATATTATAGATCTCGTAGGGTGACCCTACACCTGACACTAGTTTAATATAATATAGATGTCGTAGGGTGACCCCACACCTGACACCAGTTTAATATAATATAGATGTCATAAGGTGACCTCACACCTCACATCAGTTTAATATATTATAGATGGCGTTAGGGTGACCCCACACCTGGCATTAGCTTAATATATTATAGATGTCGTAGGGTGACCCCACACCTGACATCAGTTTAATGTAATATAGATGTCGTAGGATGACCGCACACCTGACACCAGTTTAATATATTATAGATGTCGTAGGGTGACCCCACACCTGACACCAGTTTAATATATTATAGATGTCGTAGAGTGACCCCATACCTGACACCAGTTTAATATAATATAAATGTCTTAGGATGACCCCACACCTGACACCAGTTTAATATATTATAGATTCCGTAGGGTGACCCCACACAAGACATCAGTTTAATATAATATAGATGTCGTAGGGTGACCTCACATCTGACACCAGTTCAATATAATATAGATGTCGTAGGGTGACCCCACACCTGACACCAGTTTAATATAATATAGATGTCGTAGGGTGACCCCACATCTGACACCAGTTTAATATAATATAGATGTCGTAGGGTGACCCCACACCTGACACCAGTTTAATATAATATAGATTTCGTAGGGTGACCCCACATCTCACACCAGTTTAATATAATATAGATCTCGTAGGGTGACCCTACACCTGACACCAGTTTAATATAATTATGATGTCGTAGGATGACCCCACACCTGACACCAGTTTAATATATTATAGATGTCGTAGTGTGGCCCCACACCTGACATCAGTTCAATATAGTATAGATGTCGTAGGATGACCCCACATCTTAAACCAGTTAAATATATTATAGATTTCGTAGGGTGACCCCACACCTGACATCAGTTCAATATAATATAGATGTCGTAGGGTGACCCCACATCTGACACCAGTTCAATATAATATAGTTGTTTTAGGGTGGCCCCAAACCAGACACCAGTTTAATATATAATTGATGTCGTAGGGTGACCACACAACTGACACCAGTTTAATATATTATAGATCTCTTTGGGTTTCCCGACACCTGACCCTAGTTCAATATAAGATAGATGTCGTAGGATGACCCCACACCTGACACCAGTTTAATATATTATAGATGTCGTAGGGTGACCCCACACCTGACACTAGTTCAATATAATATAGATGTCGTAAGGTGACCCCACACCTGACACCAGTTTAATATAATATAGATTTCGTTGGGTGACCTCACACCTGACACCAGTTCAATATAATATAGATGTCGTAGGATGACCCCACACCTGACACCAGTTTAATATATTATAGATGTCTTAGGGTGACCTCACACCTGACATCAGTTTAATATATTATAGAGTCGTAGGGTGACCCCACACCTGACATCAGTTTAATATAATATAGATTTTGTAGGGTGACCCCACATCTGACACCAGTTTAATATAATATAGATGTCGTAGGGTGACTTCACACCTGACCTTAGTTTAATTTATTATAGATGTCGTAGGGTGACCCCCCACCTGACATCAGTTCAATATAATATAGATGTCGTAAGGTGACCCCACATCTGACACCAGTTATATATTATATAGATGTCGTAAGGTGACCCCACACCTGACACCAGTTTAATATAATATAGATTTCGTTGGGTGACCTCACACCTGACACCAGTTCAATATAATATAGATGTCGTAGGATGACCCCACACCTGACACCAGTTTAATATATTATAGATGTCTTAGGGTGACCTCACACCTGACATCAGTTTAATATATTATAGAGTCGTAGGGTGACCTCACACCTGACATCAGTTTAATATAATATAGATTTTGTAGGGTGACCCCACATCTGACACCAGTTCAATATAATATAGATGTCGTAGGGTGATTCACACCTGACCTTAGTTTAATTTATTATAGATGTCGTAGGGTGACCCCCCACCTGACATCAGTTCAATATAATATAGATGTCGTAAGGTGACCCCACATCTGACACCAGTTATATATTATATAGATGTCGTAAGGTGACCCCACACCTGACATCAGTTGAATATAATATAGATGTCGTAGGGTGACCCCACACCTGACACCAGTTCAATATAATATAGATGTCGTAGGATGACCCCACACCTGACATCAGTTCAATATAATATAGATGTCGTAGGATGACCCCACACCTGACACCAGTTTAATATATTATAGATGTCGTAGGGTGACCCCACACCTGACACCCGTTCAATATAATACAGATGTCGTAGGATGACCCTACACCTGACACCAGTTTAATATATTAGAGATGTCGTAGGGTGACCACACACCTGACATCAGTTTAATATAATATAGATGTCGTAGGATGACCGCACACCTCACACCAGTTTAATATATTATAGATTTCCAGAGGGTGACCCCACATCTGAAATCGGTTTAATACAATATAGATGTCGTAGGGTGACCCCACATCTGACACCACTTCAATATAATATAGATGTCGTAGGGTGACCCCACACCTGACACCAGTTAAATATAATATTGATGTTGTAGGGCGACCCCACACCTGACACCAGTTTAATATATTATAGATCTCGTAGGGTGACCCCACACCTGACACCAGTTCAATATAATATAGATGTCGTTGGATGACCCCACACCTTAAACCAGTTTAATATATTATAGATGTCGTAGGGTGACCCCACACCTGACATCAGTTCAATATAATATGGATGTCTTAGGATGACCGCACACCTGACACCAGTTTAATATATTTTAGATGTCGTAGGGTGACCCCACACCTGACATCAGTTCAATATAATATAGATGTCGTAGGGTGACCCCACATCTTACACCAGTTCAATATAATATAGATGTCGTAGGTTGACCCCACACCTGACAATAGTTTAATATATTATAGATGTCGTAGGGTGACCCCAGACCTGACAGCAGTTCAATATAATATAGATGGTGTAGGATGACCTCACACCTGACACCAGTTTAATATATTATAGATGTTGTAGGGTGACCCCACACCTGACACAGTTTAATATATTATAGATGTCGTAGGGTGACCCCACACCTGACACCAGTTTAATTTATTATAGATATCGTAGGGTGACCCCACACCTGACATCAGTTCAATATAACATAGATGTCGTAGGGTGACCCCACATCTGACACCAGTTTAATATAATATAGATGTCGTAGAGTGGCCCCACACCTGACATCAGTTCAATATAATATTGATGTCGTAGGATGACCCCAAACGTGACACCAGTTTAATATATTATAGATGTCGTAGGGTGACCCCACACCTGACACTAGTTCAATATAATATAGATGTCGTAGGATGACCCTACACCTGAAACCAGTTTAATATATTATAGATGTCGTAGGGTGACCACACACCTGACTCCAGTTTAATATATTATAGATGTCGTAGGGTGATCCCACACCTGACATCAGTTCAATATAATATAGATTTCGTAGGGTGACCCCACATCTGACACCAGTTTAATATAATATAGATGTCTAATGGTGACTTCACACCTGACACCAGTTTAATTTATTATAGATGTCGTAGGGTGACCCCACACCTGACATCAGTTCAATATAATATAGATGTCGTATGGTGACCCCACATCTGACACCAGTTCAATATAATATAGATGTCGTAGGGTGACCCCACACCTGACATCAGTTCAATATAATATAGATGTCGTAGGGTGACCTCACATCTGACACCAGTTCAATATAATATAGATGTCGTAGGGTGACCCCACACCTTTATTCAGTTCAATATAATATTGATGTCGTAGGATGACCCCACACCTGACAACAGTTTAATATATTATAGATGTCGTAGGGTGACCCCACACCTGACACTAGTTCAATATAATATAGATGTCGTAGGATGACCCTACACCTGAAACCAGTTTAATATGTTATAGATGTCGTAGGGTGACCACACACCTGACCTTAGTTTAATATATTATAGATGTCGTAGGGTGACCCCACACCTGACATCAGTTCAATATAATATAGATTTCGTAGGGTGACCCCACATCTGACACCAGTTCACTATAATATAGATGTCGTATTGTGACTTCACACCTGACACCAGTTTAATTTATTATAGATGTCGTAGGGTGACCCCACACCTGACATCGGTTCAATATAATATAGATGTCGTAGGGTGACTTCACATCTGACACCAGTTCAATATAATATAGATGTCGTAAGGTGACCCCACACCTGACACCAGTTCAATATAATATAGATGTCGTAGGATGACCCCACACCTGACATCAGTTCAATATAATATAGATGTCGTAAGGTGACCCCACACCTGACACCAGTTCAATATAATATAGATGTCGTAGCATGACCCCACACCTGACATCAGTTCAATATAATATAGATGTCGTAGGATGACCCCACACCTGACACCAGTATTTTTATATAGATGTCGTAGGGTGACACCACACCTGACACCAGTTCAATATAATATAGATGTCGTAGGATGACCCTACACCTGACACCAGTTTAATATATTATAGATGTCGTAGGGTGACCACACACCTGACTCCAGTTCAATATAATATAGATGGCGTAAGATGACCCCACACCTGACACCAGTTTAATATATTATAGATGTCGTATGGTGACCCCACACCTGACATCAGTTTAATATATTATGGATGTCGTAGGGTGAACCCACACCTGACACAAGTTTAATATAATATTGTTTCTTAGGATGACCCCACACCTGACACCAATTCAATATAATATAGATGTCGTAGGGTGCCCCAACATCTGACACCAGTTTAATATAATATAGATGTCGTAGGGTGACCCCCACATCTGACACCAGTTTAATATAATATAGATGTCGTAGGGTGACCCTATACCTGACACCAGTTTAATATAATATAGATGTCGTAGGGTGACCCCACACCTGACATCAGTTCAATATAATATAGATGTCGTAGGGTGACCCCACACCTGACATCAGTTCAATATAATATAGATGTCGTAGGGTGACCCCACATCTGACACCAGTTCAATATAATATAGATGTCGTAGGTGACCACACAACTGACACCAGTTTAATATATTATAGATCTCGTAGGGTGACCCTACACCAGACACCAGTTTAATATATTATAGATGTCGTAGGGTGACCCCACACCTGACACCAGTTTAATCTATTACAATGGTCTGCGTCAAAAATGTACCTTAGGTTTTCTATAGTGTTTCTTAATAAAATTGACCTCCTAATCCGAATCTGTCATCTGTTTTTCTCTATCACCTCCAGTTTTTGCGATACAGGGGGTGATAATAATTTTATAGTTTATACATCTCCTATATTACATCAAATTTCAATAGTTTTTGCCCTGCTCTATTCGCAGTAAATTTTGTGTAATTTTAAGTAATTACGTATATAGGTTTATATTTTGCAGGTTAAAAATTGCTTAGCATTATAATAATAAGAATAATAATAATAGTGGTTGAGTTAAAAATGAACAGAAAATGTAAGAATAGCTCCGACAGATTTTGCTATGTTTGCGGCAAAGTGACTTTTCCCGACCAGCAAAGTACAATCCCTCCTGTAATTAAATCTTTGTATCATGCATATTTTGGAGTAAGGCTAAGAGATCAAGATAAAAGTTTTGCACCACATATCTGCTGCAAGGGATGCTACATAAGTTTAAGACGCTGGAGTCAGGGCGAACAGAAGTCCCTCTCTTTTGGTGTTCCCATGGTGTGGAGAGATGGCAATATATTATAGATGCTTTAGGGTGACCCCACACCTGACACAGTTTAATATATTATAGATGTCGTAGGGTGACCCCACACCTGACACAAGTTTAATATAATATATATGTCGTAGGGTGACCCCACACCTGACACAGTTTAATATATTATAGAGGTCGTAGGGTGACCCCACACCTGACACAGTTTATATATTATAGATGTCGTAGGGTGACCACACACCTGACACCATTTCAATATAATATAGATGTCGTAGGGTGACCCCACACCTGACACAGTTTAATATATTATAGATGTCGTAGGGTGACCCCACACCTGACACCAGTTTAATATAATATAGATGTCGTAGGGTGACCCCACACCTGACACCAGTTAAATATATTATAGATGTCGTAGGGTGACCCCACACCTGACACAAGTTTAATATTATATAGATATTACTATATGTCGTAGGTTGATGTTAGAACCTAACCCTTTTCCTCAGCCTGAGGGAGAGAGTCCTATGAACGGATTAGTCTGTTTCGAGAGAGAGTAAAATTATAAATACAACTCAGAGTGCAATTCTAGGTTGGCCAATGCTTAGTTTATCTTGGAAAGGTTCTGGAGTAATAGAAACGGAGTACAAAAATATACTTTACTACTATGCAGATAATATATTTTTATAAAAATAAAAAGGGTTTTAATTAAGGTATATAAATATAAGAGATATACACGAGTCTCGACTTTAAAGAGCTACCTGGGCGGGTCGACCGTCGTACACACAAACGGAAAATGACAGATGGGACGTTCAAATAACCTTGAGCGCACGCGAAGCCAAATGACGGAGGCTTGAAAGGGGGGTGGGGGCTTGCACAGGAGAGTTGCGTGTGTCGGTTACCTCAGCCTGTCTTGTAGTACGGTGATGAACTTTCCAGTCATTCGGCATTGTGAGCTCTTCTCAGTCAGAAGAGCCAGCGCAATGCTGGTAACCCGGTTCCTCCTGAACCCGTATTGTTGTGATTTGTGCTCCCTCTTCTCCCCCAGTTGTACCTGAAACTCTTTTGCCAGGATTTTCTTAGAGATCTTACCGATTATCTCGAGGAGAGATATTGGATTGCAATTAATCAGCTGGTCTGGCGACTTGTTCATTTGAGAAGAAAAATGTCTTTGGCAATTTGTATCCATCAGGAAAGTAACCAGTATTCAGAGCAGCGTTCAACACGTTTGTTATATCATGAATAATGTGATATGGGGCGTTCACGATGGGATTTGTAATAATCGCTGATCGCCTAGTGCCCTTTACTTTAAGAAATGTGGTCATAACTGAGCTCTCTTTCCAACACTTTTAATATGGAAACTTGTAAAACCGTTGTATACTGTACAGAACATCTCCAATATTGCATATTTAAGGTCTTAGAGTGCTTAAGAACTCTTCAGCATTGATGGAGTGAGCATTGCTTGCAATCATATCTCTCTTCAGATACGTGTTGATGTATGCCGTGCGCTTTATAATTGCGTTTAGCTCTGGTTGAAGTTATATTTTACTCTGGTGTTATAGAGAAGACTTTATAATAAAAACCTCTAAATCTTTCCTTTAGCGTCTCCGGATTTTCTAAAGGGTTACCGTTTAACGCGATCGTGATCTTTTCACTTGGCATCACACCCCTCAGTTTCTTAATGTTATTCCAGAATTTTTTGGGGTTGCTGTCTACATCAAGTCTGCCAATCATGTCTTCCTTGGTCATTACCTATTATTTTTTAGCTCCTCCCCTAGATATTGCATTTTTATAGCCAGGTCAATGCTTGGGGTAGTCCATTTAACTTCATTATAGATGATCAAATGTTCCCGAGCTATATCTTCTATCTCATCTGTCCATCTCGGTTGCAGGAGTAGCTTAGGCGAGATAGAGAGTACACATCTCTCGCCAGCGTCGGTCAGAAGGTGTGCAATTCTCTCCATTTCCTAATATATTTCTTAAGGATTGCTCGGCTCAGGTGCAATAGAAATTTGCATCTGCGCAAAGGAGATCATTGTTACTATTAAGATATGGCCACTGGGAACAATACGACCTGTCTCAATCTAGTAGTTGAAGGAAAAGTTGTTACTGGTTACTATAATATCGAGTGTTGTTGAAAATCTCTGGGTTATGTAGATTGGGAACTCTAGTACAATCATTTAAAGTTTGTCTATTCATAAATACCACCAGTGTTTTTCTCCTTTGCGTTGGTATTGTACCCAGGTGCTAGACATATAGTATTTACATAGGTCCCCCCACACATGAATGCTCTTATTGTATGGGGGAAAGGGTTAGAAAGTTATTTCTTGGCAGATGTAGTCTGCAGGGTGGTTGGTATGCCGCCGTCACGAACTGGTAGTTAGTTGTATGGCTACGAAGGACTCATTTATATTATGTAGCCGCTTGAAAGTTAATTCCCTTTTGACGGATATAGAGGCACCGTCGAACCTTTTCCGGGTGAAGTTCTTACTTAATGTTCTATAATTTGGTATTCTTATTTTTTTTTAATATTTCCGTGGTGACGCCTTGTTCCTTTATGAGGACGATGTGCGGGAAGATCGTTCTGAATATGTTGCCTTAGACAGTTGAATTTCAAGCCTATCCACCCGAAACCTTAGGGCAAACGGGATGGCCACATCAAGGCCGCTCCTGAGGTAGAGATAGTTGCAGAGAGTCCCCCTGCCCCAGATGTTAAGGTATTCCGTGGCGGCGTACCTTGATTCGGTGGGAACTAACACCGAAGCTGAGTCCACCCCTTTGCAAGGTCCTCCTGGGGAAGCACCCAAAGACTCAGAGGATATCAGGGACCTCATTTCAAGCCTGGTGCGCACTTGCGGGCCAAAACCTTCTCCATCTCTGAGAAGTATATGGCTGAGGCTGGTTAGTTGTGCCTGGAGGCCCCTTCTGTGGTGGAGAAAAGCGGGCTCACTCCCCAGCCTACACTCCTAACAGGAATCGAATTGAAAGAAGATCAAAATTTCTAGTTTTCTCTCCTTTCGCGGGGGTTCCGGGGGCGGACGGATCCCCTGCTGATTGGGCAATCAACCATGCTAATTCCAGCAAGTCTGGACTCGGGGTACCAGCGGGTGAGGAGACCCAGATTAGAGTTTCGTTGACGTTGTTTCCCCTCCTTGAGAGACTAACTGATGGCAGTATGTTGGACAAAAGCCATATTTTCCATCAAAGGGTATTATTAGCTAGGCTGATTGATAGAGAGCCAAAGGTCACCCGTTTCTCGACGGTAGCCTTCTTGCGAGTGCGCCAGACCTTTCACAGGCAACCATTATTGGTGCTCTTCGTAAAATCAATTGTTCGTCTGAACAGGTGACACAACACTACATTGAATCTCGTGAATCAATAGTTTATGCGAGGGAACTCGTGAACTGATTCAGAGAAGACATCACCGAAGAGCTTTCCAACTAAGGAGAGCTCAAATTCAAACGCGTGATGAAAAAATAGGGAGGGATTGCGCTCAAGACCCACCCCTACACACTTCATCACGTTCGATCGTGACTGGTTGTTTGATTCGGAGCGGATCGTTTGGTATCGATACCGCGTAAGATTATTCGTGCCACTGCTGCGGAGGTGCAACTAGTACCTCCACTTTAGCCATACGAATCGCTCATATAGGCTTGTAAATTTGGGTTTACCTGAAGTCTCTGTAAATGACTGCAAGACAGTACACTACAACTACTTAAAGTCTGCGGTCAACTGCGTGAAATGTGGAGAGCCAAAGCCTACTTCCTCGAAGTAATGTGGCATACATATCCTGGAGAATGAGGTCTTATTTGTTAAGGCTGCAGATCGACAGTCTTTTCACAAGGCTAAGAATTTGGTCATGCCGTGCCCTCTGCGAGCTGCGACGTCAAATGTCTCAAATGTTAAGCAGTCACTCTGAAACACCGGATCGTGATCCTCGTGCGATTTATTGATAGTTGAGACCTTCCTCGTGCAGTTTGCGCATCAGACTTCTTTCCCCCACGATATAATTACGTATTTTCGCCATTATCATATCACTGTGAGATCCTGTCGACATGGAATATCATATTAATTAACAATATGATATTATATGAAAACCTTTTGACTCTAACATACCGCTTACTGATACAAGGATTTCATACACTTCAATAGCATCGCCTTTTGAGATATTTAAAAAAAAAGTTATAGGGAAGTTTGTAATTTCATTTTATTTTCCAAATGTATTAGACGCATGTAAACTTACACCAACATATTTATAAACATACTAAAGGAACAAGAAAAATTCCAGGTGTCCGAAAACCTTTTGACCGCCGGTTGTATACGACAATTTAGAAAGGCATCTGAATGAATGGGCATTGGGTGAGGTGAATTTAGTATAAATGAGCCGATATGTGTCTATAAGTGTGATTGGAGGCGTCTCGGAACAGATTAGGTAAATATATGAAGGGCTTCGATAAACTGATACTTTATTCTAACCTAATTTGTTTGAGGTTATATTCGATGGAAAATGCAGACCTTTTAAACTCGCAAGTCAAAAACAAGATAGTTTGGAGATACGGATATCATTATGTTTAGATCAGACATTGGGTCTGTGGAGAGTGATTACATCGAAAGACTGATTGCAACTGATCCCTACTAGGCTACCAGAAGGATTAGGAATTAAAAAGGTAATGTAATATTGGATTGAGGAGAAAAGTCAAGGTAAAATCGAAGCCAGGAAATTTTCTCCAAAAGCAGATTGCAAGTTTATTAGTTGCCAGTCAATGGCTTCGCTACTAAGATTAATTTTAAAAAGGAATTCTAAACTAAATTATCCCCTTTCAAAATATCACGTTGCTAAAATATAGAGTTATAGAGGATATATAAAACTAAATTTTCTGAACTTCACCATTTGTAATTCTTTGGGTTTTAAATATTTCACAAAACTTCGATACTTATATTTATTTCTGAACTTCACCATTTTGTGTTTTGATATTATAAAAGAATTATTAGAATTAACTTTGATAAAAAAACATAAGTCATAACCAAACTAAGATGAAATTATTATTCAAATATTCCAACAAATCCCCTTCTTAAATTATAGAGTTAGTGATGATGGTTATTATTATTTTCCGGCGCGCTTTTTTTTATCTACCACAATTTTACAAGTCTGGGTATGGGTGGAGGGGTAGGATAAGATTTGACGAGAATGGAAGCGGGAAAGAATGGCGGAAATGAAACTATTTCCAGGGGAAATCAATGGGTACTTATAATAAGGATCATAGCAATTTAGACTCGGAAACTTAGCAGTTAAGTCTGAATTAATTAGGAGGCAAACCGAGAAATAGGAAGGGAGCAGTTGGCCGGGAATTAGGTTAAACGCTGTTTTAAAAGCGTAATATTTGGATTTTGTGGATAAGAGGGGGAATGGGCGAGTAGGGCTCGAATTTGAAGTGTAATATCAACGAAGGTGTATCACGCAGAACAATGATAAAGAGAGATTTGTAAAGAAAGCGGTGAATCTAGAGAAAATTGAAATGCGTGGAAGATATATATATCCACAAATCCATTTGCAGGCATTGAGGTTAGGAGAGCTAACTGCAGGTGTTGGGTACGGGAGAGCGCACAATCCTCCAGCTGTTAGCCGCAGCAAGGTTGGCCGAGCGACACGTGACGTCTTTGGGATTGAATTTGGTCGAGGAGGCGGCTATTCGCAATGGTCGGCAAATCTCTGCTTCTCAGCCACACGGTAACGAATTAAGGAATAAAAAATAAAGAAGCTTAAATAAGAATGCAAAAAACACTAGATAAATACGCCAATGGTAACAATCTAAGGTGAAAAAACTAGGCACCGCACTGCTTATAAGGCTCGAGGTAACTAATCCAACCAAGAAAACAAACTAATCCCAGTTTCACTCAAATCACAGAGTTTACTAACACTAAAATTTCCACTAGAGAACAGGCAATAATCTTGAATTATAAGAAAACCTTTGAAAAAAGTCTTTTAGTAGGAGATTTGGTCGGTTTAGAGGCACAAGGTTAGCACGTATCCCCAAATTACTCGATTGATAGAATTGAATCTGGGCGTCCATGGCGTCAGCAAGCATCTCTCTGCTTTCTCCGTAATCTTAGCCGTATTCGCTTTCAATTTGACTATAAAAGTCTCGAGATAGCAATCTCCACTTAAGTGCTAGAAATAGAGTTAATAGGGTATTAGGGTTTATTAGGAGGAGGGTGACAGGACTGCTGATGCGATTCTGAAACTGTACCTGACAATAGTTAGGCCTTATCTTGACTATGCGGCGCAATTTGAGGCATTATATTATAGGATGGACATTGGTTTGCTTGAGTCAGTGCAACGAAGGATGACTAAGATGATTCAAGGCTTAGGAGACTAAATGTCCATGGATGTGATTAAAGTCCTGAAGTGGGTAAAAGGTTATAATAGGGAAGACATAGGTAAGTTTCTTATTTTTAGTGAACAGGATAGGACACGTAGCAATGGGTTTAAGCTGGAAAAATTTAGGTTTAGGAAAGAGATTGGTAGAAATCGGTTTACAAATCGAGTGGTAGATGAATAGAATAGGCTCACTAGTCACGTGATAGAAAAGTCCTTCCTGCGGAGATTGAATAATGAATTAGATAGTGGTATGGATGGGGATGCTAGTTGGGGCTAAACTGGGTCATGGTAACAGGAGTTGGCTCGTATAGGCAATTTATTAACCTTTTCTTCGTAGACTCCTTCTTTTCTTTGGTTCTTGTTATATCCTGCCTTGACTACTGTAACTTCATTCTCGCTGAATCCCATACTACCAGTCAACCTGTTGGAAATTTTACAGCCCTTGTTGCTCCGACAAGGTCTTTTCTCGAGTTCAACCCACCTGTTCCGTGAACTGCACTGGCTACCCATCCTGTCCCGCATCGCCTCTATGGTCCTCCTTCATACCTACAAGATCTTAAATACCAGGACATCCTCTTCCCTCTCTTCCACGTTGGTTCTATCCTGAGATCCAGATGTTCTGGCTCTACCCCTTTGCGCTGATTTTCGCTCCTAGGATGTGTAATAATCCAGCTGCTGCTATACGTCTCACCCTCTCCTTTAATGCATTCGAGCGTGTCTTGGACTCACTCACTCCCTTTTATCAATGAATTCAAGCGTGTTTTGGACTCACTCACTCCCTTCTATCAATACAGGCGCTCTGCCAAGGTACAAAATTGCGTATTGTGTACTAGAATTCCGCTGTGGCAGTTGTTTGCATCCAATTTTATATCCTGTTCTTCCTGTATTTTTTTGTATCTTACTTCTTCCTTCCTTACCTCGTTTCCTTTTCTTTTCTTAGTGTGCGGGTCGATTTTCCTTCAAGGTCGAACCTCCATTATGATTCGCTGAAGATTAGTAGGCGCTACTCTCTCCCAAGGGTTTTGAGGCCGTCAAGTGGAGAGCAGGTGTGCGAAGCCGATTCTCGCCCTAATTTCACTCGCATTTTGAAACAAGGTCGTTCCGAACCCTCAGAGATGCGTATAGTTTGGAAGGAGGCCAATCATTAAGTCAGCGGACAGACAACTAATGCTTATTGAGTATTTTATGCGCCTAGGTGGGTAATAAAGAGACGGAAATAAGACACAAAATATTAAATAAAACTAATGAACCTGCCTCGAGGATGACATTGACACCAATAGCAACACTTGGTCACCTAAAAATCACAGCCTCGGTGTCAGTTGCAACTTCCTCCAAGTTTGTACAAAAGTACAGATGTACTCTAAATTACATACTCAGAACTGGAACGAACGTCGGCATTTGACTCGTTGAAACCCGCGTTAATTTCTCACTCCTTCCTGAATCTTGACCTCAATTAGGAAGGATTTGGTAGCGCGTAATTGCTCCCTTGAGAGTTGCGAAAACACCCACCTCCGGGAAGTCGAAAGAAAAAATTAGAACTCGGATGACACCGACTCGTAATTTGTTTGGAGAGATCTTGAGTATCTCCATTTTGATCACCTTTAACGGGGAGAGGTTATAATAACAGCCCTTACCGTAGACTATAATCTTAAACTACCTCCGGTCTTTTTGGAATCTATCTCCTTCGTCATTCTTATCCCGACCAGGTAAGCCCTTACCGTAGACCATAATCTTAACGGTCTTTTTGTAATCTATCTCCTTTCTCTCTCCCTCGTCATTCTTTCCCCGACCAGGTAAGCCCTTACCGTAGACCATAATCTTAATGGTCTTTTTGTAATCTATCTCCTTTCTCTCTCCCTCGTCATTCTTTCCCCGGCCAGGTAAACTTTCCTCCTTATGAACAGAGAAGCTCATAAAAAAATCATGTGACTAAAGATTTAACCTGAGAAAAAAATGTGATTCCAATCGACTTTGCCTTAATTTACAAATCGTACCACCTAATTTTGGCCATGGTTTCGTTGTGGTAGAGACAAGGAGAGCCTTTTCCCAGGGCTAAGTTATCCAACGTCGAACTCACGCCCTCTTTGGCCGCTTCGTATTGATCCCGAAGCTGAGCGGACCGAGGAGGCGGTCTTGATCCACGCGCTTCCTGACCCGGGTGGCCCCGAAAGGTGCCGTTGACCAGCTCATGTGTTTAATTAAGAGAAGAAAGGAGAACGGGAATAACGGAGAAAGGAATGATAAAGAATATATAGTAAAAAATAGACATCATTCCTGAGTAGGGAAAGCGTTCAATAAATCTGAAGGAAAGAGTTCGTAAAAAGAGGTCCGGGCCTTAAATTTGCGAACTAGAACCTTCTTACGTTACCCAAAATGCTAATGGGGAAAGGATGGAGAGGGGGATGGTCTAGTAGGTAATATATCAATCTATGGAGAAGGATTTGCAGTACAAATGGATTAAACCTATCATGATTTCTATGTTCAAAAGTTTTAAATTATTTTTCTCTTTCAGTGAATAGAGACTGTTATTTTTCTTTTTTAAAGAATAAACCCATTTATTTTTCTCTTTTAAAGAATAAACCATTTTATTTTTCTCTTTTAAAGAATAAACCCTTTTATTTTTCTCTTTTAATGAAAAAACCCTTTTATTTTTCTCTTTTAAAGAATAAACCCTTTTATTTTTCTCTTTTAATGAAAAAACCCATTTATTTTTCTCTTTTAGTCAATAAACCCATTTATTTTTCTCTTTTAATGAAAAAACCCTTTTATTTTTCTCTTTTAGTCAATAAACCCTTTTATTTTTCTCTTTTAAAGAATAAACTCTTATTTTTCTCTTTTAAAGAACAAACCCTTTTATTTTTCTCTTTTAAAGAATAAACCCCTTTTATTTTTCTCTTTTAAAGAATAAACCCTTTTATTTTTCTCTTTTAAAGAATAAACCATTTTATTTTTATTTTTTAAAGAATAAACCATTTTATTTTTCTCTTTTAAAGAATAAACCATTTTATTTTTTTCTTTTAAAGAATAAACCCGTTTATTTTTCTCTTTTAATGAAAAAACCCTTTTATTTTTCTCTTTTAAAGAATAAACCCTTTTATTTTTCTCTTTTAATGAAAAAACCCTTTTATTTTTCTCTTTTAGTCAATAAACCCTTTTATTTTTCTCTTTTAATGAAAAAACCCTTTTATTTTTCTCTTTTAGTCAATAAACCCTTTTATTTTTCTCTTTTAAAGAATAAACTCTTTTATTTTTCTCTTTTAAAGAACAAACCCTTTTATTTTTCTCTTTTAAAGAATAAACCCCTTTTATTTTTCTCTTTTAAAGAATAAACCCTTTTATTTTTCTCTTTTAAAGAATAAACCATTTTATTTTTCTCTTCTAAAGAATAAACCATTTTATTTTTCTCTTTTAATGAATAAACCATTTTATTTTTATATTTTAAAGAATAAACCCTTTTATTTTTCTCTTTTAAAGAATAAACCCTTTTATTTTAATCTTTTAATGAATAAACCATTTTATTTTTATATTTTAAAGAATAAACCTTTTTATTTTTCTCTTTTAATCAATAAACCATTTTATTTTTCAGTTTTAAAGAATAAACCTTTTATTTTTATTTTTTAATCAATAAACCCTTTTATTTTTCTCTTTTATGAATAAACCCTTTTATTTTTCCCTTTTAATGAATAAACCATTTTCTTTTTCTCTTTTAATGAATAAACCATTTTATTTTTCTCTTTTAAAGAATAAATCCTTTTATTTTTCCCTTTTAATGAATAAACCATTTTATTTTTCTCTTTTAAAGAATAAAGCCCTTTTATTTTTCTCTTTTAATGAATAAACCCTTTTATTTTTCTCTTTTATGAATAAACCCTTTTATTTTTCTCTTTTAAAGAATAAACCCTTTTATTTTTCTCTTTTAATGAATAAACCCTTTTATTTTTCTCTTTTATGAATAAACCCTTTTATTTTTCCCTTTTAATGAATAAACCATTTTCTTTTTCTCTTTTAATGAATGAACCATTCTATTTTTCTCTTTTAAAGAATAAATCCTTTTATTTTTCCCTTTTAATGAATAATCTAATTTATTTTTCTCTTTTAAAGAATAAACCCTTTTATTTTTCTCTTTTAATGAATAAACCCTTTTATTTTTCTCTTTTATGAATAAACCCTTTTATTTTACCCTTTTAATGAATAAACCATTTTATTTTTCTCTTTTAAAGAATAAACCCTTTTATTTTTCTCTTTTAATGAATAAACCCTTTTATTTTTCTCTTTTAAAGAATAAATCCTTTTATTTTTCCCTTTTAATGAATAAACCCTTTTATTTTTCTCTTTTAAAGAATAAACTCTTTTATTTTTTTCTTTTAATGAATAAACCATTTTATTTTTCTCTTTTAAAGAATAAACCCTTTTATTTTTCTCTTTTGATGAATAAAACATTTATTTTTCTCTTTCAATAAATAACACCCGTTTATTTTTCAACTGTCACTGAATAAACAGTGTATTTTTCTCTTCCAATGAATAACAACTTATTTTTCTTTTCCAATGAATAACAACTTATTTTTCTCTTTCAATGAATAACGACTTATTTTTCTCTTTCAATCAATAACAACTATTATTTTTCTCTTTTAATGAATAACAAGTGTTATTTTTCTCTTTCAATCAATAACGAATATTATTTTTCTCTTTCAATCAATAACAACTGTTATTTTTCTCTTTCAATGAATAACAACTTATTTTTAACTTTCAATCAATAACAAATGTTATTTTTCCCTTTCAATGAATAAAAATTGAATGAGGAAATTGCTAAATGATGATATGAATTGATAACAAAAGCCACCGTGACTATCAAAGGACATCCGATTTAATCCACCCCAACATCTGTCCATAAACTACATCCGAAGAATAGTATCCATGACACCTTGAAGTTCTCACCATTCCAAACTCGTCAACAGCTCTACCATGCAACTACAATAATATCGATAGGTTTACAAGAGCGAAAATGACAATAAATGCGACTAAAACACAAATTGAAATCTTTCAACTTGATGCTCAAATATTACTGTAATTTTTGACAAGCGCAATAATAGGACTAACCAGGCAATGGCTTCGCCACGGGGGAGCTTGCGCTTCGCTACTAAGATTAAAATCTAAAAAAAAGCAGCCATGGTTTAATTTTTATAAATTTTCTGAACTTCGCTCGTTATAATAATTTTAAAAAGGAACTCTAAAATAAATTTCCCTCCTTTCAAAATATCACGTTGCTAAAATATAGTTATAGAAGAAGATATATAAAAATACATTTTCTGAACTTCACCATTTGTAATTTTTGGTTTAAAAAATTTCACAAAATTTTGATACTTATATTTATTTGTGAACTCCACCATTTTTTTTTAATATTATAAAAGAATTATTAGAAATAACTTTGATAATAAAAAACATAAGTCATAACCAAACTAAGATGAAATTATTATTCAAATACTCCAAAAAATCCCCTTCTTAAATTATAGAGTTAGTGATGAATTATTGTTATTAGCGAGTGATCGATGCTATACACTAATGCCTAAGATAAAAAAGAAAGAAAGATCCGAGATAGAATCGGTAGATCCCCTTCACCTTCACCCTCCAGTCTGCACTCGCCGCCGCCACCACCTCGGATCGGTCATCACATCCACTCAAAGAATTCATGCCTTAGTCCCCTTTCATGGGAATAGTTAAACCCCCAATCCAATTGTCCCCTTGCACAGTCCCTTACCTATTGTGTCTAACCATATCTACCACGCACAAATCTCGTTACATGTTCATGGGACACACCTCTTGCACGCATTCACCCTCAGGCAACCTCCACTACAGGAAGGTATCCCTAAAGTCTGGTATGCATGGGCAAAATGCTTAATTTCAATCAAAAATTGAACTACATTTAAAAAAAAAAAATAACCACATTTTATTTAATTAAAAAAATAATGAATAACATTTTTAATGTAATTTCCACCCTTTGATGCAAAGTTCTTTGCACTGCGAGATTCATCCGATGAAACTCCAAATTTCCGTCAATTTGAGCGCATTCATTTATGATCCGCTGTTCGCTCAGGTGTCTCGTATCTTTAATTTTCATTGAACCTTTTTTCTCCTTCAGCCTTTTTTATTAATTAGCCCAGACAAAAAAGGTCAAATGGGGTAAATAAGGTTTGGTGAACGAGGGGACCCTTGAGTTACACCTCCTTTATAGCATAGCGCAGAAAAAGAAGGCAGGGGTGTAAGGTCTGGTGAAAGAGACCATCGTGATAATTCCTGTGTTCAGGAATTTATTTCTGCATCTTACCCATAATCCCTTTTAACCCTTCATCTTTTCCACACTCATTCGGTGTCCAATGCCTTTTCAGGCAACTACAGCAGAGCAAAATTAAGCTATTAGACCCTCTCGGTCACTCTGTACCCTACCTTTGTCAGTCCCATTCCACACTGATCCGAAATTCTTTTACATACAAAAAATATCTTTGTTGGTCTCTCACACCAAGGTGACCCGTACTATTTAGCCGCATTAAAGAAGGTCGGAAACGGTTGGTTACTTGATGCAATCCCTGGTCATTCACCCACACTCATAATAGGATTATTACTTTTTAGAAAAAGTTCCCATCATCTAAATTGATATTGTTCAGAGTGCATATATAAGCGGTGGTCTCGTGAAGAATACAGACCCGAAAGAACGAACTCAAATGCTGTCCAGATGCATAGTAGTAAAATATGTCGGCTCTCGCGTAATGTAGATTGACCCCGTTCCCTTGACCTCAGTAAGGAAGGTGAAAACGAATTTTGACCTCAATGAAAAGGAGAGAAATTGGCGGGCAATGTTTTTTATTTATCTTTTAAATGAAACTAACGGGGGTCTATCCACCAGAAAGTATTTGAAGTCTAATTTAAAAAATGAAGTTGATGATTACAACCTTATAGAAAACAGTTCGAGGAGACTGAGTATTAGGGGAGAGGAGATCGCGCTAATCCCCTGCATTTATCCCCCTTGTGGGAGACAAGCGATATGTAAAGACAAGGAGCAGGCAGACCTTCACTCAGCCACGGGCAGCCTTTTTTTTTGTCTGGTGGACCACATGTTCACTACGCACAATGTCAAATTTTCTTACGTAGGGTATTTGATTTTCTATTAGATAAACCTTGGAATTAGGTCGTTATATTGTTGGCTGTGAAATCAAAACACTATAAATTTCATGTATCGTAAAATTGGCTTTTATACGAAAATATTGGACTTGAAACAAGCTTACATTGACTGCGGGCCTACAGGAGGAAAATAAGCAAAGATGGGAGAAATGAATAAGCAAATTAGAATTAGAGGTATGGACGAAAATTAGTAAAATAGATGAAGAGGTAGGCAAAAATAAACCAAAAGAAGAAAGAGTTAAGTAGGAAAATAAACAAAATAGAGGTAGGAAGAAGAATTAGCAAAATGGACGATGTAGTCAGCAGAATCAAATGAGAGGGAAGCGGGCGGGGGGAGGAGAATGCGCAAAATAGTGGAATTTAAGGGATGAACATACGGAAATAAAGAAAGAGGTAGGAAGCAGAGGATACGAAAAATAGAAGTAGTGGTACGCAGGAGCATAAACAAAATAGAGAAGAGATATGGAAAGAAATAAACAACCCGACACGTTAAACAGATCGAATAAAACCACTCAGCTGCCCAGATTGTCCAGAATGATGCTCAAATTTAGCTTGCAAGGTTAACTAGGATAACTAACCAGAGCATTCCAATTTACCTGAGAAATCACGAGGGGGAAGGACATACAAATGAAAAAAATATTGATGAGTAGAAATAAAGAAAACAGTGAAAAAGTTTAAGGATTACCAATATTGGATGTCTCCTCGACCTTAAATTACTGTGGGACGGGAGGGTGAATTATAGGTTTCCCGGGACAAGTTCGTACAAATAACACAGGTGCACGGAGCTACGAACTCCCTCTCTTGAGGGATTCGAGGAACACAACTCATGCTCTTGTTTTTCCTGCAGGAGGAAAATCACGCGAAGGGGCTCCAATCATCATTTTCCCTGACAGCGGAAATTTCCACCAATTGAGTGACGAAGAATATCGGAAATTAATCATCTACCTCACTTCGGTTCCTTCGTGAGTATCGCTTTCCTCATATTTTACTCGTTTCTCCATCTCCTTGAGGATATTATGGTCTTTTTTCTGTAAGAAAGCAAAAAAAATAAATGAATGAGATAGGAACTTTAAGCGACAAATGTGTCGCTATATTCTCCCATCGCTTGTGTGTAGACTGGATGTTAGAAAATATTTTTTCACTAACAGAGTGGTGGATTATTGGAATAGTTTGCCACCTGAGACTAGACAGCCCAAACTTGAATGTTTTCAAGCGCAGATTAGATGATTATATGGGGATGGAGGGTTAATTTCTTACTTTTTGGTATGGGGATATGTTTCTTGACTCATTCCTGTGGATGCAGTTTCTTTTTATTGTATATTTTTGGGGAATTTGATTTTGTTTTTGACAAACTCCTATGGAGGCTTTAAATTATATATTGTAGATGCATGGTTGGACATAATCCTATGGATTGTTAAATTGTATATTGTAGATGCATGATCTGACAAAATCCTATGAATGCATTATGTGGGTGGGATTTGATGGATACGGATGACCTTTGATAGGCCCTTGTGGCTTTTGTCATCCGTGAAATTATGTTATGTTATGTTATGGGACGAGTTCGTGCACACAGACTTGTAGACTTTTTGGAGGAGGCAGGCCTCTTCCATTTGATTTGACTGTTGTTGGGTGGATGCTGCGGTGCAGTGGGGAGGCGGGCCTCCATCAGACGTCGGAGCTGCCTCCTTGTTTTTTCGTTTGTTTGCTTCTTGATTTTGTGTGTGTGTAATTTTTAATGTGAATTTCAAAGTAGCTTAAGAGTAACCTGAATTGTCACGGCGACGCCATTAATGGCGGTCGTCAGATGGGTGCTTATATTAAAAAACAAAATCCCAACGCTAAACTCCGCCATCCAAAACCCGGCGGATGAAATATAAGCATTGACATCATAATCTACCTTAATACTAACACCTTTTTCCATTGAGATGAATTCGCAATTATGGAAAGAAGTAGTTGTAGAAGTTCCAGGATGAAGGAGAACGCCCCTATCTGCGTCAATGATCGTTTACTGGGTCACCTGTGCCGCGTGTAGGCGAGCTGAGTTCCGAGAAAGAATTATTGGCATTGTTATTACTTAAGCTAAGATGCGAAAGCCAGCTAAAGTATCTCCGCTAGAATGCTAGTAATGAGAGGCTTCTAAAGAGAGTGGTGAAGATGACGTGAAAATGTGT
This sequence comes from Ceratothoa steindachneri, assembly GCA_963969495.1. NCBI lineage: Eukaryota > Metazoa > Arthropoda > Malacostraca > Isopoda > Cymothoidae > Ceratothoa > Ceratothoa steindachneri. Next base: position 161,651,726 of record OZ018327.1, read on the forward strand.
CGATATTTATAGTAGCAGATTGACTTACGGTGTTTAGGGCCGGTTGGGTACGTAACCTACAGGGTGATCCAAAAGTCTTGTCACCTGTAAATATTGTTTTTTTTTTATATTTCAGATGACCGAAAGTTTTGTCATTCCCTGTTAATAAGACATGGCGCCGTATCATTTTGTGCCACGAAAATGATTGTGTTCATACAGACCTCGATGTGTGAAATTGTCAATGAAAGTGAATAGTGCCGCCAAAAGGCAGAACGCATTAACTCCAAAAATGCGATTTTTGAAAATTTGATAGCTATGGAATCGGTAGAATGAAGCGAACATGTCTATTACGGCGGTTTACGTCTGTCTTGTCATCATACCGAGATTTCAAATGGTAAGTTGCATTAACTGTACTGAAATCCTAACTGCACTGAAATCTTAACTCCACTGAACTCTTAACTGCACTGAAATCTTAACTGCACTGAAATCTTAAATATCGATTTTCTCAAAACAAGGAGGTTGGAGTTAATGCGTTTTACCTTTTGGCGGCAGAATACAATAAAACCCGAACACGAGTTTGATATTATTATATTGTTCCTCTATTGTTATTATTATTCGGTAGGGAGTGACAAGACTTTCAGACCACCCTGTGTGTTTATATTATTACCCCGGCAGGCAGGTACCTGTGTAGCTCTTACATCTGGTATCTGGCGGAGCTGCACGTCCACCGTGGTGCAAAGAGGGGAGGCCCCGATCACTAGGTTGACTAGAACTCTTTGACGGTGCCTGGGAAAGCAGGTGTGGTTCCTCCTCCTTCCCTCTAAACACCCCCTTTTTTCTATGAAGATCCCCTCAACCATTTCTCTACCCTCAGGAAGGTGTAACAACAAGGAGTAACAACAAGGAAAGAAGGTACCCTGGGAGACCTTACGGTCCATTCAAGGAGGGTACCTTTGGACTAGCAATCGAGCGGGCACTTGGCTGCTCAATTGTTTTGCGTCCCTAAACGGCCACTTTTTAAGACCTTGTCTAGTCTTGACTTGAACTGGTCAGGTCAACGGATTCACTGTTGACAACTTCCACTGGAAGCGCGTTCCACTTACCGCAGATACTGTAAGTGAAAAAATTTCCACACAGATTGCGGTTGTAACGCTTCAGTTCAAGTTTGAAGCCGTGATTGCGCGTTCTGTTCTCACTCAGTGGGAAAATATCCCGGTAGTCAACATTGTCGAACCCTCGAAGTATTTTGAAAACTTCGATGAGCTGACCAGGCAGTCTACGGGTTTCCAGCGGGAACAGATCTAATTCCCTTAGTCTATCATCATAACTTTTATTTCGGATAGAGGAAATCAGCTTGGTTGCCCTGGTTTTACGCGTTCCAATCTCGCGATATCCTTTCGCAATGAAGGACTTCAAAATTGTACGGCATACTCCAGGTGCGGCCGAACGAGGGAGTTTTACAGACAAAGTACTATCTCCTTGTTACGGTATCCAAACTGGCGCTTTATGTAGCCTAACATCCTTTGGGCTTTGTTCTCTGCCTATCTGCACTGTTTCGAGAACTTGAGGTCGCTAGTGATAGTAACACCCAAGTCCTTCTCAGTGTCACTCGATTCAAGAGCAGTGCCCTTAAGGATATAATGAGATTGGGGGTTTCTGTGGCCGATATGCATCACTTTGCATTTCCCCACGTTAAAAGGCATTTGCCACGTGTCCGACCACTACCCAATCTTCCCAAGACCTTCCTGCAGGCGGGCGTATTTCCATCCTTTGCAACGTTCATACCAAGCTTGGTATCGTCGGCAAATTTGGAAATCTTGGCAACCATGTCACCGTCCATGTCGTTGACGTAGATGATGAATAGTAGTGGTTACCACATCTGCTACAACTGAACCTGGAAGACCAGCACTGCTTCCCGGTGCGAGTACTTGTATTCAGAGGAACCCGGTATTCAGAGGAACTGCACGTGCTCAGGTTCCGAGTGGGTAGGCCCCGTTATTGGGTGGCCCCGCAAGGGGTATACAGCGTACCCTGTTACACTCAGTACCCGCAAGAGCTGCACGTCCTCCAGGGCCGAGTGCAAATCAGGGACGCCTCGACACTGGGTTGAATTGTACTCTCTGGCGGGGCTAAGTTGTTGGTGCGCTTCCTCCTCGCTTCCTCTCAAGGCTACTTTCTGTTCAACTACCATTTCCTCTACCGTTTTGCTTAGTATAAGGACCTAGCCAAATAGCTCAAGGTTTTGGAAGCTCTCTAAACAACGCGCTTTAACGCCCGTAGGTCGCAAGAGACAAGGACTTTAAAGGATCCGGGCGTTAGGGCGTGATTAATGAGAAGAAGGGGGGTTTTGGTCCAAATAATCACCTACCTGCGTGTAATGGTCTGACCACTTCTTCGCGGCCGTTCTCGGGTGTATAAGGTTGTACTGTTCATGGTGAGCGTGGTTTAGTGCCTTGTTTGGTGCCTGGCCAACGAAGAGTGCCGTCTTTGGGTCTACCGCAACAGATCTTCATTTCCTGATCGTTCAATCGACGATTGGTAAGACTTAGTTAGGAAATTCACTCGTCACCCCGCTACTCTTGTTGCTCAGTTAGGAGCAGTGACCCTTGAGGATCGGCCGTTAAACGAGGTAAGTTCTGGTCGATATGCGTCGTTGCATAGATGTAAAAAAAAACTTTTAAAGCACCAAGAGAGAGACCTGAAAAGTCCCCAAACTCAAGATGGGATAGGGAGGAGATGATATACGCGGGATTTAGCTCACCGCCCCTTTTTCACCTTTATTGGTAGCAAACTAGTGAAATTTCGTGTGTTGGCTGATTTTCAAAACGTGACAACATTTAGGACTATCCTCTCAGCAAATCCTCGCTTGACTTTGGTGTTGCAGCGGACGAGGTAAAAAGCGACAACACCATTTTGATAGGTGGAGCGGCTCTCCTCCAACAATTTGTCTGCGGCAAAGGAGTTTTTCCCTTGCCATCTTTGGAGCTGCCCAAAGGCAACCCCTCCTCTTGGTTTTATATAAGAGATATCCCTAGGCCTTCTCAAGTCCCCTCCAAAAATCTTGTAGCGGAGAGGGCATTTCTCCCTCTCCAATACCAACGGGTTTGGTGGTTTTTCCCTGATGGTCTTTTGTAGAGTTGCCACTGCAATTGCGCCGGTTCCCCCTTTACTTTCTCATTGGTCTGGCAAGAACACGGCGAAGCAAAGGGCACCCCTACTGGTTCCTCACACGATGGGAGTAGGTGTAGTTCCAGGCTTCCGACTCTCATCATCCCTTAGTCGTGGCCAAGGCACCTCTTAAACACGAGCATCGTGATATTGGTGGGAGCCTGAATTCCCGCTCACCCAATTTTCCCAATGCAGGTTGGCCCCACTGAATGTGACGTCCCATCAGCCCTATGAGCCCCTGGTCGAGATACCAGGCACCTTTGGGAGATGATAACTTTGAAACTCCCCTTCCCCCCAAATGGTCGGCTTCCTTGTGGGCGAACCTGAGTTGGCCCCTGTAAAAGGCCCTCCTAAGGTGACACGGCCCCGAGAACTCAGAAGGAGTGAAGGGAGCTCCTTCAACGCCTGATGCCCTCTTGCCAGCAAAGATCTTCCTCTTCTGGGGCTGAAAAGAAGCAGGTTCACTACCCCAATCTTCTAAAAAAAAAGAAAAGAAAAGGTAAGGAGGAGGTAATGAGGAGTATAGATTTCTCCCCCCCCCCCGCGGGGGCTCCTAGGACGGGCGAGTCTGCTAGTCATTTTGGCAAGCGATCGTGCCAAGACCCATGCGTCTGGCTCCGAATTGCCCTCGGGAAGGGATACCCAGGCAAAGACCAAAGTTGCACTATGGTGAGCGGAGCTTCAATTACGTCAGGACCACTCATTGACAGAGACTACCTGTTTTTTTAGCCATCCGGCTTCAAAGACTTTTTAGTTATTCACTACACTGATGGCAGCATGTTGCTCGATGCCAAATGCTCCATCAAAGGAGACCATTAGCTAATTTAACTGGTAGAGATCCAAAGGTGACTCGTTTCTCGGACATGAACCTAGTGGCGAATGCAGTGGATCCTTCCGAGACGGCCATGATTACTACCATTCGGACACTCAATGGTTCGCCTGCTTCGTGAATCGTGACTTCGCATTCTACCATGGATTTCGTGAAAGGAGTGGTTTATGCGAGGGAACTCGTGGAGTACTCATTGGAAGACATCACCGAAGATCTGGCCGACCAAGGAGCGGTCAAACTCGAACGTATGATGAGAAAAAGAGGAGGGGAGAGAATGGGGGCTCGAGGACCACATCTAGACTCTTCGTCACGTTCGATCGTGACAGCTTCCCTGAGTCGGTGAGTGCCGATTGGTATCGCTACCGCGTGAAGGTATTCGAGCCACTTCTGTAAAGGTGTTAATAATGCCACTGCTTGGGCCATACAAATCATTCGTGTAGACGTACAAAGTTGGGTTTACTGAATTATATGTGCATTGCTCCAAGACCGTACTTGATAAGTCCTTATTGTGTATGGCCAAGTGTATCAATTGCGGAGACTCGCACTCTGTTCCGTCGAAGGCTGTCCTGGCCGTTCAGGCTGCGGACTGACTCTTTTTTCGCTAGGCTAGTGTTTTGGTCTTGTCGGGTATTGTATTTCCTGGGACGTCCTATGCTTTAAAAGGTTAAGCAGGCACCTTTTCTTATGTACCGCCTAGTTCTATGAACACGGTCGTTTCCACCCCATTCGAAACACTTCTGTGGGTTTTACTCACCCAGGGCGCTTTTTTCTGGTAGATCTGTCGGATTAAAGGGCCCACACCTCGCCTTTTGCTAAAACAGGGCGCCCCCATCTGAGCGCGTCACCATATACAGTAAGATCAAACTGCCGCACGCCTCCATCGAGTCGTTATACTCACAGGAGGCAAACATACAATGGAGATCATGAGAACGTCTTCGGGGAATCCTAAGGCTGTCTCCAAAGGAACTTAGACTGTCATGCATCACCCTCGGTTGGACCTGGTGACTCAGAGATGCCGGACCCATGCCTCCGAAGCAATCACGTCTACCAAGGTTTCGAAGCGGAGAGAGGATATGACTCGCATTGCAGCTAAAACCCTCCCCAATAACTCCTCAAAGGCAACAGCATATTGTATATTGTATGGCGAATATCCCCCGGAGAATTCCATACGGGAATTGTACGGCCATTCCTGTGATGTCTCCTCATCAGAGAGGGCCACTGCATCTCAATTCTAAGCCTGGAGGGTATAATCCTTTAATGGAATTGCCGCGAACACTGGACCAACCTAGAGAGGCTGCGTAGGTTAGTCTCCCCCCGTTCCCAGTTGAGTATATTTTTACAGGAGACCATGCTGGATTCGTGTTCATTGCTCACCTTTCAGGGGTAAAAGATTTTGCAACCCTACTATCACGGAATGGTGGTCTGGCTGTAGGATGCACGATTTGCATCCTGCATGATGTATCCTTTCTTCTATTATATGAAATTGCTCCTTTTATGGGGTATCAGTTAAGCTAAACATGGATAGGTGTATACGGTTATTTCTGCATGCATTTCACCGTCAGCTGAATTCGACGTGGAGGACTTCCTCTCAAGTATTGACATGATATGCACCCCACTGGAAGGGGAGAGGAGGACTAATTGGTAGTGACCAATTTCCTATTCAACCATTATTTTCTGGACCACTGCCACCTGAAAACCCGCCCCGCTAGTGTTTTGAGAGGGCGCGGTGGTCCGCATTTCAGGAAATGACTGATTTCTCTGTCCAAGTCAAAGAGTTTAGGTCGGGTAAAGAGGCCATTGAGTTCTTCTCCAGCAATCTCAGTCTTAACTACTATTCTTATAATGTATGGCCGTTTTACACAGCGTCCGCTTCCTTGGTGGTCCATCGAGTGTGAGACGGCCCTCAGACATAATCAATATGCCTATATGCTCTATAAGTGCCGCGCGAAAGATTTTATTGTCGGTGAATTTCATCGATAGGGCTCGGTTTCGGTATGTTTCGAATTATGCCTGCCGTTCTTCCTGGTGGGCATACGTCTTCACTTAACGGGAAGGCACCTATATCGTGGAGACTCTCCACACTATGTGGGGGAGGGGACGCCTCTAAATCTTTATCGCTGAATTTTTGGGAAGATCTTAGATTCGGGGGGGGGGGCCCTCTCCGCTTCATTATAGCAGGAAGATAGTGATCCGCAGGGAAGTGTCCTCAGTGTCACAATCATTGCCAAGGGCATCAAAGATATCACCTCGATGCTGCCGGAAGATGTTCTCACTACGCTCTACGTGGATGCTCTTGCGATCTCTTTTGGTGCGATCAAGATGCCAACAAGCATTGAACCGCATTTCTCTCTTGGCAACCAAGACTAAGGTGGTGGAATTCTACTCTCAAACACGGCCCCACCCCGACCCGGACTTGTTCCTAAATGTGGTTCGCCTGGAAGTGGTGGATACGCGTCATTTCATTAGTCTTCTTTTCGACCAACGCCTCACCCGAGAGGCTCATGGTGTCTCTTGTAACTCCGTCATGGCATTCTTCCTTACGTGACGTTCAGCACCTGGAGTGCTGATAAGTCTACTGTCTTGCTTTTTTATCGATCATTTGTTCGTTCGAAGCTTGACTACAGAAGCGAGTTTTATGCATCCGCCGCAGAGCATGTGTTGCAAAAGGTGTACTCGATCCTCCACACCGGTTTTTACTAGGCCACCGGTGCCTTTCGAACGTCCCACATTGAAAGCCTACTTGTCGATGCTGGAGAGATTTCACTTATTCTGCGCCATGCACTTTGCATTATGTGCCTGTACGCGCGAACCCGGCACCTCTCTCAGTCGCCAACGCTTCTCACTGCATTCGCAGGCGACCTCGATGGTGCTTATGCCGCCGAGAGACGCCAGTCATACCCTAAGCTCTCTTGTTCTCCCTAGTACGACATCCTGGAAGGTATCACCTTTGACTGTCTCCATACCTCTGCTCTCAAAGCTTCCACAGCGCCGGTAGTATTGCGTTCTACCTTTATAGAGTACACTTCGTGTCATGATAGTTTCTTCCATTATACACGGTTGTCCCCAAGTCCCAGGAGGGGATGGGGCGGCTTTTACGCCGTATCTACTCTGTTTGAAGTCAGCGTGCGCACTACCAGGCGCGGCGTCTGTCTTCTCCGCTTAACTAGTTGCAATACACTTCTCAATACAGACTGCCTGGCAAAAAGGTTAGGAGATGGTCGAGAGGAACTTAAAGTTGCGTGCGACTGTTCTTATAGACCTATCCTCCAAAATCGCCACGGCTTTTAGTCGCTTTCTGCCGTCTTCGAAATGGACACACTCGCGCGACGCACAGCAATTTGATGGGGGTGATCCCCTGTACCGCACTGTGACGAGTGCTTTATCCCACAGACTGTTTGGCACATTCTTGTCGAATGTACCAGTCTTGGAGATCTTCGCGCATGCTACCTTTCTCGATACCGACAAAAGAGGGAGGTGGGACGGAGGGGGGGCTATTACTTTCCCATTTTATTCGAGATGAGTTCGTGCACCTCAGTATGTGGATAGTAAAGTTTTAGGAGACTAGCCTCTTCCATATATTTAGTTATTTTGATTGTTGGAAGACGGGACTCCCTCTGGCACCTGATACTACATTTTTCCTTCTTAGTCTCTGTTGGTTATGTTTGTTTATTTTTTGTTTTATTGTTGTTTGTTGCTTAGCGGCTGTTTGTTTGATTTGCTTTGTTCTTTAGTTTGAAATGTTTTTTTATCATAAGAAGAGGCTAGACACGAATAATTTAGGAAACTTTGCGTTTGAAGGCGTTAGATAGGCGCGCGCAGGCATCCCTGGAGTCGTACGTGAACACGTATGTGCAGACCGTAATTTACATAAACCTACATGGCTTTTCATTTCATCGAGTTTAAATCTTTTATATTTTTCGCTGCCGCCTAAAACTTTTAATTTGGAAACAAATTTTGAACGTTAAAAACACGCCTAACGAATGTATAATAATTTGTAGTATTCATTTTCCACTTTCCAAAACAAAATAGTGTCATATAAACATAAAACTTACATTAAATCAAATAAAGTGTCGCTGATAAATAGTGAAATAAAAGGTGGCAAGAGAACGCAACCGATTGTATAAAAATTTCAGAAAGAGCAAAAGTGTCGAGAATCAAAAGCAACACCTTTAATATCGTCGTCTTGTTAAACGCAAAATAAGAACAGACAAAAGAACTATAACAAAGATCTAAGCCTCCTTGGCAAAAGAGCCAAAGTGATTTTATAGATGCTAATAAACGTAGACCAATTCAAGGGTGCGTCAGACCTCTTCAGGATACGGACGGAGGTTGTTAAAATCATTAATAAATGAACATTTGGTGCATATTTTTACATTCGAAGAAATAACTTAGCTGCAATACAAGGCGTACTAAATCTTGATGAAAACAATAATACACTTTCAAATGTTGGCATAACCCAAAGAGAAATTAGTGTTTAAATTAATAAAATGAGAGGAGGACAAAGTTTTCAACCATCAGTATTTGTGCCTTATTTGAAAATTTGTGCAACATATCCCTTTTCGAACTCCTTATGAACTATTTCCTCGGAAATAGATTTTTTTTTAATTAAAAACAGAGGTTTAACAATATGTTTCCTAATTATTTAGGGTGGATCATTTAAGAATTTTTCATTTTGTTTATATGAAAACTAATTTCATTTTCGGTTATGCCAACATTTAAAAGTGCATTTGATGTCTTAATCAAAAATAATTAATTCCAATATTGCAGGTAATATATATGTCCTACATTTGAAGTTTAATAAAATTAAGAATAATTTTGTGATCACAATGAAACTTTTAAAAGTTGTTGGTAATAGTTGTAAGTTCTTTTTCCCAAAATGGTTAATTGATTCATTTATTATTTTAGAAGTTATGCTAGTTTTAGTAAATCGGTCATTTTTTGCTAGAAACGGAAAGCGTAAAAAGTTGTTTTTTTAAAGTGATATTTGGAATGTTCAATTCTTAGCAAATTTTCGCGAAAATTGTGAAATAACAAATTTACTAGCATCATAGTCATTCGTAGACTATAAAAGGAGGAAATAATTCTAGCAAAATTCATTATTTGAGGAATTTTTCAAACTGAAAACATGTTCAGCGGCTTCAACACAACGACGGATGAGACGTGAAGGAACTCAAGACGTACCATCACGACGAGAGCTCTGCAGACTAACTAAAAAAAATCGAGACACCGTTTGTGTACTAGATGGACGAAAAGGGCGTGTTGGCAGAAAAGGCGTAGAACAACATAAAATTGAAGAGTTGCGTCAAAACGGGGAACGGTCAAGCAGAAATCATTGAAAAGAAGATCAGAACAAGTGGGATTGTCAAAAGGTGCAACATGCAATGTTATGAAGAAAAAACTGAAACTTAAGCCATACGAGATTCAAGTTGTGCAAAAATTAAAAGGCAACTATTTCACGAGAAGAAAATCGTATGTAGAAGAATTTAGACGAAATTTGGGGGAAATTGATGTACCGCCCCTGATAATGTCTGACGAAGCGCACTTTCATCTCAACGGATTCAATAATAAGCAGAACAACAGAATATGGTCGGATCACAACCCAGAAGCTATACACCAGAAAGAGCTGCATCCTGCAAAAACAACTGCGTGGTGTGCGATAACACCTCAGAAGATCATTGGGCCGTATTTTAATGAGGATGAAAATGGAAATTCAGTCACTGTGAATGGCGAAAGATACCGACACATGCTTGAAGAATATTTTTTACCGAACTTTTAAAGGCTTCGAAATAGACGACAACTGTTTTTTTTTCCAGCAAGATGGTGCAACATCACATGCATCGAATGAAACAATGCAGCTGTTAAGACGAAACTTCAGAGAAAAAATAATTTCTCAAAACTGTGAATTTAAGTGACCTCCAAGATCATGTTTACCGTAATAATTCTAGAAGTTCTGACAACAAAAAATAATATCGCTGAAGAAATTAATAAAATCGACGAAGAACTTTTGAAAAAAAGTGATGAGAGCAACTTCACCACGAGTAAATGAATGTTATGAGAAGGATAGTCAGCATTTGAAAAAAAGAATCTTCAAATAAATTAAATTACGTTAATTATGCAAACTTATTATTAGTCTTAGTTTTTGTTAATTTTAAGCAAATATATTACTTAAAATAAAATTGGTTTTAATAGTAGATAAATATCTGAAAGTTCAGCGAAAATTTGTTAAAATTGAATGCTTCACTAAAACTGGCATAACTTATATAAAAAATAAATAAATCAATTAGCCATTTTAAGTCTAAGGACGTACAACTATTACCAACAATATCTAAAAGTTTCATTATGATCACAAAATTATTCTTGATTTTATTAAACTTTAAATGTAGGACATGTAAAAAACACACCATATATATATATATATATATATATATATATATATATATATATATATATATATATATATATATGTTGAACAAAACAATGGAAACACGATGTTAAATAACAATTTTAATAGTTACCATTGTGGTGGTCCGTCCTCATTTGACTTCAATATTCCAGGAATAGAGAATTTTAATCCATTTCTGAAGCTAGAGTTCCACCTCAATCACAGATCATGGCAGGTGAGAGCGGTTCAAAACTTACCAGAGGTGCATGATTATGTTAAAATATGATTATTGTAGGCGCAAATACAAGTGTCCTACATCACTGATGTGATATTCGTGCTAGTTTTAATAATTTTAGACCTGTGAATCCTCATTATCGTTCTGGAAGATTTAACCACCATATGGAAACAGTGATTATACCATTTGGCGAATTTGGCCACCAAAAATTGACAAATACTCGTTAGTAACGCTACCATCAAGCGGTATCACTTCACCAATGGAATTCCACTATATTCCCGCTGACATAACATAAAACCACCTCCATGACACATTTAGTGGTCATTTTCGTGGTATGACCAGGTCTACGCTGTTATATGCACACTAGCCTACTGGCCGACCGAAATTAAGGCTCCACCTGGGGATGGCTTTAAGAGTGCTTTAAATACACAGTTGCTAGGCCAAATAAATCTCAAACAAGGCTACAAAAATATACTTTAATAGGACTAAAGATTACATACACATATAGGGCAAGTTAAATGGCAATGCAATTAAATATTGACAGTTCACAGCTAAGATGATTGACACTATCAATTAAGTTTGAACCGAGGGATAATTAATTAAGAAATGATCTTACAATTATGTAACTTCTAGAACAAAGGGAATCCTTGAGGTTCTACGCGGTAAAGGTGGGAAGAGCGTGACGAAGCGGGAGTTAAATCACTTATACCTTGATTTGCGGCGAGTAGGACCAGGGAGGTAAGTTCGGCCTTGAACTTGTGGGCGTTTCATGGGACGCTTAATACAACTTCGGGGAATTGAAGATGGGGGCCTCGTATCCTTAAGAGGCAAACGGAGGATGCTTCGGGGAAGGTTTTTCCGATCCTTAAAATCCGAAGACTTGGTGAGAAGGGTTGAAGTGCGCCTAAAAATATCTGCACGAACAACACTGAGTGACGACTAGCTCTTCCTTGGCTCTTCAACAATCACTCAATTCTCCTTGTACTCCGGGAGTTTCATGCTGGCCGCTGGTGACACTCCTGTTCTAGATGACACTGACTGCACCTCTAACTGGTCTTTACTAAGAGCTCTTTCGTGGGCCCTTATCTTCTCTCTTTCATCAGCTTCCATTTTCGTCTTTTCTCTTCTTTCATCAGCTTCCATTTCCGTCTTTTCTGCTTCCATTTTCATCTTTTCTCTTCTTTCTTCTCTTTCGTTTCTCTCTTTCTCCTGAATAAACGAACTCAGATCGGTTCCTTCCAGTCCGAGGCTTTGACCTTGCTTCCGATAAAGGTCAAACAATGCCATCGCGCTTATGTCAGTCATCTACCTTGTTTTTAATCAAGCCTTACCTATTCCACCACCGAAACTTACCACTTGGCCTAACAATTACCTTTAGATGGTATCCCCCTCTAACTTTACCAATTTCCCACTCGTCAAATATTCTATTATTCCTGGTGTTCCTTTTATGTGTTAGCTCTTCCTTAAATAGACACTGCTGGGTTCTTTCTAATATAAAACCTCTAGACCTGACACCACTTTTATAATATGTCGTAGAATGACCCTTGGCTTTGATCACTCTACGCTTTGACACCCTTTTAGTAGCGGTATGCTTTAAGGGGCGTGAGTTACTTCTATGATGAAGTAGGCTTTGTTCTAAGAGTGCTATTTTAGTGGTTTAGTCCTTAAGGAAGAGCTATTTTTAAACACATAAGGATAAGAGGAAACACCAGAATCTACCAAAAATAAACATGTATTTTAAATTAAATATTACAAACCAACAGTAAAAGCATTTCTATATTTGGCCTCAAAGATTTTTCAATGACAAAACATAAACAAGTAGGCTTCCAATAAACAAACCAATTGCCAATTAGTATTTTTATCACGACCCTATTTGTTTAGCATAAAACATTAAATTAATGTACTGTCATCTACAAACACATATGACCTAGGTTCAAGAATAATGGTTTCTACTCTCCTTTAAAACGTGGGACGTACTAAACTTCTACTATCGCAATAGAGATATAAATGTTATTGTTAACTTACAGGTAGGTATTAGGGATTGCCGGATGTCGCTGGAGGACTTATCTCTCGCTTTGAAGTGGTGTGGCCGCTGGTTGAAATTTTCGAGGAGGGATTGCTTGTCGCCTGTGCCGGGGGATGATTCTTCAACGTAATTAAAGAACGGGAGCTCGTTGGGGCAGGGTTCTTCTCCTCTCACTCTTACGGTGCTTGAGATGTGAGAATCACTCGAGTGTGAGCGGCTTTGCTTTTCTTCAGTCGGGCTTCTTTGCAGACGGAAAAGGCTTCTTCGGTATGGCACCGATATAAAACTTGACTAATTAGGTTAATACGGCCCTGAAAGGGGGGGATCGATTTTCTCAATCTGATCCTATCGTTTCTCACGGAAATAGTCTTGTATGGCTGAAGGATCGATCTTTACGAACTAATCTTTCTTCTGGCGAATTGACTTCTAATAATCTTCTTGTCTAGCCAATGGATCGATCTTCACGAACTAATCCACCTCTAGCGTATCGACTTCTGATAATCTTCTCTTTCTTTGCGGGGCTTATATATAGGCGGATTGCCGCCCCATCTAAAGGGGGAAGTGACCAGGCCACAGATGAAAAAGGGGGGGGGGGAGCGAATGGAGAGTTAGCATCTGGGGAGAGCGAGAATTCCTGAGGTGGCACTGGGGTGCCCAAGTCAGCTCGCAAATTATAGGCTTGCAACCGCACCGCTACTTGGCGTGCCTTCTGACTCGCACCGTTTTTTTTTTCCATAACCACGGGTTTATGGGTCTCGTAGGTAATACGATCGTTAGAGCGTCGTTTAAGGACCTTAGGTGGTCGCCTTCAAACATATGTTAGCTCCAACTGCCCACAGCGGCGAGGAGATCACACATGGTAAGCATTTTCGCCGGCTACCTTTCCCACGCTTCTCCTCATGAAGGGAGGGGGGCTTGAATGTACCTATACTCCTGCAGGAGGCTTAATGTAGCCATTTCTCCACACCAAGTATAGAGGTATGTATATTGTACCCTGTAATTTTTTTAATGAGCTGGATAAAAGTTTGTATCTCGTCAATCGTTGAGAAACTTTTTCTTAAGCCAGCTTTGTTCTCCCGACTATTAGTCACTTAACTGCTTTTGCTGACTCTTTGTAATGATTAATGTGGAGTGTGATTGAACGGTCTGAGGCTACCATGCTTCAGCCCCTATTACATCTCGAAACGCATGCTTCCCACGTGCATCCTGCGAGGGAGAGTAGAAGGCGCCTTATCGCCCACCATTCCCAAGTTTAATCAAGGAGGTTCAATCCCCCGTTTGCCTCCATGCTTCGATCTCGCCAGATTGAATTAGGCTTATGGGAAGATAAGATATTTTCCCAAGCGCCACCGGAACATTCCATCGACACCCCTACCCATTGTCCCCTACGCCGAGGGGCTGGCTCCGGCTATTTATGCGGTAGCATTTCGCGTTTGAACTAGATCCCGATTATCTTCGCGAGGCATCACGCCGATCCGGCCTCCCTTGTGCCCCGAGGAACTTTACCCCGAGAAACCCCTTATTGTCCAGAAGAGGACAATATCCCTTGAGTGCCAAGGTTAGTGCCCCTCGAGATGCCAAGTCAACAGCCTACCCTCCCTGTTGTTCAGAAAGAGAACAACTTTAGAACAGCCATTGTTCTTCAAGCCCGTTCGACAAGAACCGGTTCTCACATCCCCTGTTGTTCAGAAAGAGAACAACTTTAGAACAGTCATTGTTCTTCGAGCCAGTTCGACAAGAAACGGTTCTCGTTCCCAAGAAAACACGTCAGTGGTAATTTAATTCCCCCCTTTTTAACGTTCTTCAATGAACGCTTGGTTACACCAATAACCTCCATTGTTCATCTAGAACATCTCCGATATCCTGTCTCAAGGATCACTCGTACTTCCGAGCCCCACTTCGCTCTCACTCCTCGGTCAGTCCTTCCCCCTCGTTAAGGACAACCCCCCCGAAGAACCCCTTCTCCTGGAAAAGAAATCGCCAGTTGGACCGAAGATTCCTTCCCATCGCCTTCCTCGGCCACGACATCCTTATAATTACGTAAGCTGCGCATTACATTTAACTATTTAACTTTGTGTCAACGCAACTCTGTGCTCTAAACAGATATTTGCCAACCATTTTCCTTCTTGTTTGTTTTGTCATTTTAAATCCCTCCAAATCTTAATCCTCCGCTTAGTCAAATATTCCCATGACCTTTTTCGTTTCCTGTGTATCTCCCATTTTAATGCCCGGTCATGTAAATATTTTCCGTGTGTTGTTTTATTAGATTAATTAATAAAATTTTTTTTATTAATGTTTGCAATGTTATTTATCCTTGGGCTCCGTTCCACTTCTTAAGTATATTGAAGATAAATAAGCCCTCTCCAGGCCCCCCTTTTGAACCATTCTCGGCCATCTGATCACCCTGCACTCGAATATAGAATAATCCCCACAAAGAATATATATATATATATATATATATATATATATATATATATATATATATATATATATAATATCGTCGGGAGCCTATTCTACGACATGGAGTTTATAGACAGATAAGAGAACGCTGATTGTTCTCTAGTTTGTAAAGTCTGCTTGATCACCCTTTTTGTCTAGAAGGATTTTAAATATTTATATATATATATATATATATATATATATATATATATATATATATATATTTATATTTATATATATAGCAGGAATATGAAGACCCAGGTGATTACACTAATCATTTATTGGCCGGACGTTTCGGACCTTTACTTGGACCATCCTCAGCGACTGTGTCGACTAATGAAAAGGGAAAGGAACAGTAATCGATAACAGTTAAAAGAATGCATTAAATAATGGCTAAAAAGCGGATGAAGGCAAGTTAAAATAATAAAATTGACAATTATTAAAATTAAAGTAAAAACACTAATAACAATATATAGAATTAATTAATACTACCCAGTGTGATTTTAAAAAATAATAGAAAGAAGTGAAATTATAAAATAAACTGACTTGAATATCACATATTACAAGTTATTGAAGTAAACAATAAAATAACCTAGTATATTAAATTGTAAAAAACAACAAAAAATCCGAAAACAAATCAGAATGAATTAAACAAAGTGACTAAACTTTATCGTGAGAGTTGAGAAATCAACTAACTAAAGATATAAAACTTCTAACGAAATTTGTTCGGTTGGTCGGTTGGCTTGTTAATGTATTGAAGAGTTGGTTGGTTATATAGTGAATAGTTTAATTGAGCAAGAGTAATTATTTAGGTTTGGATTTATTTTATTGATATACAGTGGCGGCAACAAAAAAAGTGACATGTGACAATTCGGGGAAAATGAAACAGAAAAATGTAACTTACATATTTAATTATGAATATTTCATGAAAGTTAATACTTGGTCATGTTGCCCTTGCACTTGATGACCATTCTGAGTCGATTGGGCATTGATTCAGCGAGGTTTGCGAAGTAGGTGGGGTCGATCGTAACCCAGATCTTCTTCAGTGATTCTATCAGGTCCTTGATGCTGCCGGATGCTGTCTCTTGAACTTTGGATTTCATCAGATTCCAAGCATTCTCAATAGGATTTAGGTCCGGGGAATTACCAGGCCACTCCAAAACACTAATATTATTATCATTGAAGAACCTTTTTACTAACTGGGACCTGTGAGCAGGGGCACCATCATGCATGAAAAATTCACACCGATGAATTTCCCAAAATGGCAGCATGTGCTGCTTCAAAACTTCGAGATACTTAGTCCCCCTCATGGTTACATTCTTGGGAAGGAAGTACAGACCTCCTCTGCCTTTGTTTCCACTAAAGGCACCCCACACCATCACACTATCAGGGTGCTTCACAGTTTTCACGGTATATTTTGGGTCATACCGAGACACATTGCTGGGACGACGCACGATCTTTGACTCTCCTCTGACCAGCCTAAAGGTGCTCTCATCACTGAACATCACCTTCTTCCAATGGGCAGCTGTCCAATGTTTATAGGTCTTGCAAAAATTGAGCCTTTTCATCTTCATAGCCTTGGTAAGAAGTGGCTTCTTGGCAGCGCGGCGAGCCGGTAGGCCTAAGTCCTTCTGTAAGCGATGACGGATGGTCCTGAGGGCGACGTTCTGGAGAAGGTCTGGGTGTTTTTTCTTGATTGAAGCGGAGGTTACAGAAGGGTCTGACATCACTTCACGCCTTAGGATATTATCAGTCCTTGGAGATGTCTTCCTAGCTGCACCAGTGCCCTCCTTCCTCTTTGGTATGGTACCTGGTGGCAATAACTCAGCTGCCCGTTTTAGGCGATAAATCGTATTTCTTGAGGTTCCTAAATCTGCTGCTACATCAATAAAAGACTTTCCCTGCTCTAATAGGGTCAAGGCACAGCTTTTCTCTGTCATAGAAAGCTTTTTCCGCCCCATTGTATCCACTTGCACAGAAGTTATAGCACGTCAAATGTAGGCACGAATGCAGGAAATCAGCACGCTGGAGCGTTGTACACCAAAACCTCACTGTACGAGCTCAAACGAGACAGTGAGTTCCAATAAAGCGCAGTTCTGTTGTCTTAGCTCAGGAGAGTCATCCACTCGTGGCATAAGCCCCGCCCCTTTTCATTGGCTTGTTGGCAAGTAAAATCGTGAAAGCGATTTTATGTATCGATTTCTATTGCCAATATTCAATGTCACTTTTTTTGTTGCCGCCACTGTACAGTGACTCTAAGATTTTCAAATCGAGAGGAGTTAAGGCTGAAGATACGAGTAATATGGTAAATGAATTAGAATTAAGAGGATGATGGTGATACTCATAGTGTTGCCTGATGGAAGAGGCTTCAGGTTTAGAAATGGGAACACCAGTCCTATGAGACAAACCCAAGTGCTTCGCGATCCTGCATTTGAGTTGTAAGCCAGTTTGGCCTACATAACGACTGTGGCAGGTCGTACATGTATAATTGTATATTATACAGGATCGCAAGCCTAAAGGGATTGTCTCTTTATGGAGTAAAAAGGAATTTAACGATACAGGGTTGGAATTTATACAAATGAATTGGCATTGAGAGAAATGGTTGCTGAAGGTAGAGAGAAGGAGTTTGTTAAATTCGATGTTAAATGCTCGAGATAGGGTAGCTTAATGAAAACTTTCTGTTTAGAAACAGTAGTAAGAAAGGGTCGAGGATAATATATTTTGGAGAGAAATTTGGATACTAACTGGTCGAAGATGAAATCGCGGTAATAATTAAATTTGAAGAAATCTTTTAAATAAGTCAGTTCTTCATGAAAGGATATCCAGTTAGAGCATATATGGTAGGCTCTAAAAATTCGGCTTTTAATACTAGATAATTTAAACTGACTGGGAGAGCCACTAAAGAAATGTTTACCTAATCTAGTGGTGGTAGGTTTTCTGTAAATGGATGTATTGTAAGACGAACCTGTTCGGACAACAATTGTCCTCTAGAATTCAGGCCTACTGTCTTCAAAAGATTTATAGATGACTGTTTTCTAATTTTTAAGCACAGTGATCAGCACCCTTATTTCTCAATTATATTAACCAACAACATCCTAACATAGGGTTTTCTATGGCAGCAGAAAAGGACAACAAAATCTCGTTCTTGGATGTCAACTTTGTCCGAACAGGTTCGGATTTTTTGTTGTTTTTTTACAATTTAATATAATAGGTTATTTTATTGTTTACTTCAATAACTTGTAATATGTGATATTCAAGTCAGTTTATTTTATAATTTCACTTCTTTCTATTATTTTTTAAAATCACACTGGGTACTATTAATTAATTCTATATATTGTTATTAGTGTTTTTACTCTAATTTTAATAATTGTCAATTTTATTATTTTAGCTTGTCTTCATCCGTTCTTTAGCCATTATTTAAAGCATTCTTTTAACTGTTACCGATTAATGTTCCTTCCCCTTTTCATTAGTCGACACAGTCGCTGAAAATGGTCCTAGTGAATGTCCGAAACGTCCGGCCAATAAATGATTAGTGTAATCACCTGGGTCTTCATATTCCTGCTACATATCAGATTCCCAAGGAATAAATCAATTACAAGTATTATATATATATATATATATATATATATATATATATATATATATATATATATATATATATATATATATATATATATATATATATATATATATAATTAGGTAAAAGGCCATGTTGTATGCAGGTACTATTGAAGTCCACAGCTGTGGCAGCGTTATTAATCTTAAATTGGGTTTTCTTAATATTTCTTACAAGTTTTTTTAACGGGGTCTTTGTGGAATAAAGAATGTCATTCGCGGATGTTTTTTTTCGCCTCGAAGACCCCGTTAAAAAACCTGTAAGAAATATTAAGAAAATACAATTTAAGATTAATAACGTTGCCACAGCTGCGGTCTCATATATATATATATATATATATATATATATATATATATATATATATATATATATATATATATATATATACAAATTAATTATGTTGAATTTTAAATTTTCTGATGACACGGAACTAGCTAGGTATTATGGTAAAAATATCAAAGTTAGTGTAAAAAGACGGTTAGATTAGTAAAATTGGAGGAAAGATGGAAGATGCACTTCGACATTCACAATTGTGTCAGGAACTCGCTTAATTTCCTTAATTGCCTCTTTGTTTAGGGGCGGGTAAAATGTGTAAATTTTGGTGCCAGGGTGTCTGTAGGCGATCGTGTGGTGGATCAGGACGGGGTCATTTTCCCCCTTCCGCGACATTTCACTGGTTCGTTTGCATCAATTTCTTTACGAATTGCTCCTCAAACTCCCAATCGGTGCACAAAGTCGTCGCTTTAGCTTTTTAGGGTTAAGTAAATTATAAGTTTTTAGTCGCTTCCGAGTCTAGTCGCGGGAGACTCACTATATCGGTCGGTCCCCGTTTTGCTTTTTTTGTTTTGGTAATAACATTGAAACTATTCGACCCATTCCAACGAAATTTGAAACTCCAATGTTGTTTTACATTCTGTTTCGAATGATATAATTGCCAAAGTCCTCCCAAAGCTAGCCCAGGAATTAATTTCTTTTGTTAATAACATTATAAATATTCGGCCAATTCTAACGATATTTGAAACCCTAATGTTGTTTTACATTCTCTTTCGCATCATCACCTACAACACCAACACCACCAACACCTACGTCACCCCCGCCTGCCCCGCGACCGCCTATACCACCACCACCACTTATACCCCTATCACTTACACCATCTACAGCACCTACACCATCACCACCAGCAGTTACAACCTAACACCTACACCACCTTCACTTACACCACCTACACTACCATCATCTGCACCTACATCGCCTGCATCACTATTACCTACACCGTCATCACCTACACAGCCACCACCTACACCACTACCCACACTACTTACACCACCACCACCTATACCACTTACAACACCACCAATTACACCTACAACAATACCACCTACAACAACCCCACCTAAAAAACAACACCTACAACAGCACCATCTACACAACCACCACCTACACCACTCTCACCTACACCACCACTACCTACCCCATCGCATACACCAACGCATATACCACCTACACCAACACCACCTACATCAGAACCATATACATCAACAACACATACACAACTTACACTACCACCACCTACACCACCACCACCTACATCACTACCTCCTACACCACCACCACATACATAACCACCATCTACAACATCACCACCTACACCACTGCTACCTACACCACTACCACCTACACCACCACTCCCTACACTACTATCACCTACACTACAATCTACACCGCCACCATCTACCCCGATACCTTCTACATCTACTCCATCACCACCTACATCGCCACCATCTACACCACCACCACCACCACCTACATCACCACCACCACCTACATCACCACCACCACCACCACCACCACCTACATCACCACCACCACCTACACCGCCACCACCACCTACATCACCACCGCCACCAACTACATCATCACCACATACACCAGTTACACCGCCACCACCCAAGGTTATCCCGGGAATTATTTTGTTTTGGCAATAACATCATAACTGCTTAGACGATTCTAACGAAATTTTAAACCCTTATGTTGTTTTACATTCTCCTTCGAATCATATAATTGTCAAAGTCTTTCCAAGGTTAGCTCGGGAGTTATCGAAAATTTTGAAGGTCGTAAGGTCATAAATCAGAATAAGTGAGAGCACGTGACTTTTTGGTCAGCAGACCTTGTTCTCACGTGATTTGCTTCTTGTCCATCCTAACCCGAGACTCGGTTATCTTCCCCCGTTCTACACGGAGGTGTCAACAGTCATCGGATAGCAGTATGTAACAGTAATAGCGATCAGCGTCACAGTACAGTGACTTCATGGAAATTCCAAGTCCTCTATCGATTGTGATCTGAGATTTCGTGTGTTAGTGTGAACTTCGGTTAGGCTGCTCATGACAAGGCGACGTGAATTATCAGGGTTCAATTGAGGCAATATTAGGTGCGATGTAAAGCATTTCCACCCACGTTGGAAAGCGCGGTGGCCAACCACGCTTGCGTAATGGTCGTGAGCAGCGGCGTCTGGCAAGAATTGTCCATAATACCAGAGAAGTAACACTGGTTCAAATCCGGCCCACATTCAATGCTGAAGCTACCAGGCGCATACCCATTAGTTCAGTGCAGCGTTCTTTACCTCCCATACCATATGGGAGCAAAAATATCCCACTGAATTAAGCTATTTAACAACAACACAGGACATAGCACTGCACATGGGCTTGTGACGTCGCTAATTGGAGCCTGGGTGGCTGACATGTGGCGTTGTTCGGTGAGTCACGATTCCAGTTGTTTCGGGCCGATAGCAGGTTATGGGTGTAGTGTGTACCCCACGGGGTCCTAGGCCTCACTTTTCAACAAGACCATGCTTTATGGCGATACTTGCATGTTAGTATGGGGTCTGTACACGTAGCGTGGGTTAGATCATCCGATGACCGTTACATGCACTGCTTGGTGACCATTTGATCACTTCATGTACCCCGACAACGATGTGATATGGCACCAGAGTTGCACCACTTGGACAAATCGCATCGGCGCAGGAGGCATCAGACGTATACCTGAGTCATCGGGCCCAAATTGCCAAGGATTGGTTGGAAGACCATCGGGGGGGCGGCGACGAATTGGTGGTCTCCACTTTCACCCAACATGAATCCAACCGAGCATTTATGGAACGTGGTGGCCACGTTTATTCGCACCCAAAATCCGGCGCCTACTAAATATCAAAGAACTGCGAATGACAGCTATTGAGACGTCATGGACATCATCTCTCTAGAGTTTTTTCTACCTACCACTTAAGGAATCGATGCCACGTCGAGTTGTACCTGTTCGCCGGAGCAGAGGGAGTCTGACACGATACTTGGTACCTATCCCATGAAGGTTGGAACATCATTGGATGCTCGTTGCAAGAACGTGAAAATTATCAAACTCGAACTCTTGCATTTTAAGGAACAGTGTTCAGCGTGTTTCCTGTTGTACCAAGCCTTGGAAATTACCTGCAGGTAAAGAAAAAACTATGAGCGCATTAAGAACAAGAACAAGTTGAAAAGTATTTTGCAAAAAAGGGTGGAGCTGTTTGAAAAACAAACAACCTAACAATTAATATGTATTGATAAGGTATACAGCTAGAATTCTTCATGGTTGCCTCAAGTCAGGGGTCTTGCAGCTCGCGTGGGTGGAGAGCTTATTGAAGGTTGATATGAAGACTAGCACTTGGCGTGGAGCAATGAGAGTTGTGTGAATGGCAATCATGTGCCTTTCCCGTGCGTGCCATTGATTAAGTAGGCCTCGAACAGGGTGAGGTGTCTAAGTGTCGATATCATTGAGTTGCCAGCGGTTGCCGGCTACGCCAAGGGGAGGAAACTAGACCCTAAATTGTCCACACCTTAAAATCAGTTTTGTTTTTTTCTTTTGTTATGATGGCTGACTTCTCCCTTCTTTCTTCACATATTTTTTCCGTCACCTTGTTCATTACACGAGTAAAGTCTCGATAAATAATGATCGAAAGGCTGCGAATTATTTTCATTTTTCCTGCGGGAAATCTCCATCGCTAATTTTGCAAGTTTTGCGAACTTCTCTACTTTATTCGTGTTAGCTATTTTTCTCCTTAGCTTTTATTCCCCATTTGCGAACGTCCCTTGATACCCCCCCCCCCCCCCCCCACACACACACAGAACCTGGGCCCATTTTTTGTACTAGTGTTCCTGCGGATGAATGCTTGGGAAAGTAAATCAAGCGCAAGGCCGACCTTGTGTCTCGAGAGAGAAAGGAAGACTCGAGGAAATGACAGAGTAATCCTTTAATCTCTCCATCTCAAGCAGCACATTCCTGTTTCCCATTTTATTCCCTATCATCTCCCTCTTTGGTGGTGTGACAGTTAAGAATACCAACGCTATTGTGTCAGCTGCGCATCGTAGAAAGCAACATAATGTGACGACACCCACATGGGTAATGGGTGTATACGCTTTGCTTGGAATCTGCTCACGTGTGTAATTACCCAGTAAATAGAATTAATGACCTTAGGTTGGATCGAATTCCCCGCTGATCCCAACCTCCCATGAGTTAGAGTGTGTGTGTGTTCCGTGGTTAAAAGTTTAAGGCGTCTTAGAAGGCGTAGATGGTTGGTAGGATGTTTGGGGGGATACCATAATTTGATGGACGGCCAAAGCCACGAAAACTTGTGAACGGTCACCCAAGTCACAAAATCTCCAAAACCCTTGAAACTTACGACTATAAACTGTATCAACCGAAATACGCCATCAGTTCTTTTTAATCCAGTATAGGTCGCCATATCTAAACTTTGCTTCCAAACATAAAAAAAACATGCAAGTACTAATGCGTGACGTCATTTGTAAGAGGGAGTGTGCTAGACATACAAAAGGGAAGAAGACGGAAACCGTGTCATTGGTGCGGTAAAGCGCGTTAGAGAAATACGAGTTCTCGCCTGTGAGTTTGGACGATCAATTGCAGTCGAAAGTAGAGCTTGATCATGGTTTTATCAAGTTACAATAGATCCAGTGTCAGTTGAGAAACCGGGGACTATAACGCCCCTAGGGTTTTATGAGTGGCAGTGCTCCATAACAACATGCAGGTACAAATGCCAACATCTCATTATAATGATCCCAGTGTCTGTGTGCGTGTCTGTCTGTGCATTTAAAAAAGAGGGAAACTCCCTCCATTGACCTGCGGCGTTTTGTGATGAGATGATAAATGGTTATTGCATTGATGATTTCCCATGGTTCAAATCACTTACAAGTGCCTTTGGGAGGGCTAAATGAAGCTTCTGTCACTAGATGGCGCCACCCAGCGTCAAATCCGATGGCAGATTAGAAAGCTCCAGGGTGAATAACCATATGTCCCATGGTCATTTGGGTCAGTTCATGGCTCTAAATGGGTACAATTGAACTTTATCCTTTTGAAATAAAAGTGACGCCTTGACTTGCCGCTTTGCCGCAGGTAAAACAAAGTCTGCTGCCCAAAAGTCGCGTGCTCTCATTTATTCCGATTTATGACCTTATGACCTTCAAAACTTTCAATAATTCCTGGGCTAACCTTGGGAGGACTTTGACAATTATACCATTAGAAGGAGAACGTAGAACAACATAAGGTTTTCAAATTTCGTTGGAATCGGCCGAATAATTATGATGTTATTGCCAAATAATTCCACGGCTAACCTTAGGAGGAATTTGGCAATTATATCATTCGGAAAGAGAATGTAAAACAACATTAAATCCCATTAAATCTGATATGCTTAAACTTTGATAAGAAAGTTCTTAGAGAGCGTTATTTTTTTATAATTTGTACAATACCAATTTCGTTGCCTCGCACACCATTTCAGTTGTACACCCTGAAAGATGGCGCGTGAGGCTCCAAAACTGGGAGTGTACGAATTAATAAAAAACGAGCTCTATAAAAGCTTTCTTACCCAAATGTATGAATGTGTTAACGACAGATCAAGATAGTGGGTCGACCCTGAGAAAGCTCGTCGACAATGTATGCATCAAATAGGCATATCTTAGCAATGGGAAGTTGTGTATGATTAATGTAGTTGGAGACAATTTATAATGTAAGGAAACGTCATGTTTATGAGTGAGGTGGTAAGGGCAGTACAAATAATAATGATTAATTATTAGGATTATTTTTTTAAGCGAGAAGAGGGTTCATCTTCACACTTTCGAGTCCTTCTGCTCAGTACAAGCTTTTTTCTCGAATCTTACTAACTCCTACCGTGGAATTTAGGTTTTACGAGGAGGCATTGCAGCGACTCGCCTAGACATATATTTATTTAGTTCAAAATTATATTTTTAATGCCTGGATGATAAGAAAATTACTTAGTTAGTTTGAATATGTGTCCAGTGGTGGTTCTTGTATTTTATTTGGAAATTAATTGCAAGACTTATATCGAACCTCAAATTTGAGATGAAAATCTAGTAGGCTTTTGAACATGTGTGACCTTGTAATGTTGACACGATGACAGTTTGATACTGATACTATTAATGCTCGCTAATGGTACTACTGAACACCGAGCCTTCTTAAATGAGAGGGAAAGGGGGAAGGAGAGTCTAAAGTGTGTTGTTTGTGTTTAACGGAGATGAAAAAACATAGTAGTCGAAGAAGCAAAGGTCGTTTATATTCCCAAGATTGAATTCCTTTTCGAATTCCTCTCAATAAATTTTTCGATTATAATCATAAATATTACAGGACATGAAAATAGAATAATATGTATGATTGACCTCATCTAGTGATGGTTATAACATATTGTACATTGACTAGAATGTTATAGGGACGTGATAAAATAGATTCTATTTTATTGTCCGATGACCATTTGATAAAAAAAATATGAACTTATAATTGATTAACTATCGACCCTGTATCATTATTATCCTACGGTTCATTTCAACAACCATACCTTAAGTGAAGAAAGATCTGTAGGGAGGAGAGAGTGATCACACAATTATGAAATATCCAAACGTTAGATGTAGTGTGCAATTAATGGGTCGTTTTGGGTAGTATTGGATCTCAAGTTCCACTTCGCGGCTCTTATCAGTCGTGGTGTAGAAACTTGAGGTTCTCCTGTGGTGTCCGATGGCTGTGTATCCATGTAAGCTAGTTTAATGTTACGAATATATGCATGGATATTTATTTCCCTTGTTTGTCTCTGGGGGATTTTTGCAGGGGACTGTATGGTTAGGGGTGAGGACTGGCTCGTGCCTGCGTATATTTTGAGAAGACACGACGACAACTAAGTCATTTCTGATAAGAGGTTCCTGGGGGGTCAATTTCTGTGATAGGGCACGAGACAAGAACAGATCTCTCAAGATGCGCAATGTAAAATCATAGGTGATTTGGGTGGGAGAATAATAGCTATCCGCTTTCAGCGAATTGCGAAACGCCCAAAAGAACAGCTGACCTAATTCCCTCCATGTAAAGAGTTGTCCGAAAGTCTTGTCTCTCCCAACTTCATTGATCCTGTCAGCAACAGTTTATGTTCCCAACATAGTATCGTCCTCTTTGGAGGGGCTCGTCGGCCAAATTTTGCAGTGGTCATGTTGCATATCCTCTATGCTCTTGTCAGAATGCACACGATCATGTGTCAATACACTTGCAATCGACCTCTCTTCCAAACTGTAGAAGTTAGTGTCAGCCATCTGAAATAGAAAATTAAAACACTATTTACAGCGGGGTGACAAGACTTTAGAACTACCCTGTACAGTCATGGCCAAAAGTTTTAAGACTAATATATATTTTATTTTTTTCATTTTTTTTTTAAATTTACGTAATAGGAATAATTATTCTAATATTTAAATTATTGCAGGTTTAGTAAAAAGTCATGTTCCTGTAGGAGACGAGTTCAGTCTCTACAGATTTGCGATGCGTCAAAAGAGTAAAATGATAACAAATTTGCGTTAAATGAACGATATTGTGGAATTATAATTATGGTTCTTTACAAAGAAAAGCGTGCAACCATTGTTGATCTGCACTAAAGTCGCCTGAAATGCAAGGACATAGTTGCCAAGGGTATTACATCAACGAGTAGCATCTTTAGGATCATTAATGGTTTTAAAAAGACTGGTTACACTCCTGTGAAGAAGTCGTCTGGACGCCCATGAGCTTCAAATGAACGCCAAGATCGCCTCCTGGTGAGGTCCCAGCTCAAGGATCGGGCTACATCCAGTAACAAACTTGATCACGACGGAAAAGAAGAAAATGTGAACGTTTCAGCGCACACAGTCAGGTGGAGACTACCTTTCGACAAAAGTCTCAAATCGAGAAGTCCTGCGAAAAATATACACCTCACTAAGAAGAACATTACAGAGAGGATCCCCTTTTGGAGGAAATATAAGGAATGGACTGTTGATGAAGCTCTGATGAAGCTCCCTTTCGCTTGTTTTGGCGCTTCTGGAAGACCACTCGTTAGGAGGAGAAAATAGAAGAGCGCTTTCACGATTCCTGGAATATCCTGCCCACAGTGAAACATCCGGACACTCTTCATGTCTGTGGCTGCTTGTCATCTAGGGAACTGGAGCACCAACAGTTTTGCCTAGGAACACCACTATGAACTTAAAGTACTACCAACAATCTGAGGGTTGTTGTTCTGTAGAACGAGCTATCGCCTTCGATTACTTGAGGGGGCAGTTTGGGCTTTCCATGCGAGTCTTTTCCCCCCTTCGCTTCGAAAACCTTTGGCGAATAGGGTGCCTTCGGAGGCGGGGTCCCTCTTTTGGAGGGACCCCAGAAGGCTCCCCTCTAAGAAATTCGTGACCTTCGGCTCTCTCTACCAATTAGCCAGTCTACTGATATTCTTTGATGCAACATGTGGCCTTTTGTCAACATGCTGTCATCAGTAGAGCAAATAATTAAGACTGATTTGAAGCCAAAGGGCTAAAAAATGCCAGATAGTCTAAATGAGTGGTTCCGACGTCATCAAGATTCCACTCACCACACTAGCAACTTTTTCATATTTTTAGTTTGAACAGGGACCTCCACCCTCCGATCGCACCTATGGACCAACGTGCCAATCGTGGCATGGCCAGCTGCCGAAGCAGCGAGGGAACCGTCCGTACCCAGAGGTCCCCCGTTTGGAGAGGACACCCTAGTCTTTTTGAACTTCTTGTTCTTCTTTATCTTTTTAGGGGAGTAAGGTGGAGTGGGGAAGAGAAAGGAGTAAGCACACTTCTCCCCCTAAGAAAGGGCTACAAGAAGATGCTTCAAGGCAGCTTTCGGGACGTACCCTTAAGGTTCTCCTTAGAAGGAGAGGAAAGGCTTGCTGTTTTGCTGGGAGACCTTTGGAGTCAGGGATTGTCTCCTTTGTATGGAGCTCTTCCGGACGTGAAGGCAACGGAGCGAACACTCAAAGTGTAGAAGTGTATTTTTCTTCGAACTGCTGCCTCCTCTCGAGGACACCATAGAAGGCGGTTGTCGTCGCATTATTTTTTTTCTCTTCCTTTAAAAAAACAACCTTTTTCGTGGACATGGCCTTATATCTCTCAGGAGATTGGGGCTGTTCACCCAGACAGCATATGACTATGCAACAACAACAACTGTCTGAAACTTGGTGTGTTAAATACCCGCAACTTCGTTGATGATCTTGTTAGTATATTCATTTATCGCTTAATATTAATGGAAATTGAAAGGAGCTCCCTCAGCGGTAATTCCATAATAGCCAAGCTGGCGAAGAGAAGTTATTTTAGTTTCGTGGGAAATTTGATTTTTACCTCGTCCATTATAACCAAAGCAGGCGTTTATCATCATTTTATTTGCAAACTTCTATTTTCCTCTCGTCCATAATACACAAGCTGATAAAGTTTCTTTTATTTTTCTTATGTTAATTTAAACCTCTACTGAAAATTCTTTACGATTTTTATTGAACTCTATTTTCAACAAATTTTCGAACAGCCCGAACGAAACCTTTCAAAAAGATCAACCAGTTTATAATTCAATTACTGCTTCGCATTTTCCTTTACAATAAACCTTTATTCCGTTGACAATTGAATGGTTTATTCCTAAATACGCAACCATTCCTCAGTGAAACAGTCCACCAGCATTCCGAAACTAACATTCCTACGTGGTTGAAAATAAAAAAAAAATCCTAGGATTCTTTTCATTTTAGGAAGAATGGACTGATAGGAAAGGATAGTTTATAGAATGCTTTGAGGATAATATTTTGACTCAATTTGTTAATAAGCTCCCTTATGAGCCACTGAACGAGGTACCCGGCTTTTCCCGAGTAAAAAAAAAAATATACGCAAGATACAGGTTGAAATTATTATATATTCATCACAAATTATTCTTTAAACAATATAGTTTAGATTGGGTGAACCCAAGTGACTGTTTAATATCTATAAATCTTGTTCCTAAGTTAGTTTGGGATTTTGTCCCTTTTACCGGAACGAGTTCGTGTAGACTATCTGGCTTTTTGGACAAGGCTGGCTTCCTCCATTATATTTGACTGTCTTTGTTGTTAGTTTTGGATCTTGCCTCGTCCAGTTGACTTTGGTAATCACAGTGGTTATTTGCTGCGTAAATATGTTATTATTTTAGGAAGCGATTCTTTTTACCCAATACTCGTGAGTGATTGGAAGTTTGTACTAGTAACTGTGGTCTTTGTACAGTTTGTTTGTTAGTGGTAAGAAATATTTCATGTCTCAGCGTAAAGAGTTAGGACAACATACTCTAGTCCCATTAGTGATGATATTTCCCGTTATCTATTATTTCTCATTCTATTTACTCTCCCTTCTGTTCCTCTCCTTTCATCTTCGTCTTAATTGGATTCCACAAGCTTCAATGTTATCATTAATTACTATTAGATAATAATGGATCAGCAGCGACCACGAATTTGATCTCAATTTCCCATAACCCTCCCTTTCTTACCCCCCTCCTCGCGTCTCACTAAGGCAGGGATCCCCCCAACTCGCAGAGTACCGCGGGTCGCATCGATCAGTCCGAAAGGACCCGAGAGACACCCCCCACCCCTAAACTGAAAACTGCATATTATACAGAACAAAAAAAAATTCACAGAATTTATTAATGAGACTCCCGGTGACATTTCTCAGCACAAAGCTTATCAAAATATAAAAAAAATGTACTTAACCTAAACCAATTAACCTAACAGAACCATAACTTAACCTATCGTAAAACCCACTCCTGAGAAAAACGATGTTTCAATACACGTTTTGAATGATGAAGGGCCTCACCGATGACTCAGGAATGGCCGCACGGAATGGCCTCGCAGGCCGCGGGTTGGGAACCCCTGAACTAAGGGAAGGCAGGGATAACCAAGGGGGCATCTCTGCTAAAGGGTTTCGAAAATAGTTCTAAGGAAGTTAAGTGGTAAAGTTTGAGAGAGAGTTAAAATGTGAGGAAGATACATAGCCAGCGCAACCACATTAGGAGAGAAGGCCACTCTCCTGAACCTGGCTCCGATCTCGAAACGGAGACTCCTTTGCCCTGCCTTGGCAAATGAAAGTCAAGCAGGATATGCGTGGTTTCGCCTGCGTTCAGGGAGAGGGCGGAAGAACGAATAAGATTCTTGTTTCTGAAACGTGAAGACGCTGTTTTCTGTTACAGACTCCAAGACGCCGATTTAGGATTTGCGCTCATCATTGACAGGAGGACGGACAAGTGGAATTCTGTGAAAACCGTTCTTTTGAAAATTGCCGTAAGTGATTGGGATTAAGAACTAAGCTTAAAATAAAGGTAAACAAGTGGATTGGCTTCCTTTCATCCGACATTGGTTATAGGACATTACTTATCAAAATGAGTCCACATTAATATAGATACTACCGGTCCTATCCTCGATTTTCATAGAATTGACGGTATTTGGTACCAGTATAGGATGAAAACAAAGGAGATAAAATAGGCCTCTCTAAGAGGTGTCGGTGTGACCCCCCTTTCCCCCAGGTCTTTTAAATCATATAAGGTATTATTATGCAAGGGAGAAAAGTTCAAGCTCCACATCTACGTCCATTTCACGGATGGATGCTGTCACATTTTGTCGCCTTGACGTACAACTGGCACTAGAATAGTGGTATTTTCACTTCTCCATTAAGGAGCAACCATTTTATTTAGTGAGATGCCACTCATGAATTCTCAGTTCGTGTTTTGGTTCCCGATGTTTCTTTGGACGATCTTGGTCCAAAAGGCTTTTCAGAGGCTGACGCCATGCCTTTTGAGTTAACCAGATTGTCTGTTGAGGTAGGCTTGTGTCATTTTCCATCTTGTCCTTTTCTTGCACCTTCCTTTCCGCAGAACACATCTTCCTTCGCTAGTGGGCGACATTTTCTGTAGAACTCTTCCCTGTCTTGACTAAATTGGAAATAAGTGGGCGGCCTTTTTTTCAGAACACTCCTTTGTTCTGAACAAATTGTAAATGAGTGGGCGGCCTTTTCTTCAGAACTCTCATTTGTTCTGACCAAATTGGAAATAAGTGGGCGGCCTTTTCTTTAGAACTCTTTCTGTTCTGACAAAATTGGAAATAAGTCGGCGGCCCTTTCATCAGAACTCTCCTTTGTTCTGACCAAATTGGAAATAAGTGGGCGGCCTTTTCTTCAGAACTCTCCTTTGTTCTGACTGAATTGGAAATAAGTGGGCGGCCTTTTCTTTAAAACTCTTCTTTGTTATTGCCAAATTGGCAATAAGTGAGCTACCTTTTCTTTAGAACTCTTCTTTGTTCTGACCAAATAGGAAATAAGTGGGCGGCCTTTTCTTTAGAACTCTTCTTTATTCTGACCAAATTAGAAATAAGTGGGCGGCCTTTTCTTTAGAACTCTCCTTTGTTCTGACCAAATTGGAAATAAGTGGGCGGCCTTTTCTTCAGAACTCTCTTTGGTTCTAACCAAATTGGAAATAAGTGGACGGCCTTTTTCCAGAACTCTCCTTTGTTCTGACCAAATTGAAAATAAGTGGGCGGCCTTCTCTTCAGAACTCTCCTTTGTTCTGACCAAATTGGAAATAAGTGGGTGGCCTTTTCTTCAGAACTCTCGTTTGTTCTGACCAAATTGGAAATAAGTGGGCGGCCTTTTCTTTAGAACTCTTTTTGTTCTGACCAATTTGGAAATAGGTCGGTGGCCTTTTCTTCAGAACTCTCCTTTGTTCTGACCAAATTAGAAATAAGTGGGCGGCCTTTTCTTCAGAACTCTCCTTTGTTCTGACCAAATTGGAAATAAGTGGGCGCCCTTTTTTCAGAACTCTCCTTTGTTCTGACCAAATTGGAAATTACTGGGCGGCCTATTCTTCAGAACTCTTCTTTGTTTTGACCAAATTGGAAATAAGTGGGCGGCCTTTTCTTTAGAACTCTTTTTGTTCTGACCAAATTGGAAATAAGTCGGCGGCCTTTTCTTCAGAACTCCCCTTTGTTCTGACCAAATTGGAAATAAGTGGGCTATCTTTTCTTTAGAACTCTTCTTTGTTCTGGCCAAATTGGCAATAAGCGAGCTACCTTTTCTTTAGAACTCTTCTTTGTTCTGACCAAATTGGCAATAAGTGGGCTACCTTTTCTTTAGAACTCTTCTTTGTTCTGACCAAATTGGAAATAAGTGGGCGGCCTTTTCTTCAGAACTCTCCTTTGTTCTGACCAAATTGTAAATAAGTGGGCGGCCTTTTCTTCAGAACTCTCCTTTGTTCTGACCAAATTGGAAATAAGTGGGCGGCATTTTTTTCAGAACTCTTCTTTGTTCTGACCAAATTGCAAATAAATGTGCTATCTTTTCTTCAGAACTCTCCTTTGTTCTGACCAAATTGGAAATAGGTGGGCGGCCTTTTCTTCAGAACTCTCATTTGTTCTGACCAAATTGGAAATAAGTGGGCGGCCTTTTCTTTAGAACTCTTCTTTGTTCTGGCCAAATTGGCAATATGCGGGCCGCCTTTTCTTTAAAACCCTTTTTGTTCTGACCAAATTGGAAATAAGTCGGTGGCCTTTTCTTCAGAACTCTCCTTTGTTCTGACCAATTTGAAAATAAGTGGGCGGCCTTCTCTTCAGAACTCTCCTTTGTTCTGACCAAATTGGAAATAAGTGGGTGGCCTTTTCTTCAGAACTCTCCTTTGTTCTGACCAAATTGGAAATAAGTAGGCGGCCTTTTCTTTAGAACTCTTCTTTATTCTGACCAAATTGGAAATAAGTGGGCTACCTTTTCTTTAGAACTCTTCTTTGTCCTGACCAAATTGGCAATAAGTGGGCGGCCTTTTCTTCAGAACTCTTCTTTGTTTCGACCAAATTGGAAATAAGTGGGTGACCTTTTCTTTAGAACTCTTTTTGTTCTGACCAATTTGGAACTAGTTCGGTGGCCTTTTCTTCAGAACTCTCCTTTGTTCTGACGAAATTGGAAATAAGTGTGCGCACTTTTTTCAGAACTCTCCTTTGTTCTGACCAAATTGGAAATAAGTGTGCGCACTTTTTTCAGAACTCTCCTTTGTTCTGACCAAATTGGGAATTACTGGGCGGCCTTTTCTTCAGAACTCTTCTTTGTTTTGACCAAATTGGAAATAAGTGGGCGGACTTATCTTTAGAACTCTTTTTGTTCTGACCAATTTGGAAATAAGTCGGTGGCCTTTTCTTCAGAACTCTTCTTTGTTCTAACCCAATTGAAAATAAGTAGGCGGCCTTTTCTTCAGAACTCTCCTTTGTTTAGACCAAATCGGAAATAAGTGGGCTATCTTTTCTTTAGAACTCTTCTTTGTTCTGGCCAAATTGGCAATAAGCGGGCTACCTTTTCTTTAGAACTCTTCTTTGTTCTGACCAAATTGGCAATAAGTGAGCTACCTTTTCTTTAGAACTCTTCTTTGTTCTGACCAAATTGGAAATAAGTGGGCGGCCTTTTCTTCAGAACTCTCCTTTGTTCTGAACATATTGTAAATAAGTGGGCGGCCTTTTCTTCAGAACTCTCCTTTGTTCTGACCAAATTGGAAATAAGTGGGCGGCCTTTTTTTTCAGAACTCTTCTTTGTTCTGACCAAATTGCAAATAAATGTCAGCACTCTCCTTTGTTTAGACCAAATTGGAAATAAGTGGGCGGCCTTTTCTTCAGAACTCTCCTTTGTTCTGACCAAATTGGAAATAAGTGGGCGGCCTTTTCTTTAGAACTCTTCTTTGTTCTGGCCAAATTGGCAATATGCGGGACGCCTTTTCTTTAGAACCCTTTTTGTTCTGACCAAATTAGAAATAAGTCGGTGGCCTTTTCTTCAGAACTCTCCTTTGTTCTGACCAAATTGAAAATAAGTGGGTGGCCTTCTCTTCAGAACTCTCCTTTGTTCTGACAAAATTGGAAATAAGTGGGTGGCCTTTTCGTCAGAACTCTCCTTTGTTCTGACCAAATTGGAAATAAGTAGGCGGCCTTTTCTTTAGAACTCTTCTTTATTCTGACCAAATTGGAAATAAGTGGGCTACCTTTTCTTTAGAACTCTTCTTTATTCTGAACAAATTGGCAATAAGTGGGCGGCCTTTTCTTCAGAACTCTTCTTTGTTTTGACCAAATTGGAAATAGGTGGGCGGCCTTTTCTTTAGAACTCTTTTTGTTCTGACCAATTTGGAAATAGGTCGGTGGCCTTTTCTTCAGAACTCTCCTTTGTTCTGACCAAATTAGAAATAAGTGGGCGGCCTTTTCTTCAGAACTCTCCTTTGTTCTGACCAAATTGGAAATAAGTGGCGCCCTTTTTTCAGAACTCTCCTTTGTTCTGACCAAATTGGAAATTACTGGGCGGCCTTTTCTTCAGAATTCTTCTTTGTTTTGACCAAATTGGAAATAAGTTGGCGGCCTTTTCTTTAGAACTCATTTTGTTCTGACCAATTTGGAAATAAGTCGGTGGCCTTTTCTTCAGAACTCTTCTTTGTTCTGACCAAATTGAAAATAAGTAGGCGGCCTTTTCTTCAGAACTCTCCTTTGTTTAGACCAAATCGGAAATAAGTGGGCTATCTTTTCTTTAGAACTCTTCTTTGTTCTGGCCAAATTGGCAATAAGCGGGCTACCTTTTCTTTAGAACTCTTCTTTGTTCTGACCAAATTGGCAATAAGTGGGCTACCTTTTCTTTAGAACTCTTCTTTGTTCTGACCAAATTGGAAATAAGTGGGCGGCCTTTTCTTCAGAACTCTCCTTTGTTCTGACCAAATTGTAAATAAGTGGGCGGCCTTTTCTTCAGAACTCTCCTTTGTTCTGACCAAATTGGAAATAAGTGGGCGGCATTTTTTTCAGAACTCTTCTTTGTTCTGACCAAATTGCAAATAAATGTGCTATCTTTTCTTCAGCACTCTCCTTTGTTCTGACCAAATTGGAAATAAGTGGGCGGCCTTTTCTTCAGAACTCTCCTTTGTTCTGACCAAATTGGAAATAAGTGGGCGGCCTTTTCTTTAGAACTCTTCTTTGTTCTGGCCAAATTGGCAATATGCGGGCCGCCTTTTCTTTAGAACCCTTTTTTTCTGACCAAATTGGAAATAAGTCGGTGGCCTTTTCTTCAGAACTCTCCTTTGTTCTGACCAAATCGAAAATAAGTGGGCGGCCTTCTCTTCAGAACTCTCCTTTTTTCTGACCAAATTGGAAATAAGTGGGTGGCCTTTTCTTTAGAACTCTTCTTTATTCTGACCAAATTGGAAATAAGTGGGCTA
This sequence comes from Ceratothoa steindachneri, assembly GCA_963969495.1. Classification (NCBI taxonomy): domain Eukaryota; kingdom Metazoa; phylum Arthropoda; class Malacostraca; order Isopoda; family Cymothoidae; genus Ceratothoa; species Ceratothoa steindachneri. Next base: position 161,686,969 of record OZ018327.1, read on the forward strand.
CCTTTTCTTTAGAACTCTTCTTTGTTCTGACCAAATTAGCAATAAGTGGGCGGCCTTTTCTTCAGAACTCTTCTTTGTTTTGACCAAATTGGAAATAAGTGGGCGGCCTTTTCTTTAGAACTCATTTTGTTCTGACCAATTTGGAAATAGGTCGGTGGCCTTTTCTCCAGAACTCTCCTTTGTTCTGACCAAATTAGAAATAAGTGGGCGGCCTTTTCTTCAGAACTCTCCTTTGTTCTGACCAAATTGGAAATAAGTGGGCGCTCTTTTTTCAGAACTCTCCTTTGTTCTGACCAAATTGGAAATTACTGGGCGGCCTTTTCTTCAGAACTCTTCTTTGTTTTGACCAAATTTGAAATAAGTGGGCGGCCATTTCTTTAGAACTCTTTTTGTTCTTACCAATTTGGAAATAAGTCGGTGGCCTTTTCTTCAGAACTCTTCTTTGTTCTGACCAAATTGAAAATAAGTAGGCGGCCTTTTCTTCAGAACTCTCCTTTGTTTAGACCAAATTGGAAATAAGTGGGCGGCCTTTTCTTTAGGACTCTTTTTGTTCTGACCAAATTGCAAATAAGTGGGTGGCCTTTTCTTCAGAACTCTCCTTTGTTCTGACCAAATTGGAAATAAGTGGGCGGCCTTTTCTTCAGAACTCTCCTTTGTTCTGACCAAATTGTAAATAAGTGGGCGGCCTTTTCTTCAGAACTCTCCTTTGTTCTGACCAAATTGGAAATAAGTGGGCGGCCTTTTTTTCAGAACTCTTCTTTGTTCTGACCAAATTGCAAATAAATGTGCTATCTTTTCTTCAGAACTCTCCTTTGTTCTGACCAAATTGGAAATAAGTGGGCGGCCTTTTCTTCAGAACTCTCCTTTGTTCTGACCAAATTGGAAATAAGTGGGCGGCCTTTTCTTTAGAACTCTTCTTTGTTCTGGCCAAATTGGCAATATGCGGGCCGCCTTTTCTTTAAAACCCTTTTTGTTCTGACCAAATTGGAAATAAGTCGGTGGCCTTTTCTTCAGAACTCTCCTTTGTTCTGACCAAATTGAAAATAAGTGGGCGGCCTTCTCTTCAGAACTCTCCTTTGTTCTGACCAAATTGGAAATAAGTGGGTGGCCTTTTCGTCAGAACTCTCCTTTGTTCTGACCAAATTGGAAATAAGTAGGCGGCCTTTTCTTTAGAACTCTTCTTTATTCTGACCAAATTGGAAATAAGTGGGCTACTTTTTCTTTAGAACTCTTCTTTGTCCTGACCAAATTGGAAATTACTGGGCGGCCTTTTCTTCAGAATTCTTCTTTGTTTCGACCAAATTGGAAATAAGTGGGTGGCCTTTTCTTTAGAACTCTTTTTGTTCTGACCAATTTGGAAATAGGTCGGTGGCCTTTTCTTCAGAACTCTTCTTTGTTCTGACCCAATTGAAAATAAGTAGGCGGCCTTTTCTTCAGAACTCTCCTTTGTTTAGACCAAATTGGAAATAAGTGGGCTATCTTTCTTTAGAACTCTTCTTTGTTCTGGCCAAATTGGCAATAAGCGGGCTACCTTTTCTTTAGAACTCTTCTTTGTTCTGACCAAATTGGCAATAAGTGAGCTACCTTTTCTTTAGAACTCTTCTTTGTTCTGACCAAATTGGAAATAAGTGGGCGGCCTTTTCTTCAGAACTCTCCTTTGTTCTGACCAAATTGTAAATAAGTGGGCGGCCTTTTCTTCAGAACTCTCCTTTGTTCTGACCAAATTGGAAATAAGTGGGCGGCCTTTTTTTTCAGAACTCTTCTTTGTTCCAAATTGCAAATAAATGTGCTATCTTTTCTTCAGCACTCTCCTTTGGTTAGACCAAATTGGAAATAAGTGGGCGGCCTTTTCTTCATAACTCTCCTTTGTTCTGACCAAATTGGAAATAAGTGGGCGGCCTTTTCTTTAGAACTCTTCTTTGTTCTGGCCAAATTGGCAATATGCGGGCCGCCTTTTCTTTAGAACCCTTTTTGTTCTGACCAAATTGGAAATAAGTCGGTGGCCTTTTCTTCAGAACTCTCCTTTGTTCTGACCAAATCGAAAATAAGTGGGCGGCCTTCTCTTCAGAACTCTCCTTTGTTCTGACCAAATTGGAAATAAGTGGGTGGCCTTTTCTTTAGAACTCTTCTTTATTCTGACCAAATTGGAAATAAGTGGGCTACCTTTTCTTTAGAACTCTTCTTTGTTCTGACCAAATTAGCAATAAGTGGGCGGCCTTTTCTTCAGAACTCTTCTTTGTTTTGACCAAATTGGAAATAAGTGGGCGGCCTTTTCTTTAGAACTCATTTTGTTCTGACCAATTTGGAAATAGGTCGGTGGCCTTTTCTTCAGAACTCTCCTTTGTTCTGACCAAATTAGAAATAAGTGGGCGGCCTTTTCTTCAGAACTCTCCTTTGTTCTGACCAAATTGGAAATAAGTGGGCGCTCTTTTTTCAGAACTCTCCTTTGTTCTGACCAAATTGGAAATTACTGGGCGGCCTTTTCTTCAGAACTCTTCTTTGTTTTGACCAAATTTGAAATAAGTGGGCGGCCTTTTCTTTAGAACTCTTTTTGTTCTTACCAATTTGGAAATAAGTCGGTGGCCTTTTTTTCAGAACTCTTCTTTGTTCTGACCAAATTGAAAATAAGTAGGCGGCCTTTTCTTCAGAACTCTCCTTTGTTTAGACCAAATTGGAAATAAGTGGGCGGCCTTTTCTTTAGGACTCTTTTTGTTCTGACCAAATTGCAAATAAGTGGGTGGCCTTTTCTTCAGAACTCTCCTTTGTTCTGACCAAATTGGAAATAAGTGGGCGGCCTTTTCTTTAGAACTCTCCTTTGTTCTGACCAAATTGTAAATAAGTGGGCGCCTTTTCTTCAGAACTCTCCTTTGTTCTGACCAAATTGGAAATAAGTGGGCGGCCTTTTTTTCAGAACTCTTCTTTGTTCTGACCAAATTGCAAATAAATGTGCTATCTTTTCTTCAGAACTCTCCTTTGTTCTGACCAAATTGGAAATAAGTGGGCGGCCTTTTCTTCAGAACTCTCCTTTGTTCTGACCAAATTGGAAATAAGTGGGCGGCCTTTTCTTTAGAACTCTTCTTTGTTCTGGCCAAATTGGCAATATGCGGGCCGCCTTTTCTTTAAACCCCTTTTTGTTCTGACCAAATTGGAAATAAGTCGGTGGCCTTTTCTTCAGAACTCTCCTTTGTTCTGACCAAATTGAAAATAAGTGGGCGGCCTTCTCTTCAGAACTCTCCTTTGTTCTGACCAAATTGGAAATAAGTGGGTGGCCTTTTCGTCAGAACTCTCCTTTGTTCTGACCAAATTGGAAATAAGTAGGCGGCCTTTTCTTTAGAACTCTTCTTTATTCTGACCAAATTGGAAATAAGTGGGCTACCTTTTCTTTAGAACTCTTCTTTGTCCTGACCAAATTGGCAATAAGTGGGCGGCCTTTTCTTCAGAACTCCTCTTTGTTTCGACCAAATTGGAAATAAGTGGGTGGCCTTTTCTTTAGAACTCTTTTTGTTCTGACCAATTTGGAAATAGGTCGGTGGCCTTTTCTTCAGAACTCTCCTTTGTTCTGACCAAATTACAAATAAGTGGGCGGCCTTTTCTTCAGAACTCTCCTTTGTTCTGACCAAATTGGAAATAAGTGGGCGCCCTTTTTTCAGAACTCTCCTTTGTTCTGACCAAATTGGAAATTACTGGGCGGCCTTTTCTTCAGAACTCTTCTTTGTTTTGACCAAATTGGAAATAAGTGGGCGGCCTTTTCTTTAGAACTCTTTTTGTTCTGACCAATTTGGAAATAAGTCGGTGGCCTTTTCTTCAGAACTCTTCTTTGTTCTGACCCAATTGAAAATAAGTAGGCGGCCTTTTCTTCAGAACTCTCCTTTGTTTAGACCAAATTGGAAATAAGTGGGCTATCTTTTCTTTAGAACTCTTCTTTGTTTTGGCCAAATTGGCAATAAGCGGGCTACCTTTTCTTTAGAACTCTTCTTTGTTCTGACCAAATTGGCAATAAGTGAGCTACCTTTTCTTTAGAACTCTCCTTTGTTCTGACCAAATTGTAAATAAGTGGGCGGCCTTTTCTTCAGAACTCTCCTTTGTTCTGACCAAATTGGAAATAAGTGGGCGGCCTTTTTTTCAGAACTCTTCTTTGTTCTGACCAAATTGCAAATAAATGTGCTATCTTTTCTTCAGAACTCTCCTTTGTTCTGACCAAATTGGAAATAAGTGGGCGGCCTTTTCTTCAGAACTCTCCTTTGTTCTGACCAAATTGGAAATAAGTGGGCGGCCTTTTCTTTAGAACTCTCCTTTGTTCTGACCAAATTGGAAATAAGTGGGTGGCCTTTTCTTTAGAACTCTTCTTTATTCTGACCAAATTGGAAATAAGTGGGCTACCTTTTCTTTAGAACTCTTCTTTGTTCTGACCAAATTAGCAATAAGTGGGCGGCCTTTTCTTCAGAACTCTTCATTGTTTTGACCAAATTGGAAATAAGTGGGCGGCCTTTTCTTTAGAACTCATTTTGTTCTGACCAATTTGGAAATAGGTCGGTGGCCTTTTCTTCAGAACTCTCCTTTGTTCTGACCAAATTAGAAATAAGTGGGCGGCCTTTTCTTCAGAACTCTCCTTTGTTCTGACCAAATTGGAAATAAGTGGGCGCTCTTTTTTCAGAACTCTCCTTTGTTCTGACCAAATTGGAAATTACTGGGCGGCCTTTTCTTCAGAACTCTTCTTTGTTTTGACCAAATTTGAAATAAGTGGGCGGCCTTTTCTTTAGAACTCTTTTTGTTCTTACCAATTTGGAAATAAGTCGGTGGCCTTTTTTTCAGAACTCTTCTTTGTTCTGACCAAATTGAAAATAAGTAGGCGGCCTTTTCTTCAGAACTCTCCTTTGTTTAGACCAAATTGGAAATAAGTGGGCGGCCTTTTCTTTAGGACTCTTTTTGTTCTGACCAAATTGCAAATAAGTGGGTGGCCTTTTCTTCAGAACTCTCCTTTGTTCTGACCAAATTGGAAATAAGTGGGCGGCCTTTTCTTTAGAACTCTCCTTTGTTCTTACCAAATTGTAAATAAGTGGGCGCCTTTTCTTCAGAACTCTCCTTTGTTCTGACCAAATTGGAAATAAGTGGGCGGCCTTTTTTTCAGAACTCTTCTTTGTTCTGACCAAATTGCAAATAAATGTGCTATCTTTTCTTCAGAACTCTCCTTTGTTCTGACCAAATTGGAAATAAGTGGGCGGCCTTTTCTTCAGAACTCTCCTTTGTTCTGACCAAATTGGAAATAAGTGGGCGGCCTTTTCTTTAGAACTCTTCTTTGTTCTGGCCAAATTGGCAATATGCGGGCCGCCTTTTCTTTAAAACCCTTTTTGTTCTGACCAAATTGGAAATAAGTCGGTGGCCTTTTCTTCAGAACTCTCCTTTGTTCTGACCAAATTGAAAATAAGTGGGCGGCCTTCTCTTCAGAACTCTCCTTTGTTCTGACCAAATTGGAAATAAGTGGGTGGCCTTTTCGTCAGAACTCTCCTTTGTTCTGACCAAATTGGAAATAAGTAGGCGGCCTTTTCTTTAGAACTCTTCTTTATTCTGACCAAATTGGAAATAAGTGGGCTACCTTTTCTTTAGAACTCTTCTTTGTCCTGACCAAATTGGCAATAAGTGGGCGGCCTTTTCTTCAGAACTCTTCTTTGTTTCGACCAAATTGGAAATAAGTGGGTGGCCTTTTCTTTAGAACTCTTTTTGTTCTGACCAATTTGGAAATAGGTCGGTGGCCTTTTCTTCAGAACTCTCATTTGTTCTGACCAAATTACAAATAAGTGGGCGGCCTTTTCTTCAGAACTCTCCTTTGTTCTGACCAAATTGGAAATAAGTGGGCGCCCTTTTTTCAGAACTCTCCTTTGTTCTGACCAAATTGGAAATTACTGGGCGGCCTTTTCTTCAGAACTCTTCTTTGTTTTGACCAAATTGGAAATAAGTGGGCGGCCTTTTCTTTAGAACTCTTTTTGTTCTGACCAATTTGGAAATAAGTCGGTGGCCTTTTCTTCAGAACTCTTCTTTGTTCTGACCCAATTGAAAATAAGTAGGCGGCCTTTTCTTCAGAACTCTCCTTTGTTTAGACCAAATTGGAAATAAGTGGGCTATCTTTTCTTTAGAACTCTTCTTTGTTCTGGCCAAATTGGCAAAAAGCGGGCTACCTTTTCTTTAGAACTCTTCTTTGTTCTGACCAAATTGGCAATAAGTGAGCTACCTTTTCTTTAGAACTCTTCTTTGTTCTAACCAAATTGGAAATAAGTGGGCGGCCTTTTCTTCAGAACTCTCCTTTGTTCTGACCAAATTGTAAATAAGTGGGCGGCCTTTTCTTCAGAACTCTCCTTTGTTCTGACCAAATTGGAAATAAGTGGGCGGCCTTTTTTTTCAGAACTCTTCTTTGTTCTGGCCAAATTGCAAATAAATGTGCTATCTTTTCTTCAGCACTCTCCTTTGGTTAGACCAAATTGGAAATAAGTGGGCGGCCTTTTCTTCAGAACTCTCCTTTGTTCTGACCAAATTGGAAATAAGTGGGCGGCCTTTTCTTTAGAACTCTTCTTTGTTCTGGCCAAATTGGCAATATGCGGGCCGCGTTTTCTTTAGAACCCTTTTTGTTCTGACCAAATTGGAAATAGGTCGGTGGCCTTTTCTTCAGAACTCTCCTTTGTTCTGACCAAATCGAAAATAAGTGGGCGGCCTTCTCTTCAGAACTCTCCTTTGTTCTGACCAAATTGGAAATAAGTGGGTGGCCTTTTCTTTAGAACTCTTCTTTATTCTGACCAAATTGGAAATAAGTGGGCTACCTTTTCTTTAGAACTCTTCTTTGTTCTGACCAAATTAGCAATAAGTGGGCGGCCTTTTCTTCAGAACTCTTCTTTGTTTTGACCAAATTGGAAATAAGTGGGCGGCCTTTTCTTTAGGACTCATTTTGTTCTGACCAATTTGGAAATAGGTCGGTGGCCTTTTCTTCAGAACTCTCCTTTGTTCTGACCAAATTAGAAATAAGTGGGCGGCCTTTTCTTCAGAACTCTCCTTTGTTCTGACCAAATTGGAAATAAGTGGGCGCCCCTTTTTTCAGAACTCTCCTTTGTTCTGACCAAATTGGAAATTACTGGGCGGCCTTTTCTTCAGAACTCTTCTTTGTTTTGACCAAATTTGAAATAAGTGGGCGGCCTTTTCTTTAGAACTCTTTTTGTTCTTATCAATTTGGAAATAAGTCGGTGGCCTTTTCTTCAGAACTCTTCCTTGTTCTGACCAAATTGAAAATAAGTAGGCGGCCTTTTCTTCAGAACTCTCCTTTGTTTAGACCAAATTGGAAATAAGTGGGCGGCCTTTTCTTTAGGACTCTTTTTGTTCTGACCAAATTGCAAATAAGTGGGTGGCCTTTTCTTCAGAACTCTCCTTTGTTCTGACCAAATTGGAAATTAGTGGGCGGCCTTTTCTTTAGAACTCTCCTTTGTTCTGACCAAATTGTAAATAAGTAGACGGCCTTTTCTTCAGAACTCTCCTTTGTTCTGACCAAATTGGAAATAAGTGGGCGGCCTTTTTTTCAGAACTCTTCTTTGTTCTGACCAAATTGCAAATAAATGTGCTATCTTTTCTTCAGAACTCTCCTTTGTTCTGACCAAATTGGAAATTAATGGGCGGCCTTTTCTTCAGAACTCTCCTTTGTTCTGACCAAATTGGAAATAAGTGGGCGGCCTTTTCTTTAGAACTCTTCTTTGTTCTGGCCAAATTGGCAATATGCGGGCCGCCTTTTCTTTAAAACCCTTTTTGTTCTGACCAAATTGGAAATAAGTCGGTGGCCTTTTCTTCAGAACTGTCCTTTGTTCTGACCAAATTGAAAATAGGTGGGCGGCCTTCTCTTCAGAACTCTCCTTTGTTCTGACCAAATTGGAAATAAGTGGGTGGCCTTTTCGTCAGAACTCTCCTTTGTTCTGACCAAATTGGAAATAAGTAGGCGGCCTTTTCTTTAGAACTCTTCTTTATTCTGACCAAATTGGAAATAAGTGGGCTACCTTTTCTTTAGAACTCTTCTTTGTCCTGACCAAATTGGCAATAAGTGGGCGGCCTTTTCTTCAGAACTCTTCTTTGTTTCGACCAAATTGGAAATAAGTGGGTGGCCTTTTCTTTAGAACTCTTTTTGTTCTGACCAATTTGGAAATAGGTCGGTGGCCTTTTCTTCAGAACTCTCCTTTGTTCTGACCAAATTACAAATAAGTGGGCTGCCTTTTCTTCAGAACTCTCCTTTGTTCTGACCAAATTGGAAATAAGTGGGCGCCCTTTTTTCAGAACTCTCCTTTGTTCTGACCAAATTGGAAATTACTGGGCGGCCTTTTCTTCAGAACTCTTCTTTGTTTTGACCAAATTGAAAATAAGTGGGCGGCCTTTTCTTTAGAACTCTTTTTTTCTGACCAATTTGGAAATAAGTCGGTGGCCTTTTCTTCAGAACTCTTCTTTGTTCTGACCCAATTGAAAATAAGTAGGCGGCCTTTTCTTCAGAACTCTCCTTTGTTTAGACCAAATTGGAAATATGTGGGCTATCTTTTCTTTAGAACTCTTCTTTGTTCTGGCCAAATTGGCAATAAGCGGGCTACCTTTTCTTTAGAACTCTTCTTTGTTCTGACCAAATTGGCAATAAGTGAGCTACCTTTTCTTTAGAACTCTTCTTTGTTCTGACCAAATTGGAAATAAGTGGGCGGCCTTTTCTTCAGAACTCTCCTTTGTTCTGACCAAATTGTAAATAAGTGGGCGGCCTTTTCTTCAGAACTCTCCTTTGTTCTGACCAAATTGGAAATAAGTGGGCGGCCTTTTCTTTAGAACTCTTCTTTGTTCTGGCCAAATTGGCAATATGCGGGCCGCCTTTTCTTTATAACCCTTTTTGTTCTGACCAAATTGGAAATAAGTCGGTGGCCTTTTCTTCAGAACTCTCCTTTGTTCTGACCAAATCGAAAATAAGTGGGCGGCCTTCTCTTCAGAACTCTCCTTTGTTCTGACCAAATTGGAAATAAGTGGGTGGCCTTTTCTTTAGAACTTCTTTATTCTGACCAAATTGGAAATAAGTGGGCTACCTTTTCTTTAGAACTCTTCTTTGTTCTGACCAAATTAGCAATAAGTGGGCGGCCTTTTCTTCAGAACTCTTCTTTGTTTTGACCAAATTGGAAATAAGTGGGCGGCCTTTTCTTTAGAACTCATTTTGTTCTGACCAATTTGGAAATAGTTCGGTGGCCTTTTCTTCAGAACTCTCCTTTGTTCTGACCAAATTAGAAATAAGTGGGCGGCCTTTTCTTCAGAACTCTCCTTTGTTCTGACCAAATTGGAAATAAGTGGGCGCCCCTTTTTTCAGAACTCTCCTTTGTTCTGACCAAATTGGAAATTACTGGGCGGCCTTTTCTTCAGAACTCTTCTTTGTTTTGACCAAATTTGAAATAAGTGGGCGGCCTTTTCTTTAGAACTCCTTTTGTTCTTACCAATTTGGAAATAAGTCGGTGGCCTTTTCTTCAGAACTCTTCTTTGTTCTGACCAAATTGAAAATAAGTAGGCGGCCTTTTCTTCAGAACTCTCCTTTGTTTAGACCAAATTGGAAATAAGTGGGCGGCCTTTTCTTTAGGACTCTTTTTGTTCTAAACAAATTGCAAATAAGTGGGCGGCCTTTTATTCAGAACTCTCCTTTGTTCTGACCAAATTGCAAATAAGTGGGCGGCCTTTTCTTCATAACTCTCCTTTGTTCTGACCAAATTGGAAATAAGTGGGCGGCCTTTTCTTCAGAACTCTCCTTTGTTCTGACCAAATTGGAAATAAGTGGGCGGCCTTTTCTTTAGAACTCTTCTATGTTCTGGCCAAATTGGCAATAAGCGGGCTACCTTTTCTTTAGAACTCTTCTTTGTTCTGACTAAATTGAAAATAGGTGGGCGGCCTTTTCTTCAGAACTATTCTTTGTTCTGACCAAATTGGAAATAAGTCGGTGGCCTTTTCTTCAGAACTCTCCTTTGTTCTGACCAAATTGAAAATAAGTGGGTGGCCTTTTCGTCAGAACTCTCCTTTGTTCTGACCAAATTAGGAATAAGTAGGCGGCCTTTTCTTTAGAACTCTTCTTTATTCTGACCAAATTGGAAATAAGTGGGCTACCTTTTCTTTAGAACTCTTCTTTGTCCTGACCAAATTGGCAATAAGTGGGCGGCCTTTTCTTCAGAACTCTTCTTTGTTTCGACCAAATTGGAAATAAGTGGGTGGCCTTTTCTTTAGAACTCTTCTTTATTCTGACCAATTTGGAAATAGGTCGGTGGCCTTTTCTTCAGAACTGTCCTTTGTTCTGACCAAATTACAAATAAGTGGGCGGCCTTTTCTTCAGAACTCTCCTTTGTTCTGACCAAATTGGAAATAAGTGGGCGCCCTTTTTTCAGAACTCTCCTTTGTTCTGACCAAATTGGAAATTACTGGGCGGCCTTTTCTTCAGAACTCTTCTTTGTTTTGACCAAATTGGAAATAAGTGGGCGGCCTTTTCTTTAGAACTCTTTTTGTTCTGACCAATTTGGAAATAAGTCGGTGGCCTTTTCTTCAGAACTCTCCTTTGTTTAGACCAAATTGGAAATAAGTGGGCTATCTTTTCTTTAGAACTCTTCTTTGTTCTGGCCAAATTGGCAATAAGCGGGCTACCTTTTCTTTAGAACTCTTCTTTGTTCTGACCAAATTGGCAATAAGTGAGCTACCTTTTCTTTAGAACTCTTCTTTGTTCTAACCAAATTGGAAATAAGTGGGCGGCCTTTTCTTCAGAACTCTCCTTTGTTCTGACCAAATTGTAAATAAGTGGGCGGCCTTTTCTTCAGAACTCTCCTTTGTTCTGACCAAATTGGAAATAAGTGGGCGGCCTTTTTTTTCAGAACTCTTCTTTGTTCTGTCCAAATTGCAAATAAATGTGCTATCTTTTCTTTAGCACTCTCCTTTGGTTAGACTAAATTGGAAATAAGTGGGCGGCCTTTTCTTCAGAACTCTCCTTTGTTCTGACCAAATTGGAAATAAGTGGGCGGCCTTTTCTTTAGAACTCTTCTTTGTTCTGGCCAAATTGGCAATATGCGGGCCGCGTTTTCTTTAGAACCCTTTTTGTTCTGACCAAATTGGAAATAGGTCGGTGGCCTTTTCTTCAGAACTCTCCTTTGTTCTGACCAAATCGAAAATAAGTGGGCGGCGTTCTCTTCAGAACTCTCCTTTGTTCTGACCAAATTGGAAATAAGTGGGTGGCCTTTTCTTTAGAACTCTTCTTTATTCTGACCAAATTGGAAATAAGTGGGCTACCTTTTCTTTAGAACTCTTCTTTGTTCTGACCAAATTAGCAATAAGTGGGCGGCCTTTTCTTCAGAACTCTTCTTTGTTTTGACCAAATTGGAAATAAGTGGGCGGCCTTTTCTTTAGGACTCATTTTGTTCTGACCAATTTGGAAATAGGTCGGTGGCCTTTTCTTCAGAACTCTCCTTTGTTCTGACCAAATTAGAAATAAGTGGGCGGCCTTTTCTTCAGAACTCTCCTTTGTTCTGACCAAATTGGAAATAATTGGGCGCCCCTTTTTTCAGAACTCTCCTTTGTTCGGACCAAATTGGAAATTACTGGGCGGCCTTTTCTTCAGAACTCTTCTTTGTTTTGACCAAATTTGAAATAAGTGGGCGGCCTTTTCTTTAGAACTCTTTTTGTTCTTATCAATTTGGATATAAGTCGGTGGCCTTTTCTTCAGAACTCTTCTTTGTTCTGACCAACTTGAAAATAAGTAGGCGGCCTTTTCTTCAGAACTCTCCTTTGTTTAGACCAAATTGGAAATAAGTGGGCGGCCTTTTCTTTAGGACTCTTTTTGTTCTGACCAAATTGCAAATAAGTGGGTGGCCTTTTCTTCAGAACTCTCCTTTGTTCTGACCAAATTGGAAATAAGTGGGCGGCCTTTTCTTTAGAACTCTCCTTTGTTCTGACCAAATTGTAAATAAGTGGGCGGCCTTTTCTTCAGAACTCTCCTTTGTTCTGACCAAATTGGAAATAAGTGGGCGGCCTTTTTTTCAGAACTCTTCTTTGTTCTGACCAAATTGCAAATAAATGTGCTATCTTTTCTTCAGAACTCTCCTTTGTTCTGACCAAATTGGAAATTAATGGGCGGCCTTTTCTTCAGATCTCTCCTTTGTTCTGACCAAATTGGAAATAAGTGGGCGGCCTTTTCTTTAGAACTCTTCTTTGTTCTGGCCAAATTGGCAATATGCGGGCCGCCTTTTCTTTAAAACCCTTTTTGTTCTGACCAAATTGGAAATAAGTCGGTGGCCTTTTCTTCAGAACTCTCCTTTGTTCTGACCAAATTGAAAATAAGTGGGCGGCCTTCTCTTCAGAACTCTCCTTTGTTCTGACCAAATTGGAAATAAGTGGGTGGCCTTTTCGTCAGAACTCTCCTTTGTTCTGACCAAATTGGAAATAAGTAGGCGGCCTTTTCTTTAGAACTCTTCTTTATTCTGACCAAATTGGAAATAAGTGGGCTACCTTTTCTTTAGAACTCTTCTTTGTCCTGACCAAATTGGCAATAAGTGGGCGGCCTTTTCTTCAGAACTCTTCTTTGTTTCGACCAAATTGGAAATAAGTGGGTGGCCTTTTCTTTAGAACTCTTTTTTTCTGACCAATTTGGAAATAAGTCGGTGGCCTTTTCTTCAGAACTCTTCTTTGTTCTGACCCAATTGAAAATAAGTAGGCGGCCTTTTCTTCAGAACTCTCCTTTGTTTAGACCAAATTGGAAATAAGTGGGCTATCTTTTCTTTAGAACTCTTCTTTGTTCTGGCCAAATTGGCAATAAGCGGGCTACCTTTTCTTTAGAACTCTTCTTTGTTCTGACCAAATTGGCAATAAGTGAGCTACCTTTTCTTTAGAACTCTTCTTTGTTCTGACCAAATTGGAAATAAGTGGGCGGCCTTTTCTTCAGAACTCTCCTTTGTTCTGACCAAATTGTAAATAAGTGGGCGGCCTTTTCTTCAGAACTCTCCTTTGTTCTGACCAAATTGGAAATAAGTGGGCGGCCTTTTTTTTCAGAACTCTTCTTTGTTCTGACCAAATTGCAAATAAATGTGCTATCTTTTCTTCAGCACTCTCCTTTGGTTAGACCAAATTGGAAATAAGTGGGCGGCCTTTTCTTCAGAACTCTCCTTTGTTCTGACCAAATTGGAAATAAGTGGGCGGCCTTTTCTTTAGAACTCTTCTTTGTTCTGGCCAAATTGGCAATATGCGGGCCGCCTTTTCTTTAGAACCCTTTTTGTTCTGACCAAATTGGAAATAAGTCGGTGGCCTTTTCTTCAGAACTCTCCTTTGTTTAGACCAAATTGGAAATAAGTGGGCTATCTTTTCTTTAGAACTCTTCTTTGTTCTGGCCAAATTGGCAATAAGCGGGCTACCTTTTCTTTAGAACTCTTCTTTGTTCTGACCAAATTGGCAATAAGTGAGCTACCTTTTCTTTAGAACTCCTCTTTGTTCTGACCAAATTGGAAATAAGTGGGCGGCCTTTTCTTCAGAACTCTCCTTTGTTCTGACCAAATTGTAAATAAGTGGGCGGCCTTTTCTTCAGAACTCTCCTTTGTTCTGACCAAATTGGAAATAAGTGGGCGGCCTTTTTTTCAGAACTCTTCTTTGTTCTGACCAAATTGCAAATAAATGTGCTATCTTTTCTTCAGCACTCTCCTTTGGTTAGACCAAATTGGAAATAAGTGGGCGGCCTTTTCTTCAGAACTCTCCTTTGTTCTGACCAAATTGGAAATAAGTGGGCGGCCTTTTCTTTAGAACTCTTCTTTGTTCTGGCCAAATTGGCAATATGCGGGCCGCCTTTTCGTTAGAACCCTTTTTGTTCTGACCAAATTGGAAATAAGTCGGTGGCCTTTTCTTCAGAACTCTCCTTTGTTCTGACCAAATCGAAAATAAGTGGGCGGCCTTCTCTTCAGAACTCTCCTTTGTTCTGACCAAATTGGAAATAAGTGGGTGGCCTTTTCTTTAGAACTCTTCTTTATTCTGACCAAATTGGAAATAAGTGGGCTACCTTTTCTTTAGAACTCTTCTTTGTTCTGACCAAATTAGCAATAAGTGGGCGGCCTTTTCTTCAGAACTCTTCTTTGTTCTGACCAAATTGGAAATAAGTGGGCGGCCTTTTCTTTAGAACTCATTTTGTTCTGACCAATTTGGAAATAGGTCGGTGGCCTTTTCTTCAGAACTCTCCTTTGTTCTGACCAAATTAGAAATAAGTGGGCGGCCTTTTCTTCAGAACTCTCCTTTGTTCTGACCAAATTGGAAATAAGTGGGCGCCCCTTTTTTCAGAACTCTCCTTTGTTCTGACCAAATTGGAAATTACTGGGCGGCCTTTTCTTCAGAACTCTTCTTTGTTTTGACCAAATTTGAAATAAGTGGGCGGCCTTTTCTTTAGAACTCCTTTTGTTCTTACCAATTTGGAAATAAGTGGGCGGCCTTTTCTTCAGAACTCTCCTTTGTTCTGACCAAATTGTAAATAAGTAGGCGGCCTTTTCTTCAGAACTCTCCTTTGTTCTGACCAAATTGGAAATAAGTGGGCGGCCTTTTTTTTCAGAACTCTTCTTTGTTCTGACCAAATTGCAAATAAATGTGCTATCTTTTCTTCAGCACTCTCCTTTGGTTAGACCAAATTGGAAATAAGTGGGTGGCCTTTTCTTTAGAACTCTTTTTGTTCTGACCAATTTGGAAATAGGTCGGTGGCCTTTTCTTCAGAACTCTCCTTTGTTCTGGCCAAATTACAAATAAGTGGGCTGCCTTTTCTTCAGAACTCTCCTTTGTTCTGACCAAATTGGAAATAAGTGGGCGCCCTTTTTTCAGAACTCTCCTTTGTTCTGACCAAATTGGAAATTACTAGGCGGCCTTTTCTTCAGAACTCTTCTTTGTTTTGACCAAATTGGAAATAAGTGGGCGGCCTTTTCTTTAGAACTCTTTTTTTCTGACCAATTTGGAAATATGTCGGTGGCCTTTTCTTCAGAACTCTTCTTTGTTCTGACCCAATTGAAAATAAGTAGGCGGCCTTTTCTTCAGAACTCTCCTTTGTTTAGACCAAATTGGAAATAAGTGGGCTATCTTTTCTTTAGAACTCTTCTTTGTTCTGGCCAAATTGGCAATAAGCGGGCTACCTTTTCTTTAGAACTCTTCTTTGTTCTGACCAAATTGGCAATAAGTGAGCTACCTTTTCTTTAGAACTCTTCTTTGTTCTGACCAAATTGGAAATAAGTGGGCGGCCTTTTCTTCCGAACTCTCCTTTGTTCTGACCAAATTGTAAATAAGTGGGCGGCCTTTTCTTCAGAACTCTCCTTTGTTCTGACCAAATTGGAAATAAGTGGGCGGCCTTTTTTTTCAGAACTCTTCTTTGTTCTGACCAAATTGCAAATAAATGTGCTATCTTTTCTTCAGCACTCTCCTTTGGTTAGACCAAATTGGAAATAAGTGGGCGGCCTTTTCTTCAGAACTCTCCTTTGTTCTGACCAAATTGGAAATAAGTGGGCGGCCTTTTCTTTAGAACTCTTCTTTGTTCTGGCCAAATTGGCAATATGCGGGCCGCCTTTTCTTTAGAACCCTTTTTGTTCTGACCAAATTGGAAATAAGTCGGTGGACTTTTCTTCAGAACTCTCCTTTGTTCTGACCAAATCGAAAATAAGTGGGCGGCCTTCTCTTCAGAACTCTCCTTTGTTCTGACCAAATTGGAAATAAGTGGGTGGCCTTTTCTTTAGAACTCTTCTTTATTCTGACCAAATTGGAAATAAGTGGGCTACCTTTTCTTTAGAACTCTTCTTTGTTCTGACCAAATTAGCAATAAGTGGGCGGCCTTTTCTTCAGAACTCTTCTTTGTTTTGACCAAATAGGAAATAAGTGGGCGGCCTTTTCTTTAGAACTCATTTTGTTCTGACCAATTTGGAAATAGGTCGGTGGCCTTTTCTTCAGAACTCTCCTTTGTTCTGACCAAATTAGAAATAAGTGGGCGGCCTTTTCTTCAGAACTCTCCTTTGTTCTGACCAAATTGGAAATAAGTGGGCGCCCCTTTTTTCAGAACTCTCCTTTGTTCTGACCAAATTGGAAATTACTGGGCGGCCTTTTCTTCAGAACTCTTCTTTGTTTTGACCAAATTTGAAATAAGTGGGCGGCCTTTTCTTTAGAACTCCTTTTGTTCTTACCAATTTGGAAATAAGTCGGTGGCCTTTTCTTCAGAACTCTTCTTTGTTTTGACCAAATTGAAAATAAGTAGGCGGCCTTTTCTTCAGAACTCTCCTTTGTTTAGACCAAATTGGAAATAAGTGGGCGGCCTTTTCTTTAGGACTCTTTTTGTTCTGACCAAATTGCAAATAAGTGGGCGGCCTTTTATTCAGAACTCTCCTTTGTTCTGACCAAATTGCAAATAAGTGGGCGGCCTTTTCTTCATAACTCTCCTTTGTTCTGACCAAATTGGAAATAAGTGGGCGGCCTTTTCTTCAGAACTCTCCTTTGTTCTGACCAAATTGGAAATAAGTGGGCGGCCTTTTCTTTAGAACTCTTCTATGTTCTGGCCAAATTGGCAATAAGCGGGCTACCTTTTCTTTAGAACTCTTCTTTGTTCTGACTAAATTGAAAATAAGTGGGCGGCCTTTTCTTCAGAACTATTCTTTGTTCTGACCAAATTGGAAATAAGTCGGTGGCCTTTTCTTCAGAACTCTCCTTTGTTCTGACCAAATTGAAAATAAGTGGGTGGCCTTTTCGTCAGAACTCTCCTTTGTTCTGACCAAATTGGAAATAAGTAGGCGGCCTTTTCTTTAGAACTCTTCTTTATTCTGACCAAATTGGAAATAAGTGGGCTACCTTTTCTTTAGAACTCTTCTTTGTCCTGACCAAATTGGCAATAAGTGGGCGGCCTTTTCTTCAGAACTCTTCTTTGTTTCGACCAAATTGGAAATAAGTGGGTGGCCTTTTCTTTAGAACTCTTTTTGTTCTGACCAATTTGGAAATAGGTCGGTGGCCTTTTCTTCAGAACTCTCCTTTGTTTTGACCAAATTACAAATAAGTGGGCGGCCTTTTCTTCAGAACTCTCCTTTGTTCTGACCAAATTGGAAATAAGTGGGCGCCCTTTTTTCAGAACTCTCCTTTGTTCTGACCAAATTGGAAATTACTGGGCGGCCTTTTCTTCAGAACTCTTCTTTGTTTTGACCAAATTGGAAATAAGTGGGCGGCCTTTTCTTTAGAACTCTTTTTGTTCTGACCAATTTGGAAATAAGTCGGTGGCCTTTTCTTCAGAACTCTTCTTTGTTCTGACCCAATTGAAAATAAGTAGGCGGCCTTTTCTTCAGAACTCTCCTTTGTTTAGACCAAATTGGAAATAAGTGGGCTATCTTTTCTTTAGAACTCTTCTTTGTTCTGGCCAAATTGGCAATAAGCGGGCTACCTTTTCTTTAGAACTCTTCTTTGTTCTGACCAAATTGGCAATAAGTGAGCTACCTTTTCTTTAGAACTCTTCTTTGTTCTAACCAAATTGGAAATAAGTGGGCGGCCTTTTCTTCAGAACTCTCCTTTGTTCTGACCAAATTGTAAATAAGTGGGCGGCCTTTTCTTCAGAACTCTCCTTTGTTCTGACCAAATTGGAAATAAGTGGGCGGCCTTTTTTTTCAGAACTCTTCTTTGTTCTGTCCAAATTGCAAATAAATGTGCTATCTTTTCTTCAGCACTCTCCTTTGGTTAGACCAAATTGGAAATAAGTGGGCGGCCTTTTCTTCAGAACTCTCCTTTGTTCTGACCAAATTGGAAATAAGTGGGCGGCCTTTTCTTTAGAACTCTTCTTTGTTCTGGCCAAATTGGCAATATGCGGGCCGCGTTTTCTTTAGAACCCTTTTTGTTCTGACCAAATTGGAAATAGGTCGGTGGCCTTTTCTTCAGAACTCTCCTTTGTTCTGACCAAATCGAAAATAAGTGGGCGGCGTTCTCTTCAGAACTCTCCTTTGTTCTGACCAAATTGGAAATAAGTGGGTGGCCTTTTCTTTAGAACTCTTCTTTATTCTGACCAAATTGGAAATAAGTGGGCTACCTTTTCTTTAGAACTCTTCTTTGTTCTGACCAAATTAGCAATAAGTGGGCGGCCTTTTCTTCAGAACTCTTCTTTGTTTTGACCAAATTGGAAATAAGTGGGCGGCCTTTTCTTTAGGACTCATTTTGTTCTGACCAATTTGGAAATAGGTCGGTGGCCTTTTCTTCAGAACTCTCCTTTGTTCTGCCCAAATTAGAAATAAGTGGGCGGCCTTTTCTTCAGAACTCTCCTTTGTTCTGACCAAATTGGAAATAAGTGGGCGCCCCTTTTTTCAGAACTCTCCTTTGTTCTGACCAAATTGGAAATTACTGGGCGGCCTTTTCTTCAGAACTCTTCTTTGTTTTGACCAAATTTGAAATAAGTGGGCGGCCTTTTCTTTAGAACTCTTTTTGTTCTTATCAATTTGGAAATAAGTCGGTGGCCTTTTCTTCAGAACTCTTCTTTGTTCTGACCAAATTGAAAATAAGTAGGCGGCCTTTTCTTCAGAACTCTCCTTTGTTTAGACCAAATTGGAAATAAGTGGGCGGCCTTTTCTTTAGGACTCTTTTTGTTCTGACCAAATTGCAAATAAGTGGGTGGCCTTTTCTTCAGAACTCTCCTTTGTTCTGACCAAATTGGAAATAAGTGGGCGGCCTTTTCTTTAGAACTCTCCTTTGTTCTGACCAAATTGTAAATAAGTGGGCGGCCTTTTCTTCAGAACTCTCCTTTGTTCTGACCAAATTGGAAATAAGTGGGCGGCCTTTTTTTCAGAACTCTTCTTTGTTCTGACCAAATTGCAAATAAATGTGCTATCTTTTCTTCAGAACTCTCCTTTGTTCTGACCAAATTGGAAATTAATGGGCGGCCTATTCTTCAGAACTCTCCTTTGTTCTGACCAAATTGGAAATAAGTGGGCGGCCTTTTCTTTAGAACTCTTCTTTGTTCTGGCCAAATTGGCAATATGCGGGCCGCCTTTTCTTTAGAACCCTTTTTGTTCTGACCAAATTGGAAATAAGTCGGTGGCCTTTTCTTCAGAACTCTCCTTTGTTTAGACCAAATTGGAAATAAGTGGGCTATCTTTTCTTTAGAACTCTTCTTTGTTCTGGCCAAATTGGCAATAAGCGGGCTACCTTTTCTTTAGAACTCTTCTTTGTTCTGACCAAATTGGCAATAAGTGAGCTACCTTTTCTTTAGAACTCCTCTTTGTTCTGACCAAATTGGAAATAAGTGGGCGGCCTTTTCTTCAGAACTCTCCTTTGTTCTGACCAAATTGTAAATAAGTGGGCGGCCTTTTCTTCAGAACTCTCCTTTGTTCTGACCAAATTGGAAATAAGTGGGCGGCCTTTTTTTCAGAACTCTTCTTTGTTCTGACCAAATTGCAAATAAATGTGCTATCTTTTCTTCAGCACTCTCCTTTGGTTAGACCAAATTGGAAATAAGTGGGCGGCCTTTTCTTCAGAACTCTCCTTTGTTCTGACCAAATTGGAAATAAGTGGGCGGCCTTTTCTTTAGAACTCTTCTTTGTTCTGGCCAAATTGGCAATATGCGGGCCGCCTTTTCGTTAGAACCCTTTTTGTTCTGACCAAATTGGAAATAAGTCGGTGGCCTTTTCTTCAGAACTCTCCTTTGTTCTGACCAAATCGAAAATAAGTGGGCGGCCTTCTCTTCAGAACTCTCCTTTGTTCTGACCAAATTGGAAATAAGTGGGTGGCCTTTTCTTTAGAACTCTTCTTTATTCTGACCAAATTGGAAATAAGTGGGCTACCTTTTCTTTAGAACTCTTCTTTGTTCTGACCAAATTAGCAATAAGTGGGCGGCCTTTTCTTCAGAACTCTTCTTTGTTCTGACCAAATTGGAAATAAGTGGGCGGCCTTTTCTTTAGAACTCATTTTGTTCTGACCAATTTGGAAATAGGTCGGTGGCCTTTTCTTCAGAACTCTCCTTTGTTCTGACCAAATTAGAAATAAGTGGGCGGCCTTTTCTTCAGAACTCTCCTTTGTTCTGACCAAATTGGAAATAAGTGGGCGCCCCTTTTTTCAGAACTCTCCTTTGTTCTGACCAAATTGGAAATTACTGGGCGGCCTTTTCTTCAGAACTCTTCTTTGTTTTGACCAAATTTGAAATAAGTGGGCGGCCTTTTCTTTAGAACTCCTTTTGTTCTTACCAATTTGGAAATAAGTGGGCGGCCTTTTCTTCAGAACTCTCCTTTGTTCTGACCAAATTGTAAATAAGTAGGCGGCCTTTTCTTCAGAACTCTCCTTTGTTCTGACCAAATTGGAAATAAGTGGGCGGCCTTTTTTTTCAGAACTCTTCTTTGTTCTGACCAAATTGCAAATAAATGTGCTATCTTTTCTTCAGCACTCTCCTTTGGTTAGACCAAATTGGAAATAAGTGGGTGGCCTTTTCTTTAGAACTCTTTTTGTTCTGACCAATTTGGAAATAGGTCGGTGGCCTTTTCTTCAGAACTCTCCTTTGTTCTGGCCAAATTACAAATAAGTGGGCTGCCTTTTCTTCAGAACTCTCCTTTGTTCTGACCAAATTGGAAATAAGTGGGCGCCCTTTTTTCAGAACTCTCCTTTGTTCTGACCAAATTGGAAATTACTAGGCGGCCTTTTCTTCAGAACTCTTCTTTGTTTTGACCAAATTGGAAATAAGTGGGCGGCCTTTTCTTTAGAACTCTTTTTTTCTAACCAATTTGGAAATAAGTCGGTGGCCTTTTCTTCAGAACTCTTCTTTGTTCTGACCCAATTGAAAATAAGTAGGCGGCCTTTTCTTCAGAACTCTCCTTTGTTTAGACCAAATTGGAAATAAGTGGGCTATCTTTTCTTTAGAACTCTTCTTTGTTCTGGCCAAATTGGCAATAAGCGGGCTACCTTTTCTTTAGAACTCTTCTTTGTTCTGACCAAATTGGCAATAAGTGAGCTACCTTTTCTTTAGAACTCTTCTTTGTTCTGACCAAATTGGAAATAAGTGGGCGGCCTTTTCTTCCGAACTCTCCTTTGTTCTGACCAAATTGTAAATAAGTGGGCGGCCTTTTCTTCAGAACTCTCCTTTGTTCTGACCAAATTGGAAATAAGTGGGCGGCCTTTTTTTTCAGAACTCTTCTTTGTTCTGACCAAATTGCAAATAAATGTGCTATCTTTTCTTCAGCACTCTCCTTTGGTTAGACCAAATTGGAAATAAGTGGGCGGCCTTTTCTTCAGAACTCTCCTTTGTTCTGACCAAATTGGAAATAAGTGGGCGGCCTTTTCTTTAGAACTCTTCTTTGTTCTGGCCAAATTGGCAATATGCGGGCCGCCTTTTCTTTAGAACCCTTTTTGTTCTGACCAAATTGGAAATAAGTCGGTGGACTTTTCTTCAGAACTCTCCTTTGTTCTGACCAAATCGAAAATAAGTGGGCGGCCTTCTCTTCAGAACTCTCCTTTGTTCTGACCAAATTGGAAATAAGTGGGTGGCCTTTTCTTTAGAACTCTTCTTTATTCTGACCAAATTGGAAATAAGTGGGCTACCTTTTCTTTAGAACTCTTCTTTGTTCTGACCAAATTAGCAATAAGTGGGCGGCCTTTTCTTCAGAACTCTTCTTTGTTTTGACCAAATAGGAAATAAGTGGGCGGCCTTTTCTTTAGAACTCATTTTGTTCTGACCAATTTGGAAATAGGTCGGTGGCCTTTTCTTCAGAACTCTCCTTTGTTCTGACCAAATTAGAAATAAGTGGGCGGCCTTTTCTTCAGAACTCTCCTTTGATCTGACCAAATTGGAAATAAGTGGGCGCCCCTTTTTTCAGAACTCTCCTTTGTTCTGACCAAATTGGAAATTACTGGGCGGCCTTTTCTTCAGAACTCTTCTTTGTTTTGACCAAATTTGAAATAAGTGGGCGGCCTTTTCTTTAGAACTCCTTTTGTTCTTACCAATTTGGAAATAAGTCGGTGGCCTTTTCTTCAGAACTCTTCTTTGTTTTGACCAAATTGAAAATAAGTAGGCGGCCTTTTCTTCAGAACTCTCCTTTGTTTAGACCAAATTGGAAATAAGTGGGCGGCCTTTTCTTTAGGACTCTTTTTGTTCTGACCAAATTGCAAATAAGTGGGCGGCCTTTTATTCAGAACTCTCCTTTGTTCTGACCAAATTGCAAATAAGTGGGCGGCCTTTTCTTCATAACTCTCCTTTGTTCTGACCAAATTGGAAATAAGTGGGCGGCCTTTTCTTCAGAACTCTCCTTTGTTCTGACCAAATTGGAAATAAGTGGGCGGCCTTTTCTTTAGAACTCTTCTATGTTCTGGCCAAATTGGCAATAAGCGGGCTACCTTTTCTTTAGAACTCTTCTTTGTTCTGACTAAATTGAAAATAAGTGGGCGGCCTTTTCTTCAGAACTATTCTTTGTTCTGACCAAATTGGAAATAAGTCGGTGGCCTTTTCTTCAGAACTCTCCTTTGTTCTGACCAAATTGAAAATAAGTGGGTGGCCTTTTCGTCAGAACTCTCCTTTGTTCTGACCAAATTGGAAATAAGTAGGCGGCCTTTTCTTTAGAACTCTTCTTTATTCTGACCAAATTGGAAATAAGTGGGCTACCTTTTCTTTAGAACTCTTCTTTGTCCTGACCAAATTGGCAATAAGTGGGCGGCCTTTTCTTCAGAACTCTTCTTTGTTTCGACCAAATTGGAAATAAGTGGGTGGCCTTTTCTTTAGAACTCTTTTTGTTCTGACCAATTTGGAAATAGGTCGGTGGCCTTTGCTTCAGAACTCTCCTTTGTTTTGACCAAATTACAAATAAGTGGGCGGCCTTTTCTTCAGAACTCTCCTTTGTTCTGACCAAATTGGAAATAAGTGGGCGCCCTTTTTTCAGAACTCTCCTTTGTTCTGACCAAATTGGAAATTACTGGGCGGCCTTTTCTTCAGAACTCTTCTTTGTTTTGACCAAATTGGAAATAAGTGGGCGGCCTTTTCTTTAGAACTCTTTTTGTTCTGACCAATTTGGAAATAAGTCGGTGGCCTTTTCTTCAGAACTCTTCTTTGTTCTGACCCAATTGAAAATAAGTAGGCGGCCTTTTCTTCAGAACTCTCCTTTGTTTAGACCAAATTGGAAATAAGTGGGCTATCTTTTCTTTAGAACTCTTCTTTGTTCTGGCCAAATTGGCAATAAGCGGGCTACCTTTTCTTTAGAACTCTTCTTTGTTCTGACCAAATTGGCAATAAGTGAGCTACCTTTTCTTTAGAACTCTTCTTTGTTCTAACCAAATTGGAAATAAGTGGGCGGCCTTTTCTTCAGAACTCTCCTTTGTTCTGACCAAATTGTAAATAAGTGGGCGGCCTTTTCTTCAGAACTCTCCTTTGTTCTGACCAAATTGGAAATAAGTGGGCGGCCTTTTTTTTCAGAACTCTTCTTTGTTCTGTCCAAATTGCAAATAAATGTGCTATCTTTTCTTCAGCACTCTCCTTTGGTTAGACCAAATTGGAAATAAGTGGGCGGCCTTTTCTTCAGAACTCTCCTTTGTTCTGACCAAATTGGAAATAAGTGGGCGGCCTTTTCTTTAGAACTCTTCTTTGTTCTGGCCAAATTGGCAATATGCGGGCCGCGTTTTCTTTAGAACCCTTTTTGTTCTGACCAAATTGGAAATAGGTCGGTGGCCTTTTCTTCAGAACTCTCCTTTGTTCTGACCAAATCGAAAATAAGTGGGCGGCGTTCTCTTCAGAACTCTCCTTTGTTCTGACCAAATTGGAAATAAGTGGGTGGCCTTTTCTTTAGAACTCTTCTTTATTCTGACCAAATTGGAAATAAGTGGACTACCTTTTCTTTAGAACTCTTCTTTGTTCTGACCAAATTAGCAATAAGTGGGCGGCCTTTTCTTCAGAACTCTTCTTTGTTTTGACCAAATTGGAAATAAGTGGGCGGCCTTTTCTTTAGGACTCATTTTGTTCTGACCAATTTGGAAATAGGTCGGTGGCCTTTTCTTCAGAACTCTCCTTTGTTCTGCCCAAATTAGAAATAAGTGGGCGGCCTTTTCTTCAGAACTCTCCTTTGTTCTGACCAAATTGGAAATAAGTGGGCGCCCCTTTTTTCAGAACTCTCCTTTGTTCTGACCAAATTGGAATTTCTGGGCGGCCTTTTCTTCAGAACTCTTCTTTGTTTTGACCAAATTTGAAATAAGTGGGCGGCCTTTTCTTTAGAACTCTTTTTGTTTTTATCAATTTGGAAATAAGTCGGTGGCCTTTTCTTCAGAACTCTTCTTTGTTCTGACCAAATTGAAAATAAGTAGGCGGCCTTTTCTTCAGAACTCTCCTTTGTTTAGACCAAATTGGAAATAAGTGGGCGGCCTTTTCTTTAGGACTCTTTTTGTTCTGACCAAATTGCAAATAAGTGGGTGGCCTTTTCTTCAGAACTCTCCTTTGTTCTGACCAAATTGGAAATAAGTGGGCGGCCTTTTCTTTAGAACTCTCCTTTGTTCTGACCAAATTGTAAATAAGTGGGCGGCCTTTTCTTCAGAACTCTCCTTTGTTCTGACCAAATTGGAAATAAGTGGGCGGCCTTTTTTTCAGAACTCTTCTTTGTTCTGACCAAATTGCAAATAAATGTGCTATCTTTTCTTCAGAACTCTCCTTTGTTCTGACCAAATTGGAAATTAATGGGCGGCCTTTTCTTCAGAACTCTCCTTTGTTCTGACCAAATTGGAAATAAGTGGGCGGCCTTTTCTTTAGAACTCTTCTTTGTTCTGGCCAAATTGGCAATATGCGGGCCGCCTTTTCTTTAAAACCCTTTTTGTTCTGACCAAATTGGAAATAAGTCGGTGGCCTTTTCTTCAGAACTCTCCTTTGTTCTGACCAAATTGAAAATAAGTGGGCGGCCTTCTCTTCAGAACTCTCCTTTGTTCTGACCAAATTGGAAATAAGTGGGTGGCCTTTTCGTCAGAACTCTCCTTTGTTCTGACCAAATTGGAAATAAGTAGGCGGCCTTTTCTTTAGAACTCTTCTTTATTCTGACCAACTTGGCAATAAGTAGGTGACCTTTTCTTTTAAACTCTTCTTTGTTCTGACCAAATTTACAATAAGTGGGCTACCTTTTCTTTAGAACTCTTCTTTGTTCTGACCAAATTTACAATAAGTGGGCTATCTTTTCTTTAGAACTCTTCTTTGTTTTGACCAAATTGGTAATAAGTGGGCTACCTTTTCTTTAGAACTCTTCTTTGTTCTTACCAAATTGGCAATAAGTGGACGTCAGTAAATCTCACTGTGACAAGGTATAATAAACACAAGCATTTAAGAACCATCTTTCGACCCAATCCGAGGTCATTTAATGCATTGTAGTTACTATAAGAAACTTTTTATTATCTTAGTACCAGGTTTCTGAAGTTTATCATTGACAACCACTGGACCTAATACAAGTTCTCTCTCTCTGATTTCCTTATTCACAATCCTTTAACTACATTCCCCGGGTATAATTGGATACTTCCACACCTTAACTTACATAGCTTTTATTTACTCCGATTTATGGACACGAATTTGGGACCTTGCGCGTCATCCTGCTTGTTAGGGGGTCCGTATAGGCTGCATCTTTTTGGCTACCAGGGTTCTTCTCTGTAGTTTCATTTTCTCTAACCTAACCACTTTCTTTACAAACCTGCTTTTGAAGACTGGTGAAGATGCTCACCCTGTCTTAACTTTAAAAGCAAATAAAAGATGTATTCCATGTTGATGCCTTTATAGTATCAGTTCTTATTCACTCTTTCGACCCCCTCCTATCTCATTTTGAATATTTTACCACCCAAGAGACCTTTCGTATTTACTACTCGAGAGTCCTTACACCCACCATCCTCTCGTATTGACCCTTCTCAACACGTCTACTCAAGTAATAATGAAAATGATCTTTACTTACATTTTTTTCCCTTCTCTTTACTCAAATTACTCCCTTTGCTATTTTAACTCTGTTTATCCTCCAATGGCGAAGAGAGTACCGATGTTGGCTACACCTCTCTTGATTTTGCTCAAATCTTTTCCACATCTCCCTCTAACCCTTTCTATGCTGGTGGATATTTTATCCTTTTATTCATTTCAACTCTTAATTTTCTGTTCTTTGTTGCTAACCTCAAATTTTTCCTCCTTTTTCTCCAGGGTTTCTTTCCCGGGTTGATAACTGTTGCGTACGTCTTGAGGCCGGGCGGCTTCCTGCAGAAGGCGATATCTGAGGTTTCCTGCAAGTTCTTCCGGGATGAGTTCAAGTTTAAGGTAAGATTTCTATCTCACTCTCTCTCACTCTTGTAGTGTTTAGACAAGTTGCGATTTTGCTCCTGTTTGATAGTAATTATCTTGTTCTCATTGGTGCAGTAGTACTGTACATTGTTGTTGCTTTGCTCCCCAAGAGTAGGTGAGCTCTGCTCCCTCCGATCGCTTGGGAGATTAAGGGAAAAGCTTTGATCCTGCAGCTGGAGCTGTAGGGCCTCGCCAGTGTTACGACAATTAAGTGTGACCGAAGCCTGTATGTGACTCTACTGAAGGACCAGGTTAGAGCGGACGGAAGTTGTTGCATGCTATCGGAATTTTATGGCACCCCATGTGCAGTCCATGTAACAGTTAGGAAGTGGCGTGGGGGGGAACGTTTCCACCTTAACTTCAAGCAGATGGCATCCAAGTGTGAGGGGAAGTCCGCTCCTTAGACCTGAGGGAAGAGAAATAGGTGGTCGCAGTGTACAAGAAGGAAATCTCGGTTAAGATGTTAAAATGTCGCCTGCCGGATCACCAGAGTGTCGGTGGCATGGTTTTCGTGGTCGAGGCGAAAATTTAATAACAACATTGTTATAACCAAATCCGATAAAACGAATCAGTTAGTCATTTTGGACAAACATAGATATAATGATAAACTATATGAACTTCTTAATGATGTGAACACCTATGAAAAGCTACAAAGTGATCCGCTCAATTTACAAAACAAGCAATTTCAACAACAAATTGAAGAGAATATTGAAAAGCGCAGATTTAATTAAACAATTCAGGAGTACGAACCCTTCACTTCCCTATATGTATGGCCTCCCAAAGACCCACAAAGAGGGATGTCCCTTTCGCCCAATCATTTCCAATATTAATTCTCCCACTTATAAGCTCTCCAAATGGCTCGCCAAGCATTTATCTCCAGCATTTGGAAGAATCTCATCTGCACACATTATGAACACTCAAGATTTCGTTGACCGCCTCAACCACTTGCAATTACCGGATGGAAAACTTGTGAGCTTTGATGTAAACTCTTTGTTTACCAAAGTTCCGGTTGACCAAACCATGGGCCTTCTGCGGGAAATCATGCCTAGACTTAATTTGGATCTTCCCATTTCTACGAGTAAATTTATCGATTTAGTTGAATTATGTCTCTCTGACAATGTGTTTCGAGTAAATAATGAGTTTTATAGACAAATATTTGGCCTTAGCATGGGAAATAGTTTATCTGCGATATTGGCATGTCTCTTCATGGAATATTTTGAGACTGAACTCCTTCCCACAATTTCTTCCCCTAACTTTATATGGTTAAGGTACATTGACGATGTATTTTCTGTATGGCCTAATGGCCATGATTTTGATACCTTTTTTAATAATTTGAATAATTTGCATGTCTCCATCAAATTTAAATATGAATGGGAATATGATAATAGATTACCCTTTCTAGATGTCCTCATTAATAAAGATCACCATGAATTAAAATTTGACGCGTATAGGAAACCAACCCACTCGAATGCCTATATACATTATTTTTCGTTTCACGATAATACTGTTAAAAAATCGGTAATTTCTAACCTTTTCCTTAGAGAATACAAAATATGTCATCCTTCCTATTTAGATGAAGAAATTGTCATTATCAGGACCATTTTTTCTAATTTGTATTACCCCGATTGGTTCATATCGTCTGACCATTTTGCAGCGAGGAAAACATTCTATGGTAATAAGCCTTCCCGCACTAATGACTTCAACAAATGTATAACATTGCCATTTAATAATAAATTAAATAGTTTAAAGGACATATTTGGAAAAGCGGGTATTAATCTAGCCTTTAAATATAATAATTCCTTAAACCAATTGATGATTGCCAGGAAACCCAAAGAACATCATAACATAGGAGTATATGCAATACCATGCAACGATTGCCATAAAGTTTATATAGGGAAAACGGGGAGAAATCTAGACAAGAGATTGTATGGACACAAAAGAGATATTAGAGTGGGCAGCGAAAGCAGTGGAATATTTTGCCATGTTAGAGACTTGAATCATACGATCAATTTCAATGGAAGTAAAATGGTATTTAAATCGGCTAACTATGTTAAGAGAAAAATCGTAGAATCGAGCTTGATATCGTCAGTTCCTAATTTAAATCTATCTGAGGCTCAATTTTCTTTTAATCCAGTAATAAGAAAGCAAATAAACAAAATAATAAAATGTCAGCCCTTCAATATGTTTAGGCAACACCCCCCACCCTCCCAGATTAGCCTCAAGTAGGGGATTGGGGAAAAAGAGGGGATCTTTCACGACCTGACCTTGTGTTATGCTTGTATGCACTTTTCTTATATTTTTTATCCAGTGTCAGTTGAAAAAGGGTGTGAGATACACCGAAACTGTTCTGAATTAAATTGTCTTCGGAGAATGTGGTTTAATTCCTCATCTTTTCTTGCGATATTGCATTAATTTTCATTATATATATATATATATATATATATATATATATATATATATATATATATATATATATATATATATATATATATATATAATGGACGCTACACTCGCAACTTGTTTTTGTGTGTGTACAACTGACTTACTAGACAGCGGCCACGTCTCCTCCCTCCCCTTTCCCCCGGCTCTACCCCTACGGTGGCGCGAGAATGAAAGCGCGCATGGAGGTAATTAACAACTAACCCTCAACTTTACCGTAATCGGGTCGAGCACTATGTTTGCAAAGCCAGAAGCGAAGAATCAAAACACTAACTCCCACAGAGAGGGGAGAAGTTGAAATTGTAACTTCCAGAAAGTGGCCATAGCCCTAAATACATCAGCGAAGAGACGCCTGTTTTAACCAAGAACAAAGTTAATCCCGCTGCATAAGCAGTATTGACAACCAGAGACGCACAATTCGCCAATTAAAATGGGTTCAAATGCTATTTTTAATTTACGCAGTTTACGTTAAGGATTTGAAGAGGCCTAAATTTCTCCTCTAAAGTTGTTGGTACGAAAAACCAAGTCAGCGAAAAGTTACCCCTCGAGGTAACGCCGAAGTAAAAACAAAAAGGCAGGCAAGTCATTTGTCTTCAAATAAGGTTGACCTCCACACACACACCACGCACCAGCTATCCCTCAACCTCCTTCCACGTTAATGGCTATATATATAGAAAGGCCAAGCGAAATGGATCGACAAACATGTGAATTACGGTAACATTATTCTAAAATGCGACCCTGATATCGTTCTGATATCAGAACGCGGTATACACACGACACTGAAGACTATGAAGATCTTTAATTATAGCATAACGACTAAGAACTACAGCCAGGAACGTTTCGATGGCGCCGCCATCGCAGTCAAGAAAGGTATTCAGTTCAAACTACTCCCATCTTTAGACGAATTCTATCTGGCCATCGAGGTCCAAACCACCCTGGGGCCACTTGTGGTATCAACAGGGTACCAACAACCCCCAAGACGAGACTATATCCCGATGCACATCTTTCTCCAACTGTTTGCACACGGGAGAACAGTCTTGTTCGGGGGAGACCTCAATGCCAGATGCCAGGAATCCGGATATACCGGAGGTCTAAAGAAGAAGGGAAAGAACTTGAACCTTATTGACAGAGGCATCGTTGCCCGCATTGGGCCCGACTTTCCCACCTATATCACCGACACCTACGCAACCAAACCGGATATCACCCTGACCAGCTCTCAATTTCCCTACAATTACCATATCCAGCCCGGACCTCTAATCCCCAGCGACCACGTCGCTAACATAATAAAAATTTCATCGAGCCCCATTCAAATACACCGTCAGGGAGCGAAAATGCTTCTCCCGAACGAACTAGGAAAAGTACTGTACCCATCTCAGTGAGTTCAGAGTTCAACCGCTCGAAGAAGCCACCCTGGAGGAAATCGACCTGGAACTGGCAAGGTTCACGGAGACTATGGTGGAGGCGGACTGCGCAACGGTACCTAAAACATCATACAAAACGTTACCAGCACCAAAGTGGACACAAGAGCTATATGACCTAACGGACGAATATAAAAGACTTTGCGAAGATATTAGACTGACTAGCACAGACATAAATAATTAAAAACAGACGATTACGAACACTAAGGACAGAAATGAAGACACTCATAACAGAGCAGCAATCAGCACTCTGGAATGACCTTGTCGACAAACTTGATGAAGAAACGGATCCCCGAACTTTCTGGAACACATTATCCAGATTGAAGGGTAAGCCACCTGACAAAACCATTCTCCTCAATAAAGATGACGGAACAAAAATGGACGCGACAGAAACGGAAGAAGAGTTCAGAAACTACTAGAAAATGTATTCTCCATCACCCCAGAAGAGAACGAACTTTTGACCTAGACTTCGAAGAACAGATCAATGACCAAATAAGATAAGAACTAGACAGGACATACTCCTTCAATAACACGACTGCTGACAGAGAGGACAGGTTATGGACGAAAAGTAACGACAGAAGAAGTACTAACGACGCTACAGACCTTCAAACACAGAGCACCAAGTAAAACAGGATTGACCAAACTCAACTGGTTGAACGCCCCCCATAACATCTTAGAGGGGCTGGTCAATCTAATGAACGCGTGCCTAAATGTCGGCTATTTTCCGGACGAATGGAAGATCGCCAAAATGAGCTTCATTCTCAAAGCCGGTAAACTGCCCGACAGACCAGCAAATTTCATACCCATCTCCCTCCTCGAAGTGGCTGGCAAGGTCTTCGAGAAGATCCTTGATAGCAGAATCCAAGATTTTATGGAGGAAAACAACCTCCATAACCAACATCAGCATAGATTCAGAAGAGGGAGAGGGACTGAAACGTCGCTAGCAATCATCACGCAAAAACTGGCGAAGATTGCGAGCCCAAAAAGGTACGATGACTTGGTGCTCAGAGATGTGAAGAAGGCGTTTGACAAAGTATGGAGGACTGGGTTTCAATTCAAAATACTAAGACTCGGACTAAATCCAAGACTAGAAAAAATTCTATGCGACTACGTGACAGACAGAAAAGCATATTTACAAATATACGACCATACCGGACCAGACTTCGAACTAACTGCAGGCTTACCGCAAGGAAGGTGCCTAAGCCCCCTCCTTTACAATATGTATACGACATCTCTCAGATTATGACTGCCCCCTTTAAAAATCCCGATCTCATGGCACAGATCACGGCCAGAGAAATCGACCATACCAGCAGGTTCGAAAGAAGATAGAAGATCGCCACGAACACCCCAAAATTTAAGGTGATTCCATTCTTCCGTAGGAAATGGGCCCATATCGAGACCGATAACGCCCGGATTCCATACAGCAATGACGGGACAGTACTTGGACTAAAGATAGGTAGTAATGGATACGGTAGCCACGTTGCTCAGACAGCAGCGCGAGTGAGGGTCGAGCTAAATAAGCTGTTCGGGTTTCGAAACCTGAACTCGACCAACAAAAAGAAAATATACAACGCGCTCATAAGATAGAAGCTCCTGTATCCACCAATACCTATCAATACTAGTTCAAAAAACAAAGTACGACTCCTCCAAAGAGTACAAAACAAAGGTGTACTCCTAATAACAGGCACCAGGAGGAGGGAAAGAAGGAGGCAGAGGGACCTTCACCAAGGATTCCAATTGACTCCAATCAACATGGAGCTGCAAAGAAGAGCCCGAAAAATCTGGGAGAAAATCCCAAAACTCATGACGGACGAAATCTGACAGAGACACATCGACATTCCGTTAGAGGACTTACACAGAAGAAGACTAGATTTTGTCAGTAGCAAAGCACAGACCAAAAGACGAGAAGATCCAATCTTCACATAAGACTACGCATAACAAATAATGAACTACACGAGTATAAACAACAAGAAGAACACTTAAAACACATAAAGGAACAACAAGAGGAACACAGAAGTTACACTACACACATACAAAGGCTTGAACGCTACAAAAACCACTATAAATTACCCGAAACATAATGAAGACACAAACAATAACATAAAATTCAACAACCACACAAACAAACATGCTAAACCATAGCAACTTAAACAAGAATCAAA
The DNA here is from genome assembly GCA_963969495.1 of Ceratothoa steindachneri. Classification (NCBI taxonomy): domain Eukaryota; kingdom Metazoa; phylum Arthropoda; class Malacostraca; order Isopoda; family Cymothoidae; genus Ceratothoa; species Ceratothoa steindachneri. The sequence continues at coordinate 161,719,269 of OZ018327.1, forward strand.
CAAAAAGAAGCATATAACAGTACGCATAAGAACAAGAATATTAGATCAAGAAACAAAGAGAAGACATCAACCTCAGACAAATGCCTGCCATTTCCTATCACCAGTGATTTTCTACCCCTTCTATCCTTTTCGTCAGGGAAATCTATCCCTACCTATCTATCTTCCATTATTATATACATATATGCATACATGATTGCATTTGCAATCATATATGTGTGTATGCATTTTCCTTTCACTACTTTTTATACCCATTGTCCATTGTCCAAGTAGGAATTCAGACCGATTTAGCCTCAGAGAAACGTCCTGTGTTCCCACGTTCGTTATAACCCAGTTACGAACCCGAAAAGATTGCCATTTTCGAAGCCGATTGTTCCCGAGGGTACCCATAAGAGACTAGTAAAACGATAAATTCTACAGTTCTACCGAGCAAGGAAAACAATTTCTCGTTCTCGACGAGAGTATTATTCAACCAGAAGAAAGATTCCTTAATCTAAAGGAATAGATATCGGGAGCCGTAGATAATTAAATCGACCGTAAACCTCAGAATTTCTACCTGCGAACGCGCAACTAACCAACACCTACCTTTTTGGCTGGAGAGAATCTACGCCAGTCAGCTGGGATCTGCCTACCATAGGCCCAAAACCGCAGTGAGACGGTGACGTCACGCACAACCAGCCAACCCTTGAAAAAAATAGCGGTAACTCAAACATTTTTTTTAGTATGTTGTGGAATCTATCTACAGTTCGCATTGTTGGGCGATTACTGAATTCGTTAAAATGAACGGTGGCCCAAATTTATCTGCGTATCCCGTTGTAATATTCCTTTAGTTAGTAAGTCAATGAATTGAAATTTTTTTCCAAGATTAACATTTGCGTATTTAAGGGAGTGCAAATTAATTATTTTATGAGTCAAACCTTATATTAATTAGCGAGTTAATTTAAAATTTTTTTTTGTTTTGATTGATTAGTTTGTTGTAAAATAAACTACTATTTTTGATTAATGTTTCCATCTATCGCTTGAACGAAAGTTTTAGCAATATTAGTAGTCATAATTCGAGATTCTACCTTAGTTTGTGATATTAATCCCTTGAAGCGCTAATAACTTCCTTAATCGAGTACATACGAGGTGCAAGGCACCAGCTCTTAACCTCAGCATCGGTCAAAAATATATATAAAACTACATAATAATAAATTGGTGTCAGGTTTTAGAGGTTTATAAACGATCCCCCCCCCCAAAAAAAAAATAATTAGTTAGTCGTTTTGCCCCTTGTTGAATGAGAACAAATTATTGCCAAATCGTTCAAGGATAGATAAATACAATAGCCACATAAATTCAGGTTAGAATTTTTGTGTGGCTAATTGAAGGTATTCAACCCGTCAGTGGGTGAAAAAGGATTTTTGTTTTGGTGCCGATTGCTAACCTAGTTAATTTAAAGAGAGAGGTTAGGTTAGGTTAGGTTAAGCAGAGCGCTAAGTGTTTAGTGGTGGTATAAGTTCTATTCGCTTAAGTAGGCCACTTATTAATTAATTGAAAATGTTACCGCGCCCCTCCCGTAGGAAACATCCCCTTCGTCAGTGCCTTATGTGTTCCCCTCAGATCCACCAGAGCGACTGGTGAATTGCATAATAGATATGAGATCACCCGTAATAATAAAGTTCAGGTCTGGGGCGGTAAATGGTCATCCCTGGTCTAATGCCAAAAAATATTGATCGTAATTATTAAAAAGATTTCCTTGCTTATGAGGAAGACGAACGATGCTATGTCAAAACGTTAGCAACGCCATTATCGATTATCGATGGGAATAAAATTTTTTGCAATGCTCGGCCTTTTCGCTCTTAATAACAGGCCCTTATCTTGCGAGCGAGTCAAGAACAGCGTGCCCAATACCTGTTTCTGAGCCAATTTTGGAAAGGGCTATTATCCTACATTTCTTCAGTGTTTCGATGACTTTGAGGTAACGGAAAAAAATAAATAAAACACTGTATTCCAAACTACTATCTGTAATGCACGCTGTCGATAAAAACGGTGTATTTTTACCATTATCGCCACTTCAAAACAATGAAAAAAGTATATAGATTTTATAGTGATTTTCAAAATTGGCTTGTATACTTGACTTTCCCATTTTTTCAATAGTTTGATTGGTCCCCTTTTTCAATTTTACTTTCGTGAATACTTTTGTGTTCTCTCCCTTTTGCACAATGGATGGTGGTTCCCTGTCAGGACTGTAGCCTTATTTCGCTGTGTATAATACCATTGTCCGGTATTTTAAGAAATCTACCATCCTGGAAAATCGTATGGTTTATCAATTCCTTGATAAGGAAATTTACAAACCTTCTGCTTAGTTTATAGGTTATTTATTGATTTTTTACTTTATTTTATTTATTGGCCTTGCCTTTTCATATACGTCAATGGCCTGATATATTAAATATGAACAATATAGTGGGGAAGGAGGTTACAGTTGGGGACAGCACTCCCTGTCTAAGAATTACGGCAAGTTAGTGACGGGTTTGCTCATAAAGATTAATTTTGACTGGGCTAGGTTAGGCTAGTGGCCTTAGCTTAGAAATTCTGACCAGTAGACCTAGCCATCGGTTAGCGACCAGTATAGCAGCGAAGGGGGAGGGCACTCCTTATTCAGGAGGGGGTGGTTTACAGGGCCGCAGCACCGTGTCACCCAAAAGGTTGAAAAATCACCTTAATCACTTATCTTACTGACCTGCCCCAAAGGTGGTTTGGGTAGAGGTCTTTGGTGGTCATAGGCTAGCCTAGGTCTATGTGGAAATATTGCGATCTATGAAGAGAGTACCAGTAACGCAGGAGCGGTTGCTCTCATTTCCCTGCACCTTCAGGAGGGAGACGCCCTCAAGAAATTAAATACACATATCGAAGTATCCTGGGTCGTGTACTTTCAGAATATATATCTGGTCATGGGGGCTATCTCCAAAATCGTAGGAAGAGTTCGTTAAGAAACAGACACAGACAGGAGCTACAACTATTATATTATATATATATATATATATATATATATATATATATATATATATATATATATATATATATATATATATGATGAAAATTAATGCAATATCGCAAGAAAAGATGAGGAATTAAACCACATTCTCCGAAGACAATTTAATTCAGAACAGTTTCGGTGTATCTCACACCTTTTTTCAACTGAAACTGGGCAGAAAATATAAGAGAAGGATTGAAATATTTAAAAAGAAGAAGAAGATGAAGATGAAGATGAAGAAGAAGCTGAGGAAGAAGAAGAAAAGGGTGTTCGGGGTGTTAAAATAAAGAGTCTATAAAGGGGATTAAAAAAAGCGTTTAAGATTAGCAAATAATGCCGTAGGCCACACACCCGCAGGGGTGCCTGTGTAACCAAGCTCTTCCTGTTAAGGAAGAGAACAGCGGCTTGTATTATAATACATTTTTCAGGAAAACATCTTTTTAGTTCCTCATTGAACAGTTAATTGTTTCCGTAATGGCTCACAAAGGAGAAACCAAGAGAGTTGTGTGGCGATTATTGACTGTAAATGAAGATGACCAAACAAAAGTCACTTTTACAATATGTAACAAAATATTGTCACGAGGTAATAAGAATGAAAAAAGTTCTTTTACTACCACCAATATGCAAAAACATTTGAGGACTTAACATCAGGAGCAGCTGGAGCAAGAGCAGGAGTTACAGGCACAGGAGCAAGCTCAAACTTCACAATGAATGATTACATCACTACAAAGAAAAAGACCAAAGGTGATTGCAGGCCATCAACAGCAATCAGTTCGCATTCAGAATTGCAAATAACATTAGAAGAAACACTTGAGCTCGAGAAGATTTGGGACATAAACAGTGATCAATCCAAAACAAGCCATATATGGCTTTGACTGCACTTTGACTGGTGGACTTGTTGACTTTTGAGGGGATGCCGGCCTTCTCCCTATTATTTCACCAGGTTTTTTCTTTTGTTCTGTTGTTTTTTTTTCCCTTGAGGGTTGCACGCTCCTGCGCCGGGGGAACGTCCCCCCGACGCAGGAGCTTGCTTACTACTCGTTTCCTTTTCCCTTTTTTTAGTTTCTGTTGTTATTTGGGTTGTTTTTTTGTGTGTTATTGCATTAAATTTAAAAGTAGCCTAGTTCTAGGCAGTTTTTAATACGGCGACTAATGCTCAAGTAGGCAGTCGCCAGATGAGCTCTTTAAAAAAAAAATATTGGTGAGATAGCAATTTTCAGTTGTTGAAGATATTAGATTTATAAGACTTATGAAACTGCTGAAACCCAATTATCAACTGCCCTCCAGAAAATATTTTACTACCAATATTATTCCCAGTTTACACACCAAAGTAATGACCAAAATCCAAAGTAGGATTAATGAGGCAGGCAAGCAACATGAGCTTCACCACAGACATCTGGACGAACAATGCTGATGCGTCATTTATCAGGTAATAATCAACAAGCTTCTAAGTTTCAAATTTTAATGGCCATCAAGATTGCTTACTCAAATAATGTACAGAGTTGTTATTTAATAACTATGTTAATTAATGTTAAATCATGAGTTATTTCAAGTTCAACAAATTAGGTTTTTAACTTATTTCATGCTCTTAATATTAGACAGTTTGGACTAAACTAAAAAGTAAAAATATTTGACGGTATTTCTCTTTCATTCTTTTCAGCTTACGGGGAAATTGCATCGATGAAAGTTTCAAACAGTCATTAGTTGTCTTACGAGTGAATCCATTCCCAGATTCACATACTGCAACTAACATCTGTGATACTGTTCAAGATGTAGTCGATGATTACAAAATCCCCCCTTACAAAGTCCACATGATCGTTCATGACAACGCAGCAAATATGGTGAAGGGAATTTCAAGTACTGGCTTTAAACAGTCTTGGATGTTTCCTTCACACCAACCAATTGGTCATACATGATGCAATATTCGAACATAATTGCAAATTGCCGCCAAATAACAGGGCATTTTAATCACTCGTAGTTAGCATACACTAAGCTTGAAAAGCTTCAAACACAGCATAATTTGTCCAAACATAAGTTGATTCAAGATGTAACCACTCGTTGCAACAACACAAAGGTAATATGATATATATATATATATATATATATATATATATATATATATATATATATATATATATATATATATTGCTAAAATTTACTAGCAATCAATAAGCTTTCTTTTACGAAGCAATTCACTGGAACATATTTTATCTCTTGAGAAGTTTTTTAATTTTTATATATTTTTCTTTTTTTATTTCCGGACCTGAAATTGGTAGTAAAGTAAGAATATGGAAATAAATAAAATAAAAAAAGTCTCTGCAAAAGAGAGAAAATATCTTCCACGGAAGCTGCAGTTTTCTCTTTAATATCAAGCAAATAGATAATCGTGGGAGGAGTTCGTTAACAATACAATTATAATTGACACTTCAATTTTCAGTTGTTAATCTGTGACTGGTTAACTCTGTCAGATAATAACTGTTAATTATTTAATATTATCATTTATTTTTAATTAATTATTTATTACATTATTTATAAATTAATTATTTATTAGGATTATGATTTATAGTTTAATATTTTACCATGTAGCCAGTTAATAAATATTAAATAAGTAAAGTTCTTCAGCTTCTTTATCTACGGTACTAAACGCACATTTGTCTCGGATATTAATTATTTATTACTTCCTTTGTTCACAACCTACAAATTACAAAATATCAATGCAATTCTTTTAATTTATTTTTTCAGGCTGAGTGAAAGGAAGGACAGACAATTCTTCAGAAATTATTACACAAGTGAGTCTTGAAACATGCCATAACCAAAGCTATATCAGATTCAAGGTTCAGTGGATTGGGTAGCACAGTCAGCGCAATCTCAAGATCAATGGACAGCAGATTTGCTAAGTATGAAGCAAACGAAGATCTAATAGCAGCGACCATGTTGGATCCAAGATATAAAAATAGTTTTTTTCAAAAGTTCTGAAGAAGGTTCAAAGACCCATTTCATTTCAATCCAGAATTATTTGACTGACACTCATAAAAAAATGCATAATGATAAAGAGAATGATGAAGAGTTTGAAGAGAATGTAAGCTGTGCTTCCAATGACATAGAACCTACAAATGAAAATCAAAACGAGGAGGCTGGAGCAAATGCTGATATTTTTGACTTTGACTCGTGTTTGAATGATTTGATAGCATCAGCAGAGTCAAGTACAACTACAAATGTTGAAAAGGAAAACAAGAAGAATTTTTCACCGGCAATTTTCATCTTCACATGCTGTTAGAAATGAACTCGAGAAATACTGTTCACTACAATGGGAACCACGAGATACGGATCCACAACTTTGGTGGAAAGCAAACATAAATGCATTTCCTGGGCTTGGAAAAGTTTCCAATAAAATGCTTTCACCTCCACCGTCATCAATTGAGAGTGAGAGACTTTTTAGCATTGGTGGCAACATCTTCACGCCACATCGTAACCGTCTTACTCTAGAAACTGGAGAAAAATTAATGTTATTAAATTTCAATTTACGTGTTTTTAACTTTGAATACTAAATATTTTGTATTTTTTCTGTAGCTAGTTGAAAAATAAATACTCAATATACTGTATTTATTTTTGTGGCAAATTTACCTTGTAAGAAAGGAAGTGAATAACGAGACTGCTAAACAAAATATTAATTCGTTTAGCAGTTTAGGTACGACAGTTCCTTTGTTATTACTTAGAATATTTTCATTTTTTAATCTAGCACCAAATCAAAAACCACAGAATGATTATATTTGAAATCATATTTTTAACATTAAAAATGTTAAGTAAATACTAAATAATGATGATTGGAGACATGTTTTTTCAATTTAGAAAAGTCTAAACTGGGTGGAGTCTTTAACTTTCAAGTTATGGAATTTGGATGAATCACAGAAATATAATTTTTGTTGCTGTTTGGTATATTGGCTATTCCTAATATGAAAGGAAGTAAAATAATTTCTGTAAAGATCCATATTCATTTTGTATCCTAAAACCTTCCATCAAAAGCTATAAAATTCCATAAACTCAATGGCTACTATTGCTTGTCTATTGGCTTCCAAGTTCCAAGCTTCCAACAGCCTAACAGTTGAGTAATATAGTTATGGAAACTAATTATAAAGTATCTAATAAATTAAGCATAATACACTAAGAACAAATATTAAGCAGAATCGGCATCGGTATCGGCATCAGCATCGGCAAGCAAGTATAAATAAGAATCTGCATCGGAATCGGCATCGGCAAAAATTTTGGAATCGGCACAACTCTAGAATTGAGCGCATTTGACTAAATGATGTTTGCCAAGAGCCGCGGAAGTTGGGAAGGGGGTAGGGTACTCTCAAGGGTACGAGACGCTTTGGCCTCCGCCGAATGCAGGACTGCATCGAAACACGAGGTTCTTACCGTTGATCTCAAGGTCAACATGAGTGCATACATGTGGTGAATTAGTCCTCACCGCACCAGATACGGAGGTTGAATGAGAACCTGTACACGAATTTGTTGGCATCATAGATGACCCTCTCATGATACCTTTCATGTTTACTGGAGGGCCTAGTTTATGTACACAGCCTTTAACGCTATGTACAGAAATGGGCTCTGCTGTGAAATTGCTAAAAGACTACCAAATTGAGTTCGGTAGAAAGAAACCGTGCCTGAAGAACTTGCTCGAGTTCTTTCAAGACATTGAGAGAAGTTACGATCGAAGTCTGGATGTGTTCACACAGTACTTGAACTTCCAAAAGGCGTTAAAAAATATACCCCAGCGTGCGAGCGTTGGGAATGCGTGGAAAAGTTGTCAATTGGTTTGAAAAAATGGTTGTTGTGGGAAACAGATAGGTGTGTGGTCGGACACGTAGGAGATACCTTTCAATTTGGATAAATATATAGTAATGCACATAGAATATGAAAATCTTCATGTATAAATACTCAGGAAAAAGGATTGGAGAGGAAAAACGTCGTTATGGGTATGGTCCTTACCTGAAACGAAAACACAATCGCTTCGGGGTAAAAAAGATATTCAGTTTCCAAAGTAAAGAGATTGTTCTGGGTTTATATAAGTCGTTGGTGTTCCCCTACCTAGATTATGTAGCTCACTTTTGGTCTTCATTATTTCTTAAAGACATCAAACGAAGACATCAGATAAAAAATAGGAGTAATGAAAATATTTCGGGGATTCGAAAATAGATATTGAAGAAGAGAAAATGTTCGTTCTAAGTCACAACAAGACATGGAACCATGGTTGGAGGCTGAAGTTGACATGGTTTCGAACTATTCTGGTGGCAACTCTCGAACAGGGTATGAAAAATATGGAATGAACTTCCTATATAAGTTAACAGTTGAATAGTTTAATAAAATTAAGTTTGACAAAAACATGACCAAGTATATATATATATATATATATATATATATATATATATATATATATATATATATATATATATATATATATATATATATATATATATATATATATGCATAAAATTCCTTGATAATGAACTGAACAAGTTCGAAAGTACTTGGAATCCGCCTTTCATTTTTCTGTGGGATATTTTGCATTTAATGCTCTACTCACGTGCTACTTTGTGAGTTTCTCATATATATATATATATATATATATATATATATATATATATATATATATATATATATATATATATATATATAAAGGGCGTTCCAATAACTTAGACCGATTTTAAATGTGAGTTAAGTTTAAGCGTCTAATGATTTTTTTCTTTTTCTTTCAGATTTAACAACTTCAGTCTTTGGCAATTTCAACCATGGAAAGATTAACAATCGAACAACGTGTTAAAGTAATCGAAGCCTATTACGAAAATGGACCTTCAAACAGAAATGCATTTCAGGCACTTCGCGATTTTTTTGGTCAACATAATCGACCAACCGAGAGTGCAATTGGGAAAATTGTTTGTAAATTCAAACAAACGGGGTCGGTGGCAGATATGAAAACGCCATTGCGTGCTCGTTTACGCCGTTCAGCTGAAAACATTGCTGCAGTGCGCGAGAATGTGGCCGAAGATCCAGACACCTCTATTCGTCATCGCACGCAGGAAATGAACCTCTTCACGACAACGTTACATCGAATTTTGACAAAAAATTTGTCTCTACACGCTTACAAAATTCAATTGACACAAGAACTGAAGACTGCTGACCATTTGAAGCACCGTACATTCGTCAATTAGGTGCACGAGCAAAGACAAGCCGATGATGATTTTTCGCAAAAAATCATCTTTAGTGATGAAGCCCATTTTTATCTTGGTGGATTCGTTAATTAGCAGAATTGTCGCATTTGGGCTGATGAAAATCCCAGGAAGATTGTTGAAAAGCCACTGCATCCACAAAAGGTCACTGTTTGGTGTGTATTTTTTGCTAGCGGAATCATTGGGTCGTATTTCTTCGGAAATGATGCCGGGAATTCTGTTACAGTGACAGGCAAGCGATACCGTGCCACGATAACCAACTTTTTATGGCCTGAATTGAATTCTATGGATGTCGAAGATTGGTGGTTTGAACAGGACGGCGCCACATGCCACACAGCCAATGCAACAATGGCTTTATTGAATGAGAAGTTCCCAGGTCGCATCATCTCTTGAAACAGCGAGGTCAATTGGCCACCACGATCGTTTGACTTGACGCCTTTAGATTTCTTCCATTGGGGTCATCTCAAAAGTAAGGTCTATGCCAACAAGCCAACAACAATTCAACAGCTGAAGGATGAGATAATAAGGCATATTGGTGAGATCGAGGAGCAACTATGCAGAGATGTCATCAAAAGTTTTGACCATCGAGTGGAGGTGTGCCGCCGAAGCCTTGGCGGACATTTTGGTGATATTATTTTTCACACATAATTGCCATGATTCAAATAACATGATTCAATAGTGAAATCAATAAATTTTCACCAATAACACTTTTTATTTACTGCTAACTTCGATCCGTCTTAATGGAACACCCGTTATATATATATATATATATATATATATATATATATATATATATATATATATATATATATATATATATATTTGAACAATTGTTAAATCTAATGACAGATTCCAAATATGTTAATAAAACTACTGTTGAGGAGCGTAGTATTTATTATCCCGAGACCAGTTTCGGCATGGAGTTTGTCATGCTAGCCTCAGTCGAACACTAAGAATACATGCAGTCCCACCAAGTGTACAATAAATATATAGTTTACAGATATCCAATTGGAGTTCTTAATCAGAGGGTGTGAATTTAAGTTCATTAAGGATATCTTTTAAGATTAGATCTTTGACGTCGGGGCTGCATTTAGATTGCCCATCCGAAGGGTTAAAGTTGGGGATTTCATCTATAAGGGTGGATTCAATGACCTTTCTTTTGCGGAAGTCCTTACACGGGTAGATTAGTTTGGCCTGTGGGAAGTCTATCGGGTGGTTAAAGTTATTGGTGTGTGTGAAAAGACTAGAGACTGTGTTTCCCCGTCTAACGTCTCCTCCGTGTTCGTACATTCTCTTATCCAGATTTCTTCCTGTTTTGCCTATGTAAAATAAAGGGCAGTTAATTTCTTTACAGAGGTTTGGTGGTAGGGAAGGATTTTTTAATGGTCGAAGGGTATTTAAAAGTGGTGCGGTTAGGAGAAAGGATACTATTAAACCCTTCAGTAATGGAGAAAATGGAAGGGAGTGGCAGTTTCTTTTAGTATCTGGGTTCCTACTTTTAGGGCAATAGTATTTTGACTTGGCCTTGGATAAGCATTCATTGATGATATGGAGGGGATATTTTAGTTCTATAAATTTACAGGTGGTGAAAGTAATTTCATCGGACAAGAAACATGTTTTTGAGAGGTTTTAGAATTTGTGACCCATGTTTCTTGTCCGATGAAATTACTTTCACCACCTTACAAACGTTCTGTAAGATCTGCCTTCGTTGATAATTCGCTTTAAATTCTACGAAGAAAAGGGTTTTACATACCAGCAGAGGTGGGTGGGAGAGTTGGGTGGATAAATCTTTTATCTTGTTATATTTTCAAGCTTGTGTGTGTGTCGGGCGGATATACACCCCTAGGTTCACATAACACTTCACGGGAACTATGAGAGCAGGTACATAACAACTTCGCGCACAAAAACGCGCACAGCAATCTTTGGCTGGGCTACGTTTCAGGTTTGGTCTATTTTACCCGCAAGAAGCTTGCTCATATTATCTTCCCAACTGTAAAAAGGTAACCACTTTATCCCGGTTCATCTGAAAATGCAAACCATGGGAATCAATCTGAGCGCAAGCACCTCATGTCCTCTATTTCCGTCAGAAGTGTCCATTCTCAAGGAAACATTTCCCCAAGTAGGATTAGAAGATCACTAACCACCCACACAGTTTTGGTAAAGACAAAACTGGGCTTGTACAAAGTGGCAGAATAGGGACCGGCCTCGGCATTCTATTAGCGAGACATTAGCGGCTGTACGGCTCCAAGTTCTCAGTGATTGCCACGACATACTTAGCCGTCCGCGCCTCTGTATCAACCGGGTACTCTACTGAGCTGGCCGGCGATGAAGCGGTCAAGGTCAAGCGTGTGATAAGAAAACAGGGAGGCGCCGCGAGACCCATCCCTACATTCTTCGCCACGCTCGACCGTGACAGGCTCCCTGAGTCTGTGCGTGGCGGTTGGTATCGCGACCGCGTGAAGGCATTCGTGCCACTACCGCAGAGAAGCTACTACTGCCACCGGTTGGAAAATACGAATCGCTCATGTAAAAGTGCAAATTCGAGTTTACCGACGTGTGTGTAAGTTGCCTCAAAGCCATACACGATAAGTCTCGATCGTGTATGGCCAAGTGTGTCATTTGTGGAGAGACACACCCGTTTCTTGGAATCAATGGGGTGCGTATCTCCTGGAGAAGGAAATCTTGTCCGATCAGGCTACGGATCTTTTCTCATTTCGCGAGGCTACGGACTTGGTCCAGCATCTCAGCGCTACATGGGACGTATCCGCGTATATTTTTAAAAAAGGCACTCTCTGCTCCTGGCCCCTTCCAAGCCTAGGATTTCGGTCGCTTCTGCGCCCATTCGGAACCATTCTGCGGGTTCTACTCAACACAGGTGCTCACCTGGTAGAGCTGATAGCACAAAGGGTTCACATCCAGACCTGGCTACAACTAGAGCTCCACCCACCACCACCCCAGCGTGAGCGCCAAATAGTCGGCAAGGACTGGGCAACCAGACCAGAGTTTCGCTCTTCCTCACACCGATTACATGGTATGAATACAAGCAGCTATACGGGCTGCTTGGCAAAGAAGTGGGAGACGGTCGAGGGGAAGTTAAAGTTGCGTGCCATTGCGCAGCGATGCCGTGACGGCTTCAGGTTTCTTTCTGGTCTCCGAATTGGAACACTCGTAGGACGCACCACTATTTGATGAAGCGCTCGTCTGCGCCTTATTGTGTGTGACGACTGTATTATTTCCTCAGACTGTACAGCACATTTTTGTTGCATGTCCCAGTCTGGGCGATCTTTACGCACGTTACCTGTCCCGGTACCGAGACGAACGGGGTTGCTACCGCTTTTCCCTTGTACTCGGAACGGGTTCTTGCCCACAGACTTGTGGACTATACGACTATCCACTTCATTTGACTGTTTGTTGTAGGTCGAATGTTCCTCCGCCGGGAAAAGGCGAGCCTATCCCCGACGCCAAAGCACGCTTCCTTCTTGCCTTTTTGTTTTTTTTTGCTTTTTTCATTTGTTGTTTTTTTAGCCTGTGTCTCATCAGCCTTTGTGCTTCTTTATCTTTGTTATTTGTTATTTATATATTTTTTTGTTTTTTAATCTAGCTTAACACTAGGGTTATAGGCACACAGGGTTACAAGTGGGAATACGGACAAGTGATTTAAACAGGAAGTGAAGCTGAGTACTAATAATGGACTCTTCGAACAGGTGGTCATATGCAACTGCGTGCTCGACCTTCACGCCTACATCGATAAGAACCAGCTGACGGACACCCTCGAAGGCTGCATACCTTACAACCATGAAGAATGGATTGAACAACGTGTGGTTAGTATGGTTCACTATTTTGCATCACTGAGCACTTTGCAATTGCTTCACCAGTTTGTTGCTTACCACAAGCAATTTTGAAATGTCACTTGTACATGGCACTGTATGATTCGTGTATTGGTTATAACTCATATACTTACTTCCCTACAAATAGCCAATTTATTTAGAGACGCTAATAATAAACTAGTGTCCATCTATAGAGATTTACTGAGCATTTGGAGATGTTTCAACTGAATAGTTTTCTCTTGTCCTCGAGATATGTTAACAGGCTAACTTCATTTGTTCATGACTAGTTAACACCTCTCTCGCACTTAGCATCTGCAGCATTTATCAGCACTTAGCACGCAATTAAAATCGTTGCTTCTCTATTATCTGTACTACTAGCTCATTTTCAGACTCTTAACTTCGTTCGCTGTGTGGAGTATATCTTTAGAAAGCAGAATGGGGAGCTTCCTATGGTTGGATCTTTGCCTCGATGGCATATATTAACAAGAAAATTGTATATTAGTGTGTAACATCCAAATCTGACACTTTTTGGAGGGTTAGCAATGGTTAAGGCAGTATCAGAATTTAGTAATTTGATGCTTGCTCGCACTATTAAATTTTATCTTCATACTTTGATTCAGATGTTTTTCTTGCGGTCAAAATTTCCTCGGAGATTGAATTTTTAATCGCCCCATAAAGACGCTGTGATGTAGAATGCCGAATACTATTAAGGCTACTTTTGACGAATCCGTTTATTACACATAACATAAAATATACTATTCATAATGTTGTATTTACATTTTAAAGTATTATTTATCAAGTACGTTATTAATCAATGTCTCGCATCAAATATATCCGCTGTCAAAACATTTAAAGACCTATATTTTAGTGGGGCCCAGCACAACTTATGTATGGAGATATGATTCACTCAAGATAGCAAAAAGGTTTCTCACCCCTAGGCTAGAGTGTGCTGTGGTTTCAGTGTGGTTAATATGCGTTTGCCTCTTGATTTAGGAAGTTTGAATTGGAATCCCTTTTTAAAATGTGGTCCGTTAAAATTCGAATATATCCCGGAATGTTTCTACTGCCATTGGAAAACGCATTTTTGTGGTAGTTTCTCTATTCGTTTCATTCACATTTTATCAGTTATGACTTAGATGAAGTTCGGTTTATAGTAGTTCCTCGCTTTTGGTTCTCTGCAGTTAGTTGATGAAACGAGAATGCTTAGACCTGGAAACTTTACTACGTCAAGACAGGATTTACGAAGTGTTTATAAAGCACAATACACAATATCAATAATTATACATCAACGAAAGTGTAATAATAAATGATATGTAGTCGAATTTCCATTGAATGCTTCCAAATAGAGTTTGACAGCTATCTTCAGTGCATAGTTCAGGTTTTATTTTTCTTTGTCCAGTTTTTGATTACATGGCCACAATATCCATTAAGGTAGTTGTTTCGTAGTAATTATTCCAACTTGAAATGGATTTTAGCATACATTCGAGGTTCAATTATAACATGGGCAACCATGCAACAGTTGATATCTGAAATATCGCGTGCCCTTCGAACCTCAAAAGTCAACAGAAGGGGTTCTACACATTTCCCTTTCTTATCAAATCTCTTCTTACAAATTATCTTTAGGTTATACACTAATTAATTTCGCCTTAAATTTAAAAATAGTATCATAGAGATAAAGATATCAAAAAGTGTTTGGTTTGTAAGGAGGTTTTTTTTCTCGTTAGTGGTTCTTGTTAACTCTAGAAAAGCCAAGACCTTTGAAGTTTCGATGTATTCTTTCTGGTTTATCATTGATCGTTTTTTTTCTCCTTCGTTCTAATGGCCTTGAGTAGATTCCTCTCATCCTCGGGTCATTCTTAGAAGTCAAGCACGAGAGACAAGTACTCAGGAACGGTTCTACTCGAGGTCTTTCTTAGTATTGTTTGGAGTGGCTTGGTTGAGAATGTTTTTGTTTTTTTTTATTTTCGATTTTTCGAAGATGGCCAGCGCTTTTATTATCGCCAATGAAGTTGGTTTTGAAGAGTTTCTTTAATTTAGGTTAATTTATGGGTATGAATGTAAAAATCAAGAAAGAACGCTTGGTATTTTGCCGCCAAAAGGTAAAACGCATTAACTCCAACATCCTTGTTTTGAGAAAATCGATATTTAAGATTTCAGTGCAGTTAAGATTTTAGTGGAGTTAAGATTTCATTGGAGTTAAGATTTCAGTGGAGTTAAGATTTCAGTGCAGTTAAGACTTCAGTGGAGTTAAGATTTCAGTGCAGTTAAGATTTCAGTGGAGTTAAGATTTCAGTGCAGTTAAGACTTCAGTGGAGTTAAGATTTCAGTGCAGTTAAGATTTCAGTGGAGTTAAGATTTCAGTGCAGTTAAGACTTCAGTGGAGTTAAGATTTCAGTGCAGTTAAGATTTCAGTGGAGTTAATGCAACTTATCATTTGAAATCTCGTATGATGACAAGACAGACGTAAACCGCCGTAATAGACATGATCGTCCAGCGACACACTGAGTGCGGGAGGAGAGGTATGAGCGGAACCAAGCAAGTGCGGTGCCCGAGAGACTGAGGGAAGTGTGAAGACGATCAAGGAGGACAGTGTGGTCGATAGTGTCGAAAGCAGAGGAGAGGTCTAGGAGGACTAGAATGGAAGTACAACCCTTATCGGCAGCTCTACGTAAACCGTCTGAAACATTAAAAAGAGCGGTTTCAGCAGAGTGCTTCGCTTTGAACCCCGATTGGAACATTTCATAGATATTGCAGTTATAAATATGGTCATTAAGGCGAGCGAAAACCACTCTCTCGAGGATCTTAGAGAGGAATGGAAGCTGTGAGATATGGCGATAGCTAGATGGTTCAGAGGTGTTAAGGTGTTTTTTTTAAGAATAGGTCGAATTGTTGGCCACCTCTGTGGCAAGAGAAGTGTTAAAGAGATGAAGAATCAGTGGGAGGACAGCAGGGAGAATTTGGTGGAGGAGTTTGGGTGGAAAGACGTCTTTAGGAGATCCAGATTTTCTAGAGTGTGAGATCAGGGTAGTTACATCCTCAGAGGACGCCCGAGTGAGGATGTTAAGCGGCAATAGAGTATGGTCGGAGAGAACATCATGGGCTTGTTCAGACGACTGGGGTAGTATGGCGCGAAGGTTAATAACTTGATCAGAGAAAAATTTAGAAAGAGTAGAGGGGTTGATGGGAGGAGAGGTGGAGGAAATTGGGCTAGGCGAGGAAAGACGACAGGGGAGACGAAAGATAATCTGAGGGTCATTCTTGCTTTCATACAAAAGTTTGCGTGAATGAGCCTCACGCGCTGATTTTAATTTGGAAGAATAAGTACAATTAGCAAGGAGATAGGCAAGTGAGAGGGAGGTCGTGTCCTGCCCACGGGAGCGTGCTTTACGAAGGGCACGTTGATGGGCACGTAAGGACCTCCTTGAACGGAGGAGTTCCATGGTGAACCAAGGGACGCGGTGATGGCGGTTTGATGAAGGAGTGATAAGTGGGGCGTGCACGTCAAGGCAGGCGAGTAATGATTGGTGCAGTGAGTTTAAGGTTTGGTCAGGTGAAGAAGTAGTATCAATAGGAGGTAGGGCAGAAACAACATCGTTAAAGAGAGAAGTAGTATCAATTAACGATAGTTGCCGGAAAGGAGTAGGATCTCGGGACGAGCGAGTAAGTAGGTGGTACGGAATATAGAATTTAAAATTGACCAAGAAGTGGTCGGAAATCGTATTAGAAAGGTTAGTTACTGTTAGATAAGATAAATGGAGGTTCGAGATGACTAAGTCAAGGATATTACCATGTATATGTGTTGGGGATGACACATGCGTTCTGTCTTTTGGCGGCAGTATTGGTCAAAATAAAAATATATTTGATGATGGCAGGCTAATTTAAATCTTTGCGACCCACTTTGACTGAGTTTTTGGGGGGTCAAAATTAAGTAAAACCGTAAGCCTTCATCGATACACTACCTACAGCATTCGTTTCGAGAATCCCTGGTCATTTTGCTCATCTTTTGGCTCTCCCATTGAAAAGACCTGAGATAAATCAAATTGACCATGTTGGAACAGAATCTCCCCAATTGACCTCTCACTTGAAACTCTTAGGTTTCTCGATGTGTGTCCTACCTCTTGGTGCTAATCTTCTACACTCTTATTCCTGGCTCCAATTTGAATTAGCTGTGACTTATTTAGTGCCTACAGAATGTATGTTGTGAAAGAACAGCTTGTTGTATAAGTGCGACAAGAGAAACCTAAGAGCAAATTAATTTGAGAAGGAAAGAATTTGGTTTGAACATATACAAGGTGTCCGAAAAATTACTAGGCGCTGGAAATATATAGTCTCGCCAGGATCACAGTCATCAGACACATCCTGTCGCCCAAGCACTGGTATGCATAGCAACAGTCGCAGGTGTTAAAACTGTCCGGATACGTGGGGCGGGTGAGTGATTTCAATATTTGTTGTAGGAAGAATTACCATGTATTTTACTACAGTCATTTGCTGGACCCACCTCCGCCCCGAAGACGTATTCGGACATTTATAACACCTGCGACTGTTGCTATGCATGCCGGTGCTTGGGTGCTTGGATGACAGTGAAAATCTATCACCACTGCAATCCTGGCGAGACTATTTATTTCTAGCACATAGTAACTTTTCGGACACCATTTACATGAAAACATGTATCTAGATACGTTTTGAGTGCAATTTTTAAGTTAATAATATGTGTAACCAAATGTGTCGCAATACATCGATCACGATAAAGGCCAAAATCGGGGAAGGAAATTCTCAACAGTCTTACGCTCTGTTTTAATTCATGTTTATTTGTTGTTTGTTCATTAATCCATTCTTCAGTTCATTTTAAGTTGGCGGGTGGTCTATCCATCCTCTCTGTTTGTCTCTATCTTTCTCTATGACTTACTTTACTTTTGCCTTCGTGTTTGAGTGCTGATTTTCTTGTTTCCTAATCAATAAACCAATAAAGAGCAAATCATCGATAAATATTCCCACCATTTTCATCATTTCTGAACTTAGAGAATCATACATCGGAGCTCCTTCGTTCATGATTTTTGCCCATTGTTCTCTTGGCTTTTCTTTAGCTATAGATAATAAAGATACTAAATTTCCAATCTCATTTTTTGATATCCAGCTTTTCCATTTTCTTTATCTCGTCTTCTCTCTCTTCTTTCCTCTTTCATTTACGAGTTTTTTCGTCCCGGTTGGGCGTCTGAACACAAATGAGGTGGGGTAGTTTTCTTTTGGGTGTAGCATGTGCCTTATGCGTGTTACTTAAGCAGTCCTGTTCTCTATTTTGCCCGTGATTGTCCTTACCATTTCCTAACTCATCCATCACCACCGCAAAACCACCACACCAACCCTTAGCATCACTGTCTGGAACCCCAAAAGGGAAACCACGACCGCAAGACTCGGAACATGTCTCACCGGGTGACACCTCGGCGCCAGATTTTCACCGGGACCGAGCAAGCGGCCTTGCAGCAAGCCAGGACGCTTCTGGAGCTCGTAGGGGACTTAAATACTGCAAGTGAGCCCTCGGAGGGCATCGAAGGGTCATCGGGTAAATCGGGAGACGGAGTGGTTGCTATGGGGGTTTCCATGGTAGCCAGCGATTACATCTTACAGATTCAGGTGCGTGCAGGTCAAACTTATGTCATTCTGTTTCTTGAATATAGTTCGAAATCATTCTGTTTGTGGAAGTAAAAATTAAATGTTGAAATGTTTTGATAGTATTTTAAATATGTTCATAATTTTTTTTAATAGTCTTTAGTTTTTATATACCCTTTGTATGAATATGTGTAATTTGGGGGATTTGCAAGATTCAAGATAGAAACCGAAAATGTTGAATGTTTTTATTTTCCTTCATTTCACTCAAACCAATCACGATTAAATCCTAATTAATCCCTATTTATTTCCCAAAGTAATAAATTCAGAACACGGTGCACGAATAATAGGCATCGTTCTTTGTACGCCTTCGGATAGGCTCGAATAGATTGTTTGCTACCATGACTCACACGTGAAGAGGGCCTAATTCTTCGGCCTTTCAGTCACTCCTTTTAATTTTATTTTCCGCATCGAGCTCTAGTTTTCCCTTCGATCTTATATAAACGATGTGATTATTATAGCAATGAGGAGCTCCCACCCTCCCTGAGGGGCGCTCCTCTCCACAAACTGCAACTGACTATCCAATAGACCAATATTATTAATAGCTCTAAAATACCCCTATCAATTTGATATATTTTAACCTTCACACACACACACACACACACACACACATATATATATATATATATATATATATATATATATATATATATATATATATATATATATATATATATATATAATCTGCAAAGTAAAGTCATCCATTCATTGTACGACCGAAAACTAGAAAACTATTGGCAGTTGTGGTGGCGTGCAAACTGCATCTACCACGTTCAGGCTTATGCTGCCTGATATAGGTATGTTTGAAAATTTACACATAAGCAAAAGAGCTGAGATCTTACGAGAGATGACCCCGAGAAAAGCCAGGGGAGAAAAAAAAACCCTCGCCCAAGCAAGGACTCGAACCTTAGACTTCTGGTTATCTAGACCAGCGCTCTACCGAGAGAGCTAATGGGACCGAGAACACACATGAGACATTTTCCCGAAATAGACTTTTTGTTCGCATCTCCAAAGACTGCTGCCCAATGAAACTGTGCTTGCAAGATGGTATATGTAGAATCTGTTAGGTGAATACATCCCTTTGTACGCCCGAAAAGTATCAAACTATCGGCCGGTTGTGGTCGGTGTGCAAACTAGCAAGCATATACCACGTTCAGGCTTATGTTGCTATGATCCGGGTAGTGGTGTTTGATTTGAACGAGTTAATGGAGCTGTCCACTTTTTTGCTATTTTAATTTCTTCTCTAATCCTCTGTAACTCTTTGTCGATTTTCCCTAAGTGGCTTTCCCGAACGGGTCGGACACGTGCGTCTGAAATAATTCTTGGTAGTTATCTCAAGCCCTTCTGTGGTATGCTTTCTAATGTTTATAAACATTAGAGTTGCAGGATGGTCACTTCAAGGGACCTCTATGAGTTTCATGAAATAAAGGCCAAATTGAAGTTAGCTACGCAGCGTGTGCCTGAAAGATTTATGGCGATAACATTGTAGTTCCATATCTTTATTTTTTAGTTTTCTATTTTTTCTCCATGTTCTGATAATAGTATAACATCTGGGTCAATATTTCTGAAAAAGTTTCTATACATAATTTCTTTGTCTTTCCATCCGCATGTGTTAATTTGTAGTATTTTTAATTTCTTAATTTCCATATTCCAATTGTCCATTTCTATTCTTGTTCGCCTACTCGTTTAACGTAGGGTGTCAACCGTTGAGATGAGTTGTCGGTGTTTCTTGTTTTTTCGTTTCGCCTGGGTTCTCCTTCTGCTGGGTGCGTTCAGGGTACTTCGGGTGATTTATCTCAAAGCAATGGACTTTTGCTGACAGATTTAGATTTCCTATTTCTTTGGCATTTCCTGCGGGTAACCCGCATGCATTCTTGCTCAGTGTCGTCGGAGTTATTTTCCGTCTCTATGTCCTCGCTGTTTATTTCCTCTTCTGTTTCTACTGTCTGTTCTTTTTCTCTTACTTATTAGATTAACGCTTTTTTGTCTTTTCCGTGACATTGATTTTAAAAATGGCCGATGAGTCGACCTTCATGGGAATTTCATTGGTTCGAGGCCATTTTCATGTAGCATGCTTTTTAGTGTAGTCGCGTAACTGTCCGGATTTGAAATGTTTATCAGATGGGCGTGTAATATACACGTAAGCATTTTTACATTGAATGTTCCATCTAAATTAATCTGCGTTGTCGGTCTTTGCTGGTTGTTCTTGACCATTGATGCGTAGGAGTTTCTATTGACGTTACCGTTATTCCTATTCCTCTCCGTTTCCTTTCTCTTGATAATCTCTCTTCGTTTGGGACAGCTCATAACCATAGTTCTGTGTCCCCCATGGTAGTTAGTGCATCTTTTCACCTAGTTGTTGCAGTTGCGCCACGAATTTCCTTCTGCTCCGCATTCTGAACAGATGATCGTCTTTTTGGGGCCACTTTTGTGTTTTGTGATCCTCCATGGCATAACATCTGAAGCATATCTGTATGCTTGTGAAAGCGTCTCTTTGTATCTGGGCGGGTGGGATTCTCATGCTGAATACGAGAAGTGTTTTTTTAATGATATTCGAAGCAATTTAAGTAGATTCGCAAATGACTTTGAACAAGTCAATGCGGTCTTTAAATTCAGTAACAGATCACTGATCGAGAATTGTGGGTACCCATGATAGCCATAACCTGTAGAAGGAAAGATGAATTATGCGTCAGTATGAGAGAAATAACCTTAATTTGATAGATATTTTTTGAAATTCTAAACATAAATATGCATTTTGAATATAATAATGATAAGTAGCGTTCATTTCTTGAAAACCCCCCGTATAATTGGAAAAAAATTTAACCCCCAAACCCGGGTTTTTTCAAATTTCACTTGAAAAAACAAACAAACCTCAAACTCGGTAATAAAACCCGTTTTTTTCGGCTGGGTTTTTGATTTGCCAACACTGACACTACGGTGTTTCTATTTGTCTACATCGGTGGTTTGGAGCGACAGATGTCTCGGATTTTGACACTACCTTGGAGAGCGACTCGGATGGATGGTGCTAATCTTTTTACCGCTGCAATGGGTAAAGAGCTAACAGGAGTTATGATAAATTTTGTGTTTTGTCTCACTTGCCGTGTTGCCTCACGTTGGTCGATGTCAATGGCCTTGCTCCTTGCCTCCCTGATAAAAGCAACAGGTTACCCTCATCTTTTGGAGGAGTCTACTATGTATTTCTCCTCCTGTGATGAACTGGTGGCTACAAATCCTCCGTGCTCACAGGAAGAACCCAATGTCGATGCTCACTTTACTCCGAGAGCCGTGGGTCGACAGGTAGTGAGAGTCATCTTTGTTGGCTAGTTTCCAGTAGACGGAGAATTTCGAGCCTTCGTCAATCCTATTCAATTTGACGTGTAGGAATAGGAGTGTGGCGTCATCTCTCTCTTCCTCCGGGATAAATTTGTTCGTTGGTTGAATCTCATTGGCTTTGCGTAGCAACCTGTCGTGCTGAGAAGTCGTGGAACGATCATGATCGTGTCGTCTACGTATGTGACTCATTTGATGTGTGGCCCAAGCACTTCCTTGTGACTAATACTTGCCTCAACTAGCGGGCTTTCGGCCCTCGCAGTAGGAACAGCCCTCACAGTATACACTGCCACTCGACTAAGGACCCATAAGAGGACGAAAGTGCCCCAAGCAGCCAGAGTCCCTCTGGATAGAAGAGCAAGTTGTATGTATGTACATGGGATTGGGTAAGCATTGCAACACAATTTTGCCAGGACTTGGTCAAGTCTTATAAGGAACGCCTGAGAGCAATTAGAGCAAGCAATGGTCGTGCAACGAAATATTAGGCTTTGTTCTATCTAGTTTTCAAATACTTATTTCCGCCCTTATATTCCTTGTTTCTATATTGCATATGCACTTCAAGAATGTTTTTGGTGTCTCTTAATTATAATAAAGAACTGCATGATACACAAATATTGAGCGTACAAATATTTGTTTCGCCTCACTAAGTATATATATATATATATATATATATATATATATATATATATATATATATATATATATGACGATCAAACTCACAAATACTACACTAGTTCAAATATTGACACGAAAACCCACTAAGGAAAATGAAAATTGATTCCTAACGCTTTCGTCTCCATTATCAATGACCTCTTCTGGGAATAAAAATACATAGAGGCATTTGGATGCGTTTATAAGTGAGAGGGGGGGGGGCTTTGCTAAAGTAAATATTATTTGGTTTGTATTTTGATTAAATACATGACTATAATTGCTCTCAGGCGTTAATTATAAGATTCAACCAAGTCCTGGTAACATTGTATTGGAATATCTAAGGCGAATAGACCAGGATTTACGTTAAAGAGGTCAATGAAATTTATGAAAACATATTCCATAATATTACGTCAAACAGTATTGCTTCAATTTCAGATGAAACCAACAATACTCCAATTAATTACCTGATCGCATGTCGACATGTATACAAACAGGTTGCTTTGCGCGTTACAATTGCATACAATGGTTAAATGTTGTTTAACGCGTACATGTAAA
The DNA here is from genome assembly GCA_963969495.1 of Ceratothoa steindachneri. Taxonomy (NCBI): domain Eukaryota; kingdom Metazoa; phylum Arthropoda; class Malacostraca; order Isopoda; family Cymothoidae; genus Ceratothoa; species Ceratothoa steindachneri. Next base: position 161,742,533 of record OZ018327.1, read on the forward strand.
TCTTTTCCTGATTGCATATGCATAGTTTGCGGCAATCCCCAACATTTTGTAGTATAAACAATGTCTAATTTGGAAAGAGACTTGTTTACAAGCGGGGAATGCAAAGTGGAGGCATATTCAAACACAATTTTGATAGCTAAATGCCAGGAGAGACGTGATAGATGTATAAAGAGTTGATTGAAAGGGAGACAAAGGATATAACTAGTTAAATGTATTTTGTTTCTTAATAGGGTGATAGAATATTTTTAGCTAGACTATAGCAGTTTTCTAACTAATGTGAAGCATAAGAAAGTTTTGTCCTATTATAAATATTATAAATTTCTTCGTGTAGGGGAGTTCAAAGAATTCAATCCTCAGCCCACTTAAAATATCCAATTAAAAATCCTATGTATGACATTGTTATAGTGGTTGGAATAAAAATGAACGAACACATTTTGGTTGGTTGCTTTGCGATACACTTTATATTTGAAACTTTGGGGGGGTTCTCTGAATTAGAAAATCTAAAAATGGAAGGATGAAGTCCTTTTCTTTTTTGACGAAGTTGTTTTGGAATATTAGGAATGTATCTACATTTAGATGATTAGGCCACAGACAAAACACGTCATCCACATACCAAACATTTGGAATGGCGTTTGGGAATTGTCTCTCACTTCTTGCAAACTTGTATATCGCGTTTTTTTTAATAAGTTAATTACTTGCCTTTAATTACTTACACCTTTTTAATTTAATTCAGGTATGTGAATAGGATAGTTGGTTTGTGATCTAACCATCTAAATGTTGATGCATGTTTAACATGCCTGAACAGTTTCGTCCCTTCAATAAAATTCAGTGTCAAAAAAGAAAAGGTCTGCACACTCCCGTTTTTAGATGGACTAATTCATAGAATACTCCAGAGTTTCAAATATAAAGTGTATCGCAAAGCAACAAACCCAATTTTTTTTTACATACTTTTCTATTCTAACAACCATAACACTGCCAAAGGTAATATCTTTACTACAATGTTTTTACCCGCTCTCCTGATATCACGGACGAAGAAATTTTGAACATTAATAATAGAGGTAGAAAACTTTGTTATCCTCCTTATTGGCTAGATAATTGTAAAAGACTACCTCCCTCCCCACAAAAAAGTTATATCATCTTTCTAATAAGCAGGATACATTTAGATCGAAAAATATCCTTCGGTTCCCTTTCAACCAACCAATTTTTACACTTACAATTTGCATTCTGCCCTTGTAAATACCTCTCCTCCCAAGCCTGACGTTGTTTATTCTATAAATTGTCCCAAAATATACGTATGCGAGTCATTCGGGGGAAGTTACAGATACGCGTTAAATATCAAGTTAATGTACGAAATTATAACAGCCAGAGCGCCCTGTTAATATAAAGCATAATGCTATGGTTTCGTCTCTATAGATCCAATCGTCATGCATTGAATCCATATATATTTTCATATAATGGTTAAAATAGTTTGCCCTATCTTTTCGTTCTCTACATCTCCCATTTTCCTTCTTAAGCTTTCATTGGTTCATGTAATATTCTCCTTAGCGTTTTTCCGGGTTGTGTTACCAATTTCCATTTCCTTAGGCCTTTAAATATATATATATATATATATATATATATATGATTTGTTGAATTCGACAGCGATTGCTGGTTGGTTGAGCTTGCTCTGCAGCAATTTGGTCTTTTCAAAGAATTTCTTTTCAGAAAGTGGAAGGTGAGGAAAAATGCTGGCATGTAGCATTTCTTTATTATCCAAAACTTCCTTCAACTCTTTTAAGGGTTGCCCAAAATATGACCCTTTAAAGAGTTAAAAGACGTCTTAGCTAATAAAGGAATTACCACTTGCTAGTATTTTTCCTCACCTTTCACTTTCTTAAAAGAAAGTCTTACAAAAGGTTAAATTGCTGCAGCGCAAGCTCAACCAACCATCAATCCCTGTCATATAATCTCAAATTATCAGTAGAACAAGTAAAATGTAAGTACAAAAATCTGCAGGAAGTATAGGTAGTTAAGAACAACTTAAAATTTCGATAAGCAAAGATTTCTCCGCCTCAGAATCTGAAACGATACTAAACGTACGGCCAAGAATAGCGACTCAAGTGGAACAATGACGTTTACAAAGATTGAATATTCATCCGCCAGATAGGAACTACTTGAATACTTTGAACCTGTTAATAATATTAAAAGTTAAAAGATCTAGATTAGAAGAGGTCTTATTGTCCTCAAAGAAATTCTCTTTCGTAATGTAAAATGCTTCCGCTATTTGGCTAATTTCAACATCCCGATATTGACAAATTATTTTTGGAATTTTTAGAATCAATTTGATGATTCCCTTTTTACCGGTGTTTCACTAAGGTGATATTAATGTTACACAATTGAAGATTACGTTTATATTTTGAATTATTTTATTAAAATCAATACTTTCACCTATGTATTTTGAGGGAGAGTCAGCAGAAAAGATGTCAAATTCAAAACTTATAATGGGTTCGGATATACTTATTTTATGGCTAAGGAAAATTGAAACATTAGGGGATAAGAAGGGACTACTTGAATAGCATTTAGTGTATTTCCTTGAAGTATAAATTATACTAACGGGAAATTTAAGAAATTTAACCTGCGATTATTCCCACTGTTACTAACATAATAAACTTTTCTAACTTTAAATGAAGCTTCCTTTATCAAACCAACTTTTTATATGTTGTATATGTTATATTAAATCCAGCATACATGGATAGATAAATACATACATAGATTGTTCAATAGATAGATAGATAGATAGATTGATCGATAGATATAGAAATAGATTGATCGATAGATAGATAAATAGATTGATCGATAGATAGATACATAGATTGATCGATATATAGATACATAGATTGACCGATAGATAGATACATAGATAGTTAAATAGATATATACATAGATAGTTGATAGATATTGGTTAACCAAAGGCCTGCCCTCAACTTCGCCTCAATATCAAAGTCCTTGTCAGGCAACCCATTCCCTCATACCTTCCCTCCCGCCCGTGATGAGAATTGTAACCGAGTCTTCTCTATAGATGAACTGCAACATACCCACTAATCATGTTGGCCCAGTTACCCTGGCCCTGACAGAAATCCTTAATTTCCCATCGAACACCCTGTATCGGCATTCGTCTTCCTGGTTGATCTGTACAACCGAATCTGACTGAAGGGCAGTTTCCCCTCGGCCTAGCGAATTGCGAACTTTGTGTCTCTCCCTTCCTTTAATTATCAATAGTTTGTTCTCACTTTGACTTCATGGTTTTGTACCGACCTTCATTTTCTAGTGCTTGCGCGACCGCTTTCTCCAGGTCTGTGTAGGTTTCTCTTCCTACAGCCTCATTATAGGAAGAGGGCATTCCCCAAGGTTCGGTTCTACATAAGCCTCCTCTTCTTCGTGATGAACACGGTCACTTCCTCTTTTTCAACCCAATTCGTAGCATATTGACCTAGTTGCCTAATACTCTACTACTGTGGTAGGTCACTTCGCACAGTCGAAAGACAGATCCAACCAGACACTAGTGCGTCTGTTGATTGGGATGCTTCTCAGGGATTCTCCTTCTTCCCCATAAGTCTTCCTGGGTTCTCTTTCACTCTCACCAAAAAAGACGCGTTGAAATTCCCACCTTATTTTTATATTTTGGAACCCAATACCAGAGAAGCATTCCATGAGGTTTCTAGGTCAGATCTTCGATGAGCTCACATGGAAGCCTCACGTCTTGCACATTATTATCACCAGCTAGTCCACTCTTAACATCTGTCCTAAAGTACATTGAGCGCTTTCATACGCACGTTACTTCGATTCTACACTGCATTGGTATAGTCCAAACTCGACTTTGGTTGTGCGGTGTACAGCCAAGCATCACGCTGTCCCCTCTTGCGCATTGCTCCACTTTAGAACCGGACTCCCCGACTGATTCCGGGGCCTTTTCGCTCCTCACTTGTAGCCAGTATCCGTGCACAACACAATATATTTTCCCTCGCGAACAGGAGCGCTTTTCCCTCTGCAAAGACTTCCATCCACCTCCGCTGGATGCCCCTTGGCAGTGAAAAGCCTCGCTGAGTATAATGCATAGTCGTCGTTCGGCGATCAAAGCCGATGATGAAAATAAATATATGCAATATTTTAGTTCTTTTAATATACGGAAGAGCGTAAATGCAAAGGTAAATGAGGGAAAATGAAAGAGAAGAAATGAGGTCCCTAGCACTTTCGTTAAGGTGAGCACACTAAAATGGCGCAGTTTCAAAAACAAAAGACAATTGGCCTATTATTGTAGTGGCTTTAGAAAACTAACTATCGCTGACGTGATGCGAAAAACAATAGGTTAATTGTGAGCGTAATTATTAATAAATGCAAAAAGCTGATTACATCTACATACATATTTTTGTATCCATACATATACGTAATAAATACATAGATACACATTATACACATGTTTAAAAAGATATATAACGACAAAAGAGTTTAGAGGTGAGGAACAGTAACCATATTTTAAAATCTTTTACACTCTCTTTCGAATGGTATAATTGCTAAGGCCCCCCCAAGGTTAGCCGGGGAATTATTTTGTTTTGATAATAACATCATAACTATTCGGCCATTTCTAACGAAATGTGAAACCCTCATGTTGTTTTACATTCTCTTTCGAGTGATATAATTGCTAAGGTGCTCCCAAGGTTAGTCCTGGAATTATTGCAATTTTGAAGGTCATAAGATCACAAATCAGAATAAATGAGAGCACGCGACTTCGGTCAGCAGACCTTGTTTCCAAACAAGACCGGCAGCGAATTAGGCGTTCGAGGTTAAGGATAAGCTATGGCGTTCGAGGCTATGCGAGGTTAAGGATAAGCTATGGCGTTCGAGGCTATGCGAGGTTAAGGATAAGCTATGGCGTTCGATGCTCATAGTGTGAGTGCAGCCTATCAGTCAATCAGTCACGGCAATAGATAGATAGCTCAATAAATGGTGTCTCATTCATTCATTATTTTTTTCTATTTCTAATCCTTAAAGGATGATGTCAATTTACAAACTTTGCAGGATAAGTTAAAAAAACAAAACAAAAGATGCTGTAGAGTATTTGTAAAAAAGGAGTGTTTTGCATGAACAGCGACTTTTGCAAAAAATGACATATTATTAAGCTTTCATTAGCATCTTCGCATTGCCGTTGGCTCTGCAATACGCGTGATTGCAATTTCAGTGTTAGATTGCGAAAAGACACTTAGAAGAATCAAAATTATATGCGAAACTAAAAGAAGCGGGCACTGCATAGTCTTTAATCGACTCTTTGTGCGAATTTCTATGGCGTAGGAGAAACAAAGGCAAATATTTCGGCAAACAAATATACGATGACATTGTTGCATATTTTCCTCTAAATAAATAAATTTGTAAAGTTTTTACTGCTTTTTGCCTTTTCTTAAACATATTTTACCTAACCTTAGCCTAACCTTAACCTTACGATAGCCTTAAACGCCCAATTCGCTGCCGGGCGTGTTCCTAAAAAGATCCCAAATTTATTTTCTTTCTTTCTTTATATACCGGGGGTCCCAGAAAAAAGTTAACCGTACTTTGAATTAGTATAACTCAAACACTATTGGAGATTTTGGGGTCCTGTAAAAAGTTTTTTATTTAACAACTATTTATCTGTCGATTCTGGAAATTTCATTAAATTCCCTATTCTGATGTTGATACACTAATTGGTTTAGTGGAGGCTATCAAAAATATGTTTGCGCAAGGAGGTAAAATAATGAAACGAAGCCTAGCAATGCTAGGCCACCGTGCACTTTCAAGAGAAGCGGGGAGCCTAGGTAGCCTAGGTCACTGTGCGATTCTTCAAGCAAAGCCTAGGCCATTTTACAGTGTTTTTTCAGCCACGCTGTGGTATGGTCTTGTCATTATTGCTTACTAAGCAAATCAAAGCGTTTCTGGGTAAAAGTTTACTTTCGTAGAACCTTTTTAATCATGCAGTTAACAAAAAGATCAACGCGTATTTGTAGTCACAAACTTTATTAAGACTGGCAGGATTAAACAAGTACAAGATTCATTTGAACAATGTTTTCCAGGTAGGCACCCACCAAGCAAGCCCACACTTTGGAAAAATGTTCGCAAATACCAACATGAAGGAACATGCTTAAATTAAAATAAAGGTCGTTCGGATCGTATGAGAACCATGAGAACAACAAAAATTATCTAAAATGTTCAGATGATGCTTCTTCAAAATCGACATGTATCAGTCAGAAATCATGGGTTACAATTGTTAAAGTCATCATTTAACCGCATTAATAAACATGACTTAAAATGGCATCCCTATAAGATGCATGCAAGAACCAGCTTCTTGAAACTGATGTTCCTCGTCGTAGACAATTTGTCGAATGGGTTACCTATAAACCTGCTCGTTTCTTAGGAACATTGTGATTGGTGACGAGGCAGCCTTTTTCATGAATGGAAAGGTAATTATCCATAATATTCGGCAATATGCACCGCTTCCCCCCCCCCCCCCCCATCCCCCAGCATTCAACTTTGACGCACGTATTTGTCAGCAGAAAGTGTCTCTGTGGATCGGAATATGCGGGAATGGCTATCTTGTCGGCCCATTGTTTTACGAGAATAACTTGAATGGTGCTGCCTACCTGAGCATGATCAACGAAAGGATCTTCCGGGAACTCCGCCAGATTTATTTCAATTAATTCAATAGACTTTGGTGGATTCAGGACGGCGCACCAGCTCATAGACAGCTTGCTGTAAGAACAAAACTAAGAGAAACGTTTGACAACCGCATTAGCGCGCTAAATCATGCAATTGAATGGACCCCAAGATCCCCTGACTTGACACCGTGCGATTATTTCTTATGGCGATATCTAAAGAATAAAGTGTATTCTACTCCACCACAAAGCATCAACCAGTTAAGAGATAGTATCACACGCGGAGTCAATAGACTTAAGGAAAATCACAAGTTAATCCTAAAAGTTGTTCACTCAATGCGATCAAAGGCGCAACTGTGCTCGGAAAGAAATGGAGGACATGTGGAAGGAAACGGTGCTTAGAAAATTAAAAAATGAATTTGTATTACTCATATGAAGAGGTGTTTTTGTTAAAAATGGATTTAAATATATTTATTGATTTTAAACTTCGAAGTTTCCTTATTTTACTTCTTTGCGCAAACATAATTTTGATCGCTTCCACTAAACCCATTAGTGTATCAATATCGTAAAAGGGAATTTAATGAAATTTTCAGAATCGACAGATAAATAGTTGGTAAATTTGTTTTGTTTTGCAAGACTCGAAAATCTCTAATAAGTTTTGAGTTATATTTGTTCAAAGTACGGTTAACTTTTTTCTTAGTCAACGAACTTAGACTCCCCCCCCCCAAATTAATGACCTTTTCCCCCGGTTTTGTGTTTTTTCTATTTTTTCTGATCTGTACACTATTTATAGACTTTTGTAACAATTGCATTCTTAGTATACGACTGAAGATGGCATGTTAAACTATATACTGAAACTAGTCTCGTAAATTAAACTTTTGGCTCCTATACAGTGGTTTCACTATCATATATATATGAATCCAGCAAACTGACATTAATCTGCGGCTTGCTGGATTCATTTCATCATTCTTTCCAGCTCATGAAAGATATATATATATATATATATATATATATATATATATATATATATATATATATATATATATATATATATATATATATATATATGCAACAAAGCCCCACAGGGAAAATTAATACGAGGATTCCAAGTACTTTCGAACTTTATTTCGAAAGTACTTGGAATCCTCGTATTAATTTTCCCTGTGGGCTTTGTTGCATGTATTGCTTACTCACGCGATACTTTGTGAGTAGCATTACTTTAATTAATAGAATCACTAAAGATGTTCCAATGTTTGGAACGAAACGTCTTTGAGGAAATAAATCCTTTTCAAGGATTTATTTCCTTATATATATATATATATATATATATATATATATATATATATATATATATATATATATATATATATATATATATATATATATATATATGTATATATATATATATATATATATATATATATATATATATATATATATATATATATATATATATATATGAGAAACTCACAAAGTAGCGCGTGAGTAAAGCAATAAATGCAAAAAAATCACACAGAAAAATGAAAGACGGATTTCAAGTACTTTCGAACTTGTTTTGTTCATTCTCAAGGAATAACGAATAATTTTACAAAGGTGGTATATATATATATATATATATATATATATATATATATATATATATATATATATATATATATATATATATATATATATGAGAAACAACAGAGTGGTGCCCAACCCATATACAACGAAAAGACACAGAATAGAAAAATATTATCAAAGACGTGCTTAGATACCGGATATGAAGTATAAAACGAAATAGATAGAGGTCTACTTCCGGAAATTCCAACTGTGAGCAAAGAACGTAGACATTTAGGTCAGAAAACTAAGTACATACACACGCAATTATGAATACATTAAACTGAACAAGAGAAGCATAATTAAATTAATAAATCAAAGGGATAAGATTTAAAATGGATAATTTCGTTATAAATAAGTCTTTTAATAACAGGGTCCAATTTAAAGAGACCGGGGGCTATATTAAAATTAGGCGAGGAATTAATGAATGAACATTCAACAACATTTCTTGTGGCAATCATTAAGTTAACAGGAAACATATCCAGTGGAATGAATTATGAATGAATCACATGAAAAAAAAACTTAAAAAAATACAATACAGATACTACAAGATGTTGGAATAAAGAATATAAAAGCATCAATAAATACATATGAACAATCTAATACAGTTGAATGACAGCAAAATTTAGTTGGTCAAAATAAAGTACCCATTGATATTTTTATAGTATATAGGGTTATAAAGGAGGAATAAATTTAGAAAAAAAATCGGTATTATAAGAGGGATCAATGGCCTATTACATTGATTAAGTTGGGGCATAGTCAGATATTGATAATATTAGCAATATGGTATGGCAATTATGGTACATTGTTGATATGAAATAGCTTACAGCCTCTTATGAAGAGAGTATGCTTTAGATAACTAGGGAGTGAATTTTAGGAAGCAATACCTTGGTACAATAGAGAATTTCTACAAAGGTCACATCTAGCATAGGGCAATTTAAGGTTACTATTTCTAGTCGTGTAATTATGCAAGGGTTATATGTTATTTATAGAAGCACGTAAGAGAGGATATCTACCAAGCTTGAGAGTTTTGGACATGAAAATCTGAGTGATATTTGTGCAGGTTATCTACTTTTAGAATTTGCAATTGCTTGAAGATTGGTTCAGTATGTGCCAAATAAGTATTCCCACTTATTCTTCTAACTAAACGCTTTTGTAGCATAATTAAAGGATTTAAAGCATTTTGTCTTGAGCTACCCCAAGCGAGAATGCAATAAATCAAATGTGGGTAGAGAAGTGAGTAATATAGGTTCTTCAAAATTTCTGTTGGAAAGAGGGTCTGTAATCTATAGAATAAACCGGCTAACTTGGATGTTTAGCTACAATATTGTTTATATGCTGCTTAAAAGTTAATTTGTAATCCAATAGCACACCTAAGAACTTCCCTTGAGTCTGTTGTAAAAGAACTTTATCACTTATTGTAACATTGACATTATTTGGTATCTCTCGTGTAGAAAATATAATGTAATATGATTTATTAATGTTTAACGTTAAGTAGTTAGCCAAAAGCCATTCGTGAATATGTAGTAGGCCTTCACTTAGTTCCTGCGAAAGTATATTGATGTCATGATTGGAGGAGTCGAGTGTTGTATCATCCGCAAATAGAATAACTTTTAGGGTTCTCGTGGCTTGCGGTAGGTCATTTATGTATATTAAAAATAATAGAGGACCAAGCACTGATCCCTGTGGTACACCTATATGCATTGATTTAGTGCTAGACTTGCACTCATTAACAACTACGTACTGTTGATGATTTGAAAGATATGATACATAATTCTCCAATTTCTTTAAGAGTGAATCATGAGATACTGTGTCAAATGCCTTACTTAAGTCAAGAAAAACAGCACCATGGTATTTTTTTTTATTTATAGATTCATATACACTTGCAAGAAAGTCATTCACAGCATCCCCAGTACTTTTGTTCTTTCTAAAGCCATACTGCTCCTTGGATAACAAATCATTAGCTTCAAAGTAAGAGTAGAGCCTTTTGTATAACAGTTTTTCAAAGATTTTATTAAGTAAAGGTAGACAGCTAATAGGCCTATAATTATTACAATCCAAGGAATCACCACCTTTAAACAAGGCTGTGATGCAAGCTATTTTGAGAATGTCAGGGTATTGGCCAGTTTGTATTATACTGTTAAATATAAGAGATAAAGGTTGAGATAAGGTTTGAGAGTTAACTTTTAATGATTTTACAGATATACTGTGGGAATTGTCCTTTAGTGTTCTGTAATCCAGAGATAATCGTTTTAATTTCATCCGAATTACTAGGGAACAGGTATAATGAGAAAGCTACAGATGCTGATAAGTACCGACGATAATTTTGGCCATTGTCCGGTAACTTATCCCTAAGAGTTAAACCAATCCTAGCAAAATGATCATTAAAAGTTTCAGCAATGTCTGAAGGATCAGTGAGTATAGAGCTGGTACCACGTAATTTTGTGATAAATGAATCCTTCCTTTCCTTCCTTTATTACAGAATTAATTACACTGGCCTGCGTTTAAAAACTTTTTTTCAAAGGTCAAGGGTTTTCCAACTGATTTAGGATCCTTTTTGCATGCTGAATTAAAAAATATTAATTTTTATTACAGCATATTTTTCCCAAATGGCGCCATCATCCAAGCGTATATGGGCTTTGTTTCTGCCACAGCTGGTCATGGGTTACCTTAAATAACTAGTTATTCTTTCTCTTTCCAGGTTTAGTTGTGCAGTACGATGGATCAGAAGTGTAAGAACCATCCTAACAAATTTTGTTTCATCTGCAGACGCGTGGTTTTTCCAGACCGTCAAGCGAAAATCACGGATTTTTTGAAGAAGGCTTATTGCGCTTATTTTGGAGTCAAACTAGGGAACGAGGATAAGGCATTTGCTCCCCATATCTGCTGCAAATCAAGTGTCGAGAACTTACGGGATTGGAGTAATAGGAAAAGAAAGATTATGCCATTTGGTGCCCCAATGGTGTGGAGGGAAGGGAAATATCACGTTACCGACTGCTACTTCTGCATGACAAATTTAAAAGGCATCAATCGCTAGAACAAGCACCATGTTCAATACCCTGATGTTCCTTCTGCCATAAAGCCAATCCTCCATGGACCAGATGTTCCTGTTCCTGAGCTGGATGTCATCATGGAATCTAGTTCTGATTCCGAATCTACTGACATGACTGATGCAGGTAGCGTAGTGCATAAGAATCATAAGAGGACCACTGATCAGTGCTATTGACCCAAGCAGAACTCAACGACTTGGCACGAGACCTGAACCTATCTAAGGAGTCTGCCCAGCTACTGGGTTCTCATCTTCGAGAGAAACATCTACTTGCCCCAGGAACAACGTTCTATTGGTATCGGGAACGCGAGAGCGAATTCAGAAAATTCTTTATGTTCGATGAAGCGTCTTCACTGATCTACTGTAATAATATTGTTGAACTGATGAAATTAATGGGTATGAAGTATGTTGCCATGGAATGGAGACTTTTTATTGACTCGTCTAACAGAAGTCTCAAGACAGTTCTTCTGAATAACGGAAATAAGGTGTCATCAATCCCTGTTGGACACTCGGCTGAAATGAAAGCATCCCACAGCAGCATGGAACGTCTGCTGTCTGATCTCAATTACGAGGAACATAAATGGTTGATTTGTGGAGATCTTGAAGTTGTTGGACTCATCCTAGGACTTCAAGCTGGGTACACAAAGTATCCATGCTTTTTGTGCTTGTGGGATAGTCGGGCTGACGACCAGCATTATGTAAGACAAGAGTGTCCATCAAGACAAGGATTAGAACCCAGGTCACAAAATGTTCTGCCCCACCCTCTGGTTGAACCGAGCAAGGTGTTAATTTCACCCCTACACATCAAACTCGGCCTAATGAAGAACTTTGTAAAAACACTGGACAGGGAAGGTGGTGATTTGACCTCCTCCACCACAAGTTCAAACGAATCAGCATGGAGAATCTTAAGGCAGGTATATTTGATGGTCCTCAGATAAGAGAACTCATAAAAGACTCTAGTTTTGATGATTCATTAAATCCTACTGAACTCTCTGCCTGGCTGTCTCTTAAGTTAGTCATTGCAAACTTCCTTGGTAACCACAGAAGTCCTCAGTGCCAGAAGATGGTTGATGACTTAATGGAGAACTTCCGCAAACTTGGTGCGCGTATGTCAGTGAAAATGCACTTTCTTCGGTCCCATCTGGACTATTTTCCAGAAAATTGCGGAGACTTCAGTGAAGAACAGGGTGAGCGCTTTCACCAAGACATCCGTGTCATGGAAGAACGCTATCAAGGCCAATGAGATGTGAACTTTCTGGCTGACTACTGTTGGTGCCTTAAGAGGGATGTGGTGTACTGAAGAGACCATTCATCCATGAGTAGCTTATTTTGTGCATTGTACTGTTCATGCTATCTATTAAAAATATTCTGTAAACCTTCTTTGAGTAAATCGGTCCAATATTTGCTATTATGTGTTTTATTCGCGATAAATATTTTGAAATATAGGAGTTTTTGGTATGTGCTCATATTTCAAAAACCTGAACGATTGGGTAAAATGAGCATGATTTTCAGATTCAGTGCAATAAACTGAACTAAAATCAGGTATTATATATTTGACCGTGAAAACAACGCAGACCAGTGTTATTGACCAAGTTTTACGAATGTCATTACTACATAGTGCAAATTGGTCCTTGTAGTAATTAGCACGGGCTACCCTGATAAAAGACGTTAATCTATTACAAAATCTGTTTTAGATCAGCCTATCTAACAGATTATTTCTTACACATCTGTACATTTCATGTTTGGTATTAATTGAATTTAGAAGTGCATTTGTTATCCAAGGTTTTTTAAGTCTCTTAGTACCCACCATTTTGGTCATAAATGGGAAGCAAGTATTGTAATACCATTCGATAGTTTCAAGCAACTTCAATAATTTAGAGTTTGGGTCGGCTGGACCATGTAACACTAAACCCCAGTTGGTATTATTGAGCATTTGATTGAATTTCAAATTGTTAGCATGAAACATCTTCCTAAATTTTATCGTAACCTTTTCATTACATGATTGGAAAGTTATGTTGAGTCGGCAAAATATAGGGAGATGATCTGTGATGTCACATAATAAGATGCAGCTTTGAAAAGGAGCAGTAATATTGGACATATTTGGTCAATTAGAGAAGCTGTTTGCCTGCTTGTTTTAAACCTGGTAAGTCTAGAAATAACAGGTCGAAATAAACATTCACTCATCATGGTGACCAAGTCAGCTGTTTCTTGATTATGACCCTCATTAAGAAGACAAATATTAAAGTCCCCAGCTATAATAGATTCACATCTGTTAAGACGATTAACATCAATTAATTCACGTAATTTATTTGTAGCATCAAAAAGAGGACCATTAGGAGGACGGTAAACACCAAGTATATTCACTGATCTGTCAGAATTGGGATAGTATAGCTTGACACCAGTGCATTCAAGGAATTCTTCCGAAATATCAAGAGTTTCAACAGGCAGATATTTAAAAATATTCTTTAAGAAGATACTGACCCTATCCCCTCTCTTGTTAGTTCTTATGTTATGAATTCCCTTATAGCCTGCGATATCTAATAAAGGAAGATGTTCAACATTGCCCCGTTTCCCTCAGGACAATGACATCGAACTCATGATTACAATTAGATAGGTATCCAAGAAACTCCTCCGAATTTCTGTAAAAGCTACGAATATTGAAACAAATTACTGAGAGTCCGAGCTTATTGAAATTTTGCTTGAGATTTTTAAATGATTCCACACTAACATATTCACAGCTAGAGTTATCACGCAGCAGTTCCAAATTCGCATCTGGGTCTATTTGTTCTAAGAATATGTGATTCATAAATAAGATTTACTAGATTTTAAAACTAAAAGAGAGCTTATGATTAAACTTGCAGCCTTAAAACACAATACACAAACATAAGCGAATAAAACAACTCAAATACAATATAAAAAAGAAAATAGATAAAAATGTCAATAAATATGACGCTGAATAATAGACGTATCGAGAGGTAATATTCTAGTTACAAAACAAGCTAGCACCTAAAATATCAATCTAATAAACGGACACAATTATTGGAAAAAGATGGTCCTATCATGGTATTAAGACAGAGAGCAGGAAAACCAATAACAGTGGGTCAAAGTGTACGTCCTAGGCCGGTTAGTTTACTATAATCGTTATGTGTATGGATGGGGACGGGTAGGGATATCACTCGGCTGACTATTAGGGAGACACTATTTCTGGTGAGGTTGGGATCTTTTTTTACCAATACCGCTCCATTTCTGGTCCGAATAATAATGTTTAGAAAGGAAGAGTGTTCTCGTTTCAGTTTTCGCAGAGTGGTATGTAGGGATAAGAGTTCTTTGGTTACTACCTCACTCACGAAAAAGTTTCGCGGTTTGTCCCGCCGTTGCTTTGTTGTTTGGCATTTATGGCCGTCATTGAGAGTTGGTATCTCTTTTTACCAAAGAAAGAGATATTCTGAATAAGCTGAAAGTTACAGTTAGGGAGTATATTTTGCAGGACATTTCGAACAGTGGGCTCAGGATTGTTGTTGTCAAGAAGCTCATACTTCTTGTTTGTTTAAGTTTTGGAGATCTGATTTCAATTCTTTATTTTCATTAGTGAGCCGTAGGATGTCCGCTCTAAATTTTTTATTTTCTTCATTTGATCACTCAGTTTCATATCTATAGTAGAGATATCAATCAGAGCATTATTCATAGTAGCAAGAGTTTGTCTTATATCCTTCAGCTGTTCTTCTACGGAAACAGAGGTTGACGCTTGATCCCCCACTAATACCCCCTTAGAGGGAGAAGATGAGGAGGCTGGGAAGTTGTTAGTAGGTGCCATGTTGTATTTACTCTTGGTCTTTCTCTTAGGCCTTTTGCTATTTATCCTAGAAGATAAAGATTTTTCTCCGTACCTTACTGGATTTGTAGCACTTCTTCGAAAAATGAATATAAGAACCGGCGTTGGTAGGCTTACGGTAGAGGGAAAATTTAAATCGTTATTCCTTGAGAATTAACTGAATATGTTCGAAAGTAATTGGAATCCGCCTTTCATTTTCCTGTGGGATTTTGTGTATATATATATATATATATATATATATATATATATATATATATATATATATATATATATATATATATATATATATATATATATATATATTGGGTAGTTCTTATTTTTTGACTTTAACTTGTAACTTTTTCAAGACGTAAGACGAAGTAGGACAAATTTTATTGAGATTGGATTACGCTTAGGCTGTGTTCAATGAAACTGGATTTTGTTCCTAACTGCCATAATGCGATGAAATGCAGTGCTGATTATTGATAACTTAAACTCACAACATTATCAACATTACATTTCACCAGTTACAGTACTGGACAGTGGACACTGGTTAATAGCAGAACATAGAACACTCTAACAGTTATAATACTGATTAAAACAAAACTAGGACACTGCCGTTCAAATGTGAAATTGTAACAAGAAAATAAGGTCTGATGTGGCAGATCTTGACTACAGTCCGACGAGTCCTTCAGCAACAGTACTCTTGTGGCTGTCCGGAAACAGCTTTCGGTGCTCTCTGCCGACTTGCATAATGAACGGTTTCTGTTCTTCAGTCTTGGAAAGGAGTTCATTATACTCCTGGATAAGCGCTATGCCTCTCTCTCTCTCTCTCTGCCGCGTCATTAGTCCCAGTCAGGCTCTTCGCAATCTCCTCTGCGGCGATGTATGTTTTGTTGTGGCCCAGGTACTGGGATCGTCTGGACTCAGAATGCTCTTCTTTCCTCTTTTACGCTTCCCCATTGTGCTTGGCCTTGCTCCTGCAGTGGCTCCTTCTGTCTCACTTTCTCCGGCTGAGGAGCTACAGGAAGAGTACTCCAGGGTGACATTTCTCTCATACTGATAAACTTCGTCCTGCTGCTTTGCAATCCTCCGTATTTTTTCCTCTCTTCTTGTTTTGATTTCTCTTTTTCCTTCATTGCCAGCTTAATGTCAACTCCTGCCATGCTTCCTCGCCTCCCCTTCTCCCACTGTGCCTTCAGAATTGCTTTATCCTTTGTGATCTTTACCATCTTTCGTGCATCTTGGTGTGCTATGTCAAAAAGATCATTCAAGGTGTCGCAAAATTTCTCTTCGTTCTTCTCTTGTGTTTCACTCCTTCGCCTTTTATTCTTCTTCAAGACATCCCATTCTGACACAAGGCCTTCAACCTTCTTCACAGCATGGTGAAAAGGCCGAATGGGAATGCGAGCCTTTCCCCAAAAGCTTTTGACCTGTTTCATAGTCTGTACTGCTGCTTCATGCTTCACCATTCCCTTTTCGCCCATGCGATGCAGATTATACTCGGAGTACGTCGCCTTTGGATGGAAGTTTGCAGCCCGACAGAGACTCCTTCTTGTTTCTTGTCCTGTTTCCGCCACGTAGTCATCTTATATCTGAAAAAGACAAGTGTTTATGATTTAACCTAATAGGGACCACCTATTATGATCCACTCTCTCATAATTAAAAAAAGTCTATTAAAACAGCATACTTTGTCCAAATTGCTTGTGTGATACAGCTTTGGAAAGAATTAATATATGTTCCTGGTTATATCTAGGAGGACATTGTGAGCAAATGTGAGCCATGTCAAATGTTTTCTATATCATAAATCCATAAAAATATTACTTTTTTATACCAAAAGTTACAGCTGAATAGACATGGTCCTCCTGAAGATATACATACTTCACAGCAGACACTTCCCATCCACTGCAGTAATTGCCCAACGGGCTAACTAAATGTGTGTAAGCATTAGGGCTCATGTTGAAGCATGTTGGATTAGTGGATTTTTTCTTATGTCAGTGGATTTTTTCTTATGTCTAAGTGCTAGAAAATGTCGCATCAATGTGCCAAATTGGACATCTGCAGTAATGTCATAAATAAGATATTTTTCAAAACTGTATGAGTAGTATACTGTGTAAAAGTGCGTAAAAGCCTTACCTTATAACTTTCAAATCGCGTCTCTGGAGCTCAGAGTTGCCAAATATTTGAAAAACCTGCCAAAACCCGCAGATATACGGCACGGCTAAAATTTCCAATGTATTTAAGATCACCTGTGCTCCTCTGATGATGCGAAATGCCTCTCTTCCCTTTTCACTGCAAAAAGCAGTTCTGATTTTATCAAGAAATACGCCAAATATAGCCTATTTTACACAGAGAACAACATGGCTAAATCCGCGGCATAAAAAAAAAACACTTCTGCATTGAGCACACCCTAAATGATAATATATCAGGCTGATATTTTGCATATATTAATTATTACCAATATAGAAATAAATGAGAGGGTAAGAAGCTGATATTTCCTAAAAAAAAATTAACATACGAATAAGAACCACCCTAATATACGAGTATATACGTATAGTTTGGCAGTAGATTCTCTTCGTAACATATTTTATTGAAGGCGAATGCGAATTTAGCGTTAATTATTTCCTTTTCGACTCTCTCGATTTGCCTTATATTCCGATTTTGGTCGTGATTAACCCGTGGATAAGTTCGCCAAAATTCATTAGAAAAGTATTAACGAACCTGGGCAGGAAACTAGTTTAATGAGTAAAACAAAATATTTATTGGACTGAGATTTAAATATACACGTAAATGTAAATTCCACTATCAAAAAGTTTTACTTCCCCTTTTTTCCACTCGATTGTTATTGACTATAAACATTTGATCAACTTTGGTAGTTTTAAAAATACATTTCTTTCTACCACATTTATTTTTACAACACTACGGTGCAACATCTCATAAAGGAGTATTTACACAAACATCTGCCAAATACCACGACCACATGTATTGGTAAAAATCAGCCACGGATCCAGGGGGCAGGCCTAGGGGGCTGAATCCCCCCCAAATTTTATTTTTTTTAAGCCATACTTGTTTTATGGTATTCAGAAACAGTTATGTAATAATATAGAATATATAAAAGTTTTTTAACCGTCGCAATCGAATGTATCTTATATGATACATGTCTACAGGTGAATCTCGAAAATAATTATTAAATTCGGTAGTATACCTTAGATGACGTCAAAAAACTACAATTCATAATTATCCGATGTGTGGAATTATTTTTAGGGGGGGGGGAGGGATCTGGTAGATTTAGTGCTCTCTCGTTTATGAGATGCTGTTATTTATTATCAATGCTGTGCAAGATAATCATTAGTAATCATCATTGACCTTTTTTCAGACTAATCAAAGGTAGGAATTCAGCTTAGACCCCCCCATTTTTTATCCTTGATCCGCCACTGGCAAAAATGACTGCTCCCCTCAATCGTCCAATTGCAATCCGTTGAACATCTGATTTGAACACTCTTAAAGATATGTTTTCTTAAGATCGAACTGAAAAAGTTACCCCAAACGAATTAAAAGAAAAAAAATTACTTAAGTGTTTTGTTAAAATAACATTGTCAGAAATTAGAAAGTGTCTCATGTCAAAGAAGAAAAGGTCGCGACTTCTTTGCGAACAAAACAGCGCTCATATCCATCATGTTTTTCAGATGCTGAATAAAAAAAGTCAGGTGATTTTTCAATATATCTTATTATTATTTATTCATTAAGTTATATACAAGGTAATTTATGAAATGTAAGGAAGTTTTTATAT
This sequence comes from Ceratothoa steindachneri, assembly GCA_963969495.1. Classification (NCBI taxonomy): domain Eukaryota; kingdom Metazoa; phylum Arthropoda; class Malacostraca; order Isopoda; family Cymothoidae; genus Ceratothoa; species Ceratothoa steindachneri. The sequence goes on from OZ018327.1 coordinate 161,761,438, forward strand.
TATGGTAATAATAGGTTGAGAGAGGAGGGGGGAAAATTTGGTGATCGTAGAATTATATATATATATATATATATATATATATATATATATATATATATATATATATATATATATATATATATATATATATATATATATATATATGATTATTGTGTTATTATAAAAAATTTGGCTCGATGATTTTGCCATTAATTTTCGTCCGGTTTTATATAGGCGCTATGTAGATGGCACGTTTGTATTATTTCGTTGCAGACTCTTCCTGAACAATTTAAACTCAAAACATCCTAATATTAAATTTCCTTGTGAGCTCAAGCAAAACGAAAGCGTCTCCTCTCTTAACGTGAAAATTACTCGAGAAGATAGTCAATTTACATCAAATTTTTATCGAAAATCCACTTTTTCGAACCTTGGATTAAGTTTGTTAACCTTTTCGGTTTAAATTTAAAATGAATCCTAACCATACCCTCTTTTATAGAGCTGTAATGTTTACAGCGCTTCATTCGGTATTAGATTTCTTGACTATTTTTTTTTCTTTTAATGGTTACTCCAAATTCCTTCTTCAGAAACAAATTAGATTTTTTCTTTAATAAAAAAATTCTCCCCTTTTCTACATTAAAAACCATCAATAAATACAAGGTCCTCTTTGCCATACTTTGGTTCCCAGTCTAAGAAAGTTAAGGATGAATAGTTAAAGCTGTTGAAATTCTCTTATCCTCAATTATTTCCCTTGTATTGTTTTCATAACGACCTCTAGACTCTGATCACTTTTTAAGTTCAAAGCTCAACCACCCCCAGTATGTGATAGGAAATTATATACGGTTTTCGTTGTACGTGCAGTAGCACTCTATCATATATGGGAGCAACAGGGCATAAGCTTTACTCCCGCTTTATGCAGCATATGGGTAAACCTGAGAAGAACTCTTCTTCAACTTAGCAAACCTGATCCATCCCAGATTCGAGACCTGATGCGGTCGGCAACTTCTCTGACCTCTACCCGAAATTCTCTCTGCATAAAAAAACGAATCTTCTTTGAATAATAACTTTTTATCTGTTCTATTTAATATAGCCACACATTAACTAGTATGTTAATCTGTTAAATAACTTCGCGATTTTGGGAAAAAATTAATCATTGCTAATTTTTTCCTATTTCATGTCCATTATTTCGCTGGTTTTCCTAACCTAACTTTATACTTTTGAGTTTATTTCAAATTTAAGCTTCACGTTTCACGATTTTCGCATGCATTAAAAAGATTTTTAGGTAGCTATTTTAATTTGGGATTTTTATTATTTTTTAGCAGTAGTGATAGGATTTGTTATTATCCTGAAACGTTATCAATAAATGTTTCGAAGCGTCTTCGGTTCTGTTCTGGTTATTCTGTTGATATTTCTTCAGAAGTTGCGTCTATTAATTGCGTTCATATATATATATATATATATATATATATATATATATATATATATATATATATATATATATATATATATATATATATATAAGATTCCAATTGTATGTATAAACTGCATATTGATAAAGGTGATGCAAATTGATGGATAAAACGAAAGTTATCATCAGATAAGTAATCATCATCATCATCATCATCATCATCATCATCATCACTAATTCTATAACTTAAAAAGGGAATTTTTTGAGTATTTGAATAATAATTTCATCTTAGTTTGGTTATAACTTATGTTTTTTATCAAAGTTCTTTCTAATAATTCCTTTATAATATAAACCAAGCAATTGCTTCGTCTCTTTGCCCTACGGGGGGAGCTTGCGCTTCGCTACTAATATTAAAATTTAAAATCTTAAAAAAAAGCAGCCATGGTTACATTTTTATAAATTTTGTGAACTTCGCCAATTATAATAATTTTAAAAAGGAACTCTTAACTAAATTGTTCCCCTTTCAAAATATCACGTTGCTAAAACAATTATAGAAGAAGATATATAAAAATAAATTTTCTGAACTTCACCATTTGTAATTCTGGGTTTTAAAAATTTCACAAAATTTCGATGCTTATATTTATTTCTGAATTCACCATTTTGTTTTTGATATTATAAAAAAATTATTAAAAATAAATTTGATAAAAAACATAAGTCATAACCAAACCAAGATGAGATTATTATTCAAATACTCAAAAAAATCCCCTTCTTAAATTATAGAGTTAGTGATGAAAATCAAAATGGTGAAGTTCAGAAATAAATATAAGTATCGAAATTTTGTGAATTTTTTAAACCCAAAGAATTTACAAATGGTGAAGTTCAGAAAATTTATTTTTTTATATCCTCTTCTATAACTATATTTTAGCAACGTGTTATTTTGAAAGAGGGGAAATTTAGTTTAGAGTTCCTTTTTAAAATTATTATAATTGGCCAAGTTCAGAAAATTTATAAAAATTTAACCATGGCTGCTTTTTTTTAGATTTAAAATTTTAATATTAGTAGCGAAGCGCAAGCTCCCCCCGTAGGGGTAAGTGACGAAGCCATTGCCTGGTATACTAGAAAAATTGAAGAGTCTTAAATAATCCGAATAACAGCGAAAGCTAATTTCTATTGGAATATAAGGATTAAATTCAGTGAAAACATTTGTACAAATTATAATAATTAGTATTTAGTGTGGAGGCATTTATTATTCTCGATGCTGCTTTGACATCTCCTAGCACAGGGACAGTTGGCACTCTTGTGCAATTATCTCGAAGAATTTCCCACAGTTCTTGCAATGATTTCTGATTCCACGTTCTAGGCCTTTTCCCGAGTGTTTTGCAAACTTTTCCAATGGGATTCAAGTTAGGATTCTGTGCAGAACAGTACATAACTGTGATGTGGTCGTTTTCCAGTAAGATTTCACCGACCTGGCCGTCTGCCAGAGGGTGTTATCATGCATGAAAATTGCAGGTTTGGCTTCGGAGGCTAGCAGTTGAGTCAAAGCATGATGTTGCAGCAATTCCTTGAACATTTGTTTATTCACTGCACCTCGGAAACGTACTGCCTTACATCAAAATCACACATTGTGACACTTCCTCCGCCAAGCTTCGCACTCTTTTTGCTGCAATTAACATAAAGTTTATCATCTGATCCTCGACGAACGAACATCCTCCCATCGGATTGGAACAAATTTACCCTCTATTCGTCACTGAAGTTAACTTTGGTCCATTGGTCACCCACCCATGTAAGCCTGACTACGGGCGTGCGAGCGTTAAGATTGTTGTCCTCCAGCTGACGTGATAATCTGCCTGGAGACATTGATGGCCAAAATCTCACTAATATTTTGAGAAACTCCTACAGCCGTCTTGAAAAGGTCTTCCTTCACAATTTTGGATAATGTCTCGGTTTTCCCTTTTTGAGATATAGCTTGCCCTACTAGTTGATTTATCAGCCTTAGATAAACCTGTTTTGTCATAAGTTGACAGACTATTACGGACTAGACTTTTGGAGCGCTTGGCAGTCTCTGCAATGGCTCCAATTGAAACCTAGTTTTACGATCAGCTCGCGATCAGCCTACGAATGCAGAGAGACTTGACAGCTTTCTTAGCCATATTACCTGGAAGAGAGCTGGCATTAGAATGACTTAATGTAGACGAGATCGAACTAAAGTTATTGACGATGCAAATAATGCCGGTTCTCTCTAAAAGAAAACGAAGCGTTCGAATCATTTTGAACATTCCAATTTTTCTAGCAAATTGCTTATCTGCTGCCAACTTCTGTTTTATTCAGCTAAATTTGAATAACTTTTACCCGTTTGTTTTTTATACCCAAAGGTTATCGTAAACCAAGTTTGGAAAGCTTGAATTTTCTCTGACAAATGTTTTATAAATATATAATTTAAACTAAAGCAATGCTAAAAAACCGTTGATTACTCTAATCTTTCCCTATTCCATCACCCAACTTCCTCTCTCCCTTCTTTTACGTCTTATGAAAAAATTAAAGTGAGCTAACTGTCGATGCCTTTTCCTCGATCCCAAAACATGTACGATCTTAGCGTCCTGAACGTTTATTGCATTTGTCTACCAATCAGGAACGTCTCTTTTTTCCGACAGATTCACCACGCCGTGGCTACACTGAACCAGGTATTCCAGTGTTAAACTCTTCTGCCCTTACTTTTTCACCTTCCACCCATTCGCCGATTACATTAATGTAAAATTCCTCCAGACCATTTCCTCATCTTTTTTTATCTAACCCCACTTTACATCACTACAATCCAATTTAATTGTGACTAGTCCCATTTGGTTTCATTTATTCCAGACACTTTCTATAGAACTCCACTCATCTTTGTCCCCAAACTTCTGCGAAAGCGTTGTTTGTGACTACTGCTTTTATTTGTCCGTGTGAATCCTTTTGATTGAATTTATTTATCCAGCTATTATTACTAACATCTCAATGCTTAACCACTGGGAGATAATTCCTGCGTTTCATTTTAAGTTTGCTTCATGCCTTTGTTCATGTGTTTAGCTTGCATGTTGCTTTTTCTCGAATTTTGCCTTAATCCCAAATGCATGAACAGGTAACAGATTGCACTCAAACTGGTTGATCTCCGCTGATAATTATTTGTCTTTTCCACCCTTTTCCCTTACTTGTTCGTTCTTATACCAAACCTTTTGAATTCGTGATCCTTGGTTTATGTTGCCATATTGCATTTACTTACGTAAGCCTAGTAATCCTGTTTATTACAGTTACTGGTTGCGCCCAGAATATTAAGTAGTTGGTACTGACTAAACAGTAATATCATCCTAGGCGTCTCTTTAAGTTTGAATTCTAGTTTTCTTACCCTAAAGATATAATCGAATTAGTTTTTTCCTCAGTCAAGTGGTAACTATTCTTTTGTAAGTATTTGAGGATTTAGTAAAATTGCTAATGTTCTTTATCGCAAGATTCACTTATTTTTTTTCAATTTATTTCTCTAAACTCGAATTGCTATAATATTCTTGCTGATAACATTGACTTTGCAGTCATTTCGTGAATTATCAAACGTTTCCTGTTTCAGGCGGTGGAGAAATTTAGCACGAACACTCAGGAGATCAGCGGAGCTTTACGGATGTTTACACAAACCTTGCAAGAGACAGAATTCCCTAATGATGTTGTGTCTTGCGAGGAACTTCTTAAAAGCCAGGTATTTACTGACGATGGGCGCTCGTCCAAGCTTTGGATAGGGTTAAGTAGATTAGTTTGTCATATTTCTTTGTTGGGTGACATCAGGAAACTAACCTGATTTAAATCTAAAAATTGATTCGATTGGAATCTATAATTATCTACTTAAGCCTGAAATTTCCCAACAACACTTGGAGTAGAATTTTATAGTTAGAACCATAGCCAAGCATACTGTTTATGAGACCTGATTTAAATGGGCTTGATATTCGGAAATTCACATGGTTTGATCTCAGCTGATCCTCCAATTTGTATCTAGTAACACTTATCTAAATAATGGCCTACTTAAACTTTCCTCAAAAAAACTTGTCCCTATTGAGAGGCGAGTTGCACAAGTCAAGACTGATTTAACGCTCTCCTAACACTGAACAAACGTCCCCAACTTTTTGTAAGGTGTCGAGTTTTTTCATTTGATTTAGGACAATTTTCCACCACTGAATCCAAAAAAATATCAGCCGTTTCCTCCGATCAGGTCAATTTTTTGTGTCAAGTCGATTTAAAAAAAAAATCCGATTTTCTAACTAAATCGATTACATTTGTGTAACATTTTCGGTCGTTTTTTGTTAATATTTCTTATCCTAAATAGGTTTTTAAGATAAAAAACATATTTTTTTAACACAATTTATTACTTAAATATTACAAAAATTGATTGGCACAAGTAAGTGAAACAGCCACCATCCTTCTCCAGAGCTTTGGTGAACTATTTGATCAAGCTGAATTTGATGTGCAGCGGTGGGAAAAATATCCTGTCTCTGTCCACTAGTGGATTGTTTATGACATACCTTGCTCTACAAGGCATCATTTCCTCCCGCACAGCCCACTCCTACTATACCACATGCACAGAAAGAATGGGTACTTGATGAGCCCGGACTGTTGTTCCAACAAAAGGTTGCACATCTTCAGGTCAACAACATTCAACCACTCATGCTGATCATAACGAATTTTCGCCAGCACGTACTTCACCGCTTCATACTACTTCTTCAGTGTACTCGAGTGAGCGAGGAGTACACAAACTGGTTGCCGTTGTGCAGCAGAACACATTTCAGCGATCGTTTGCTGCTGTCAATGAACAGTATCTATTCTTCGAGTTGGTACTGTGGCACTCCAAGTTTGGGCAAAAGCTGCGGTATAAGGTGATGCGAGCACTGTCAGAGAGGAGTTTTTTTCCTTAAATCTGAATGCGAACAGTTTGACAGAGGACTTTGACAAGCTGAGATCGTGAACTAGGTCGCTTAGCTCCTTTGGGAAAAGGACGTGGAGCATCATCGTCAAAAAACACTTATTCATTTTTGTCAACAATGTAGGAATTTTCGTCACTAGTGTCAGGAAGTTCTCCAAAGACAGGTACTGGAATTTCATCACAATGAGCTACAGGAAGACGTGCTGATTGAAGATCCGGATACTCGAGTCTACTCGGGTTCTTTCTGTTGATCCTAGTAAAATCAATAGCGCAGAAGTAGCACTCATTGCCATGGTTTGTCGGCTCCTTCCAAACCGTTGGAATTTGAATTTGAAACTTGAGTCAACTCTTCTTGCCCTTGGTCCAACGACGCAAATACTCGGTGCATGTCTTGCATACCATGTGTGGCGCCCAAGCTTTATCCTGGGCACCAAGTTTCATATCAAAATAAGCATGGTAAGCAAGGCTTATGAAACTTGTGACTGAATTCCTGTTAGGAACAACAGTGTATAAACCGGAGAAGTAAGAGAATACATCGAGATTATTTTTGCAAGATCTTCTGGCCGAATCCATTTCTTCACCCACAAACGTAAAATATCAGTTAGTCAAAAATTACGACATGTAAACTCTTCAGAATTCGTTTATTTAGATAAATAGAAAATACACGTACATGTAAAAACTAGATCTGCTGACTAAAAAGCCGCGTGCTCTCACCTATTCTGATTTATGACCTTACGACCTTCAAAACTTTCAATAATTGCCGGACTAACCTTGGGAGGACTTTCTTAATTATATTATTCGAAAGAGAATGTAAAACAGTATAAGGGGGCTCAAATTTCGTTAGAATCAGTAGAATAGCTATGATGTTATTGCTAAAACAAAATCATTCCCGAGCTAACCTTGAGAGGACTTTGAAAATGATATCATTCGAAAGAGAATGTAAAACAACATAAGGGTTTCAAATTTCGTTGGAATCGGACGAATAGTTACAATGGAGAGTTGCGCGTGACTAAAAAAAACCCGTACAAAACATCATGTTAGGATAAATCAAAAAGTTGACCTGATTGAGCAAAATCAATGTGGTTTATTGGATTCAGCTCATCAAAATTGTCCTAAATCGGCTAAATAAAAAAAAACTTGGATAATAAAGTTTTTGTGGGTCAGTGTAATTGATTTGAAGGCCGATCAAGCTTGTTTTTATTTTGTAAATAAAGAGTAGATTAGGAGAATAGTTTAGGATTGAATCGAGCATATCTGGATCATCATCTAAATATGAGAAAACTAAACCCTCCAGCGGGAGTATTTTAAAAACGATTTAAATGTTGAGTTCGTGGGGATTTTTAACCGAACATTCTGGAATCATGGAATCGGATGTTCGCAATTTGGTGGATTTTGCTTTATTTCATGTCTCTGCTCGTGTTTTCTTTTAGATGTCAACCCTTGGATCCTGCATCCAGAATCGAATGAGTTTTCTCCATTTACTCTCTTGGTCCCATAATTGGTATCCTTTGAGGAGGTTCGATATACGTTGTTTACATTGATCATCCATAGGCCAGTATGATGACACTGACATATGGAGGAGTGCATGACCTCGCACCATGAATACCCGCAGATGCGCTCATCACACTTCCCTTTCTTTTACACATTTCCCTTCACAAACTTTCGACGGGAGATTCTCTCCTTGGGTCTCAGTTTCAGTCTCAGTCTTGAGCGTTCTTTCACTTCTATGGATTCAATTTCTTTCCCATACAACGCCTTCTTGTTCGTTACCCCTCTGACCCTCTTTTGACTGTTCAAGTGTCTCATACGCAGACATCCGAGTATCGGGATTTGAAGGACGACCTCCTGTCAGCCTCGAGAAATGGCGAGCTGCTCCTCAACTGCATTCGGCATCCTGCGGAATCGAAGACGCTGCAGATGTGTCCAGATAAACTCATTAATGTGACGGCCGTGGAACGTCTTCTCGTCCAGTTGGAGGAGACCGGAAGGACCTTCGATGATTTTTGGCTTCGTCACGAAAGTCGTCTGACGCAGTGCTTGCAACTACGGCGGTTCGAGACCGATTTCAAGGAGTTGCAGGTAATATTGGTGTTGCCTCGTAGGGTGCTGTGTGCCGGGTCGGGGTTCTTAATTTGGAATTCTTATCTTCTTTGTACAAACATGATTCTTAAGATTAATTGTATGTCTTCCTCTTCCTTTATTTCTCTCTCTTCTCTCATACTTTTACCCGAGTCAAAATTATTTTTTCCTTTTTCTAATGGATCTGTTATCATTCTCCCAGAACAGGACTTTTTACCCTCTCTTGTTGAGTGACCTATCGGGGTGACGGTGCTTGAAATCGTAGCATAATATATATATATATATATATATATATATATATATATATATATATATATATATATATATATATATATATATATATAATTATTATTTACTTGGCAACCAGAACATTGAACTGGGTAAACGCCACCTATATTTTTTCTGCTATTATAAACTAGTATTTGATACATTGTGGAGTCATTTTGAAATGTAACAGAAATATTTACATTTTACGAAAGAGGAGGGAGGCCAGTAAAAGAATTCCCAAAAGGTAGCTTTAATATATTTTTATCATTAAAAGAGTTGGTGAAATCAGTACTATAGGTCTTTTTTTTGTAAATTTCAGATAATTTAAAAGAAAATGATAAAGGTTTCACAATTTTCGACCCATCTTAAAGATATTAAGAGAATTCAAACTAGATATATTCAGGCTCACGTAAAGCACCTTCTGCTGATAAAAAAAAGTTACGAGGAAATTAATATGTATTTGAAAAAAAGAATGCGCCCAAACTAGATAACGATACTAATCGGTGCAGTCATAACCAGAAAACAACAATATTAGCTCATTGACAATTGAAGAAGGATGCAGACTTGTTCTGAATGACAAGTACATCTTCGGCCGCAGGACATTTGTCAGTTTCTGAGCTATAACCTTCTCACTAAAGATATTCCATAAGTTTTCTATTCGATTTGAATCACGCCTCTTTATTAGGTGCCCTCATCAGGTCGATATTTTCAGTATCCAAAAACTACTTCTCCGTCTTTGCTGTGTCGCACGTAGCACTGTCCTGCTTAAAAACAGATTTGAGTATTACCGAAGATCGTCAAGAGACAATCACATTCTCCTGAAACAGATTATTGTATATCGCAGCGTTTAATTTGCCACTTAAACGTAGGGCCGAACAGATCACCAACGCTTGAAAACATGCCCCACACCAGACCGCTGCCACCTCTATTTTTTTTTTTCTTTTTCGTACATGTCCGATTCATTCTTTCACCTGTACGACGCTCACATGCTGCTAGCCATCTGACCCGAACAAATTAAATTTGCTTTTCCACTTTTCAGCACTCCATAGGACATAATTGGCGAAGACCAACTTAGCCTCTTCATTCTGTTTACCTATGAGTAGTTTCGTAGAAGGAGGGCGTGATATATGTCCCGCGCCTCTCAAGGCACGTGAGATAGTCTGGTGAGACACAATTATGTTCATGTTCTAGGCGACTTAAAGTGAGATTTCAGCTGCGTTCCTATATTGGTCCTTCATCGATATCTGTTGCATCGTGAGATCTTCTCATCGAGTGTTTTTTCGAGGGTGTATGGGAGTGTGAAGGTCCTGTTATTTGTGGGTGCTTGTTTGGTAATTATAAGGAGGTGTAATGAAGAGTTCTCGTTGCCGTTGCAATGCTCAAAATCACCCGTCTAGAGCAGTGTGCAGGGAGAGGGTTCCGGTAGAGTTGACTCGACAGGTAACGAAGTAGTGGGCTTACTTTAGGCCCATGCCAAATTGGTTCTGATTTCTTATAATCCTTATAGTTTCTCATGAGAGATTCTTCTTTAGGCTGGGCTGCTTATTGAATGTGTCTTCGTGATCGGGGTAAGAAAAGGACTTTGAAAGGACGCGGTAAAAAAACAACTTTATTCTTAAATTGGCCTACTAAAGGGGGCAAGCGGAGATGTCTCGAGTTCTTTGCTGTTAGTGAATAGGCTTCTGTTTTACGTGAAGTGTCGAGTCTAAAGGCAGAAGGATTTAGGACAGTTAGCGGAGTTTAGTAACGCTACTAAGGGACTGATTGATTCTCTGATTCTGATTGACTGATCTTGACTACTGATTTTTTTACTGAATGATCTAATGAATTAACTGCCTAAAATGAATGTCTCTCTCTCGATCTATATTTATATATTATGTACCGTCTCCAAGGGGCGTGACCTTAACTTGTCCTTGGGGTGGACCCAGTGATCTAATTTGTTCGTTACTTCCACCCCGTGGACGGAGTTCCGACAGCTATGTGTAACTGTTGTACCTACATATTTTCCATGTCTCAGATTTATCTTAATTATAGGGAATCGCTTGTCTCTTGTAGTTCTTTGTGAAATTTTGCTGGTCAAAGCAAGTATTTGTTGAACTTGCCTGTTGTCTCCCGTTGTGACCTTTTGGACTGATAATTATTCTCAGCACGCGTATGTTTGTGTGTAGGCGAGACTCGTATTTGTTCAGGTGGTGGATGACTTTTGATAGCTGTTTTCAGCGTGCGTATGTTCATGTTTTTCCGCGTGACTGAAGAACCACTTGCTTTATATTGATTTGATAGATATACAATTATATATATATATATATATATATATATATATATATATATATATATATATATATTGCTTCTTTTTCTAATTCTCTTTGGTTCTTTATTTATTACACGTGGCATATTATTTCCTTAATTTACACAAATAGCCATTTTTAGGATTTGATAGATTTACCGAGCGTCCATTTGTGGAGTTCCTCGCCGGGCCTATTAAATCCTGTAATTTGGGTGCCACAACCTACCTATTTTACAACATGAGCCCCCCAGGTGATATTTATTCCTCGCCAACTCGCAGTAGCCTTCTTCCTCGGGGAGGTTTATTATCAATGAAATTGCCCTTTTTGACAAAGTACATACAATTCCTCGAAAATGTAGGTTTCATTTATTTACTCTTTCACTGGACAACACGCTTTCTGAAGGATTGTTAACCTTAACTCGTCATCCATCCCTTGAAATTTTGTACAACCGAAGCCCCATTCCGAAGTCCAGATTTGAAGGTTATACCGATAAAGTGATAGGGGAGCTATTGGTTCGACACTCGGACCTTCTTGTACAAACTTCTACCTGTTAAGGCTTGAGGAATCTGTCCTAACAAGACTCCAGAATTTCACAAAGATCTACAGGAGATTTATCGACGACCTTTTGCTCACAACCAACGCCTTGAACTTAAACAAAGCATTGAATCATACACTCTTCTTTGATTCACTTCTGTATGAATTAGGTGTAAAATGACACACCCTTTTTTGATGTCGATGTGACAAAGAACTACGACGAAAATACACCACCAGTGTTTACTGAAAAGAAGCCAATCTTGGAAGATGCCTGAACGATAAAAGTGAATGCATCTATAAATACAAGAACTCTGTTATAAGGCCTTACTTACCCCGAAAAATTAGTCATATCCCCCATCCCAACGAACTACGAATACTAGAATCACTATTCATCCTAAAACTTAAACCTAATTAAATCCAATCTTTATATTGTATCAGAAATTAATGTAATTTTTGTTCTCCTCTCTCTCTCTCTCTCTCTCTCTCTCTCTCTCTCTCTCTCTCTATATATATATATATATATATATATATATATATATATATATATATATATACTGAACAATGGCACAAACAGTACTTGAATACCCACCGATCCCTATTCATACAATCTCAAGAAAGGAAAGGGAATGACAAAGGGGTAGAACCCATTCCAAGGTGGATTAGGATCAACAATGAAGCCTCACATATGAGTGTCATATAAATCCTATGAAGTCTTGAGATGGGCACGCAAATAATCATGCAGATACAAAGTGCATTACACCCTATCAAGGAATAAGATAAATGCTGTATTTTTATGAAGATAGGAAAAAGTGCATTGCAAGGAGAAATCGGTTCAACAATGAAGCCTTACAAATGAGTATCATGTGAATCCTATAGAGGCTTGTAACAGGCACGCAAATAATATTGCCCCGTGTGAAGTAATCTAAAATATTTATAGCAGTTTCATAAATAAGAATAACTTTGTGTAAATGATATATAACATCTTTGTAAAATAATAATGTATAGCTTTCGTCTATGTAAATAATATGTATTCTGCTCTAGGCGAGAGGAATGAATTCGAGACGTTCACACGGCAGCAAACATATGTACATGTACACACATACACATACACAGTAAAGCGAAGCAATAGTGGTTCCCATAGCCATGGATAAAAGGTCAGCTGTTCAAACAAGCTTACCAACAGGCACAGACGATAGTAGCGGACTGTATTTGCTAACGAAGAAGTGCGAAACGCAAAGTCGCATCCATGGTATTTGAGGCTAAAACAAATCTCTATCTCCATGTACACGAAATTTCAGGGAGTGGAATAGGCTCTACCCAAACAACATCATTGGATAATAATAGGCCCCGCCCACTGTTTCAAACACAAATATATCCCACCAAACTCACACGCTCAGGGTCAGAAAGGGGACATAACGTTTGAGAAAGGAGTAAGAAAACATTCAATCAGGAGTCAGGAAGAACCAGGGAGTCAGAAATACGTCATGGAGTAATAGGCCCGCTTGAACACACTACACGCCCGTCTCAAATTCTTCGTAAGCCGAAGCAACCCGAGTTCTACGCCATAATAAAGAGTCCGAGATTCCTCTGTTTGGGATTTCCTTGCTACAGGTAATCCATATCGATCCTTTAAACCCAGCCTACCTAATCTCAATCCTCGTCAAGCGAATTCCTCTGTACTCTGAAGCCTACCACGTTCTCCGCCTCCTTAAATTAAAGGTCATTGAATCCTCTACTACGAGAACACAACAACGCTCGTACACATTTATTAACCTGCGAACTCTGTCCATAAAGGAACCTAAATAAATATCGATAATGGATCACGAGCTACGAAGAAGAGAATTGAAAACAATGAGTGAATTGCACGAATCGGGAAGTCTAGAATAGCTAAACAAGGTCGGGCAAGAATTCTACTAAAATAGGGAATAAAATTAGAGAAAAGATCCCTGGTCTGCTTGAGGAAACAGAAATACCAGCGACAGATGTTGTCATTTCAGTTTTCCAAGAGGCAGAAACCAACTATCTGCTTAAGGGATAGGTAAAGCACGATTCAAGCAAAACTGAAACCAAGCTCAGAAACAAAGTGGCGTAAAGCAGTATGAAAGCCCATAAACAATTGGACAAAATAAATGTAAATGAACTATAAAATCCAAGTCGACCGCGCAATGTCTTACAACGCCATGCGGAAAGGACTACAGGACAAACAACAACAGACATATACACAAAAACGACAACAAGTAAACAATTTATTAGGACATACAAACTCCAGGAAAAATATACGCACAAATCCCCTAACCATTACACCCCTAAAACAGTCAACAAAAGATAAACCCCAAAATGTAATTTTGAAAAAATAATAATAACAAAAGGAGCAGCTTCGCCACTCCTCCTTACAGAAGGAGCTTGCGCTTCGTTGGCAGACTTTCGGTCTATGTCCTACGGCTTATCATGATTCTATTTTTTTTTCTCCATCTAAATTTGCTCTAATAATTTCCATGCCCAAATTTTAATAAATTTTATGAACTTCACCATTTGTAATTCTTTTAGTTTTAAAAAAGTCACAAAAATTCGATACTTATATTTATTTCTGAACTTCACCATTTTATTCTTCACTAACTCTATAATTTAAGAAAGGGATTTTTTTATTATTAGAATAATAATTTCATCTTAGTTTGGTTATGACTGATGTTTTTTATCAAAGTTATTTTTAATAATTTTTTTATAATATCAAAAAATAAAATGGTGAAGTTCAGAAATAAATATAAGTATCGAAATTTTGTGAAGTGTTTAAAACCCAAAGAATTACAAATGGTGAAGTTCAGAAAATTTATTTTTATATATCTTCTTCTATAACTCTTATTTTAGCAACGTGTTATTTTGAAAGGGGGGAAATTTAGTTTAGATTTCCTTTTTAAAATTATTATAATTGGCGAAGTTCAGAAAATTTATAAAAATTTAACCATGGCTGCTTTTTTTTCGATTTTATATTTTAATCTTATGAGAAATAACTTTGCTAAAAATTTTAAATCTACTTAGGTGAGAACCGAACTAAAAGAAAAATCTTTTTCAAACCTTAAAAAAATCTCGTTCTTAAAATATAGAGTTATGGAGGAATAATTATAATAATAAATATGAATATCTCAATTAGAAAACGAAATTGAACTGTAAAACCAATAGAAATGCATAATGGAATAAACAAACTAGCAAAAGGCTGGCTTACGACGCTAATGAACATTTTTTAATAATACTTTTACTTTCAACTCTACTATGATTACCCCCCCCCCCCCCACCTCCCCATTTCTCATTAAACTCTTTATTACACTTCCTTCACCTTCGGATACCATTCGTATCACTCTTCCGAACAGCATGTCAATTTCCGCTTGGTAAACGAGGCAAAGCGACTGGAAACTTCCACTACTAAATCTGACCCAACCAATCTCAAGAATCCCGTTTGAAGAGGCCTTAGAAAAATCAAAAGCTCGCAACAAAATCTGATAATAATATTATATAAAAATAGTCAATCAATAAAAATAGATTTACTTCGAGTAATTTTGCATCTCTTACTCGCAATTAGCAATTAAGAATTGAAAGAAATAAAATCAAGTGAGTTAAAAGCCCGACTTGAGATTTGGACTCGACTGAAAATCCTTGATGACGTGTGAGGTCATCGATGATTTTCGATCATCACTACTACAAATTTGCCCCCTTTTGTGCTCTAGTACCAGTTGAGGGGCCCCTTAGGATGCGTCCGAATATCTGGGTTTCTATTATTTGGTTCACCGATCTCAATCACGGGTTCGCACATTAATTTAATTCATCGAAAAAAAAATTCACGGACCATTTTTCACTCAGTGGAAGAGTAATGGGGGAGAAAAATGAAGGATTATTATTATTAGTATTATAATAATAATAATAATTATTATAATCATTTAAACGAATAGGCAAGTTTTATGATCAAACTCAACTTCTTGTTTGCATCTTTTTTTTAGGAACAATGCCCGGAAATTCCATTTATTAATTTAACTTCTTGTTTGCATCTTTTTTTTTAGGAACAATGCCCGGAAATTCCATTTATTAACTTAACTTCTTGTTTGCATCTTTATTTTAGGAACAATGCCCGGAAATTCCATTTATTAATTTAACTTCTTGTTTGCATCTTTTTTTAGGAACAATGCCCGGAAATTCAATTTATTAATTTAACTTCTTGTTTGCATTTTTTTTTAGGAATAATGCCCGGAAATTCCATTTATTAATTTACATATATATTTATCTTTCTGTTGGGTGACTATACCCGAACTCTATTCCTTTCCTTAAAAAAAGTTGATCGTACAAATAGTCATGGCTATATGCATGAATTTGGCAGCAAATTCATTGTTAATTTTAAATAAATGTCCGAAATATACACTATTTAGAATTCCTAAAATATAACATTATTTTTTATTCCACTAAGTGTATTATAATATATGGATTGGTTCGGGCGGTCCAAAGAACTCTTTTTCACTCATCTATAGTCGATTTTTGTTTTTTTTAGCTCAAGCTAACATCTCTGCTCTATTATAATGTCTCCACGAATCTTTCTGTGCTCTCACTCGACCCTAAAGTCCAGGTTTTCTAAGGTCCATGTTCATCGTTGTGTCGAAAATCACTTTTTCGGCGCTGTTTAATTGCTGAATTAATTCTGGAGCAGAAAGGCGGCTGTTTCGGAGAGAAGTCACTGCCCAACTTATCCTGTGACTTTGAGGTCTTTCTGAGCCGTCCTGTCTATTCTTTATCCTGTAGTATACGTCTCATCAAAACCTCTTGATAGCATTCTTTATTGTACTGAGCGGTATTTTAAGTGTCGGATTCTTTCATGACTTTTCCTCCCTGGCGTAAAGTTATGATGGTTTGCCGTTCCAAAATGGATTTTGAGCCCTCGGAATCCATATTGATCAGAGTTGAAGGTGATTTTGAAACTGATTGAAGCATACAGGAAAAAGGAAACCGCAACTCTTTTAAGAATAGCCATAGGCCTTTTACACGTCTCCCCGTCCACACTCGGTGTGGGTTAAATTTCGGAAAATCCCCGCCCTCGAATTTTTGCGGGCGCTTTGCTATAAATATATTTATTTTTAGAAATTATATATAATACAATACAAGGTGATTGCACTAACCTAACAAAAACCAAAAAAACTTTTTAATTTGAATTTGCCCAAGAGAAAAAATGTCTTTAAATTATAAAACACTTGTTTCTAAGCACCAATATATATGAATTATCCCCCTCTCCCGCCAAATCGAGGACGGGTAGTGAATGTAACATTTAATTCAAAAGGATCCATTGTAAAACTGATCTTATACGAGGACTTGTGGGACCTACTAACTAGTGTGTCAATTGTCAGTCATGGGGATGTCTACTAGGGACTTAGTTTTTAAAGTACTAGGGATTGGCTTCCCAAAGCGTCTTTAATGCATTTTGGTTCACGTTATACAGCCCAACGAAAAAATAGGCTCCCATAGATAGTATCACTGATCTCATCTGGCCTCTCGGTAAAGAGATTAGAGTTCGTATATTTGCGTTCCTTTGCTCTTTTTCGAACTTGTTCTTGGGCAATTTTCACCTTGCACGTGAATGTGGGTTGGGCCTATTTGATGCCCTCTTCCCTGCCAATTCTTGATTTCTTTTCGCCATTTATATTCTTTCCATTAAAATAAATTTCCCTTTATCATTCCTCCACACCGTTGGTTATATTATTCTCCTCCCGGATAGTGTGCGAGAGGGTTGGGGCAGAGATGGAATCCGAGGCCCTCCGAAACCTGAGTCCTCGGAGCACAAAATGGGGAGAGTGAATCCATTTTTGCCCTCTTGTCTTTGCCTCTTGCACCCACGTCCGAAGGAAACCCGGCTTTTCACCAGGGTCAAAGTTAAGTAACAAACAATGGTTACTTGCCGGATAGGGTTCGTATGTTATATTGTGGTTTCCCACTGAGATAGGTATTAAACGGTGCGAACTATGTAGTGTTAAAAACTACCGTGTTTTTGACAGTTTAGCGTCCTCTTTCCCCCATTAATCGGGGCTAATCAGAAGTTGTAAAAAGGAAAAATAACGGCGAAAGAAATAGGCCTTTTTAGTCACCCCTCTCCCCAAATCGCAGGGTAGAGAGGGCCTACCATCGCGGGGACAAATGAGTACTCAGAGCACAATTACTTCAAATATGAATTTGAGCCCTGCTCCAGGGTGATAGCGAAACACATAGTTCGTTGTTCTTAGTGGTTTCAAATGCCCCACTTTCCCCAACATTTTCAGTTACCTAGGTTTCTTACTCCACTCTTTGTTAATTTTACCTTTTATCACTATTCCTTTGTATTTATCTCCCCATCTGTTTCCCCTTCGTTCCCATGCTTTCTCCACGGAGAGGAAATGCCCTAGAGGTTTAAAACACCCCACCTCCCCAAACATTTTCGGTTACCTAGGTTTCTTACTCCACTCTTTGTTAATTTTACCTTTTATCATTATTCCTTTGTATTTATCTCTCCATCTGTTTCCCCTTCGTTTCCATGCTTTCTCCACGGAGAGGAAATGCCCTAGAGGTTTAAAACGCCCCATTTCCCCCAACATTTTCGCTTACAGAGCTTTCTTACTCGTCCTTGTTAATTTTACCTTTTTATCATTATTCCTTTGTATTTATCTCTCCATCTTTTTTCCCTCTATGTCTTCTCCACGGGAAGGAAATGCCCTAGAGCGGTGGTTTCCAAAAGCTTGAAACCCACGCGACCCCCCCCCCCTACTATCAGCGGCTTGATTTATATGTTATTTTCTGTGAAGGAAAATAAAAGAAACATCTAACAAAAAAAATGTATTCAAGAATCCTGTAATTATTTATTAGCAAATTAAATTACAACATTCACACAAAGAACACAATTATTCTGACAATAATATCAACGTAAGTTTCAACAGCTATCAAACCCAGCTAGTAGGATGCCTGGTGTTGCAATTGAGCAGCAAGCCTTGAAATTCGTGGTCGAGAGTTTGTTAGAACCAGTCTCATGTCATATCCAACATACAATCTGTTCCTATTCTTCGTTTTTATATTGACAAGAGTTGAAAATCCTGCCTCACACAAGTAATTAGAAGCAAATGGAACAAGGATACGTAAGGCTATCATGCTGACTTCTTTGCAGTATGACTGATACATAGCACACCAGAAATGAGTCACTGGTTTCACCTGAAGAGATCACGAACTGGAGAGTCGTTCCTTAGATCCAGAAATTCATCTTGGATTTCATCTGGGATGATGGATACATCAAGTGCAGTACAAAAGGAGTTCCTTACCAGGGCCTCATGTTCCTCTGATAACTCAGGAAATTATCGCTCAAATTCCTCTTCTAGATACTGAAGATGTTCAGTAACCTCATACTTGAGGAACTGATCCAGTTGGACCTGAAACTAATCTATCACTCCACAAAGTTTTTCTAATATAGCGATGTTTCCAAGATTGGCTCTCCGACGCCAGTTCTGCAGTTTGAAAACAAAGGCCTGGAGACTATCTTTAAAAAAAAGGAGAATATGTCTTTCCCTTACTTGAAGCTTTAAATTTAGCTTGTTCAGCTGGTCGAAAATGTCAGCAAGGTACGCATACCTCTTATTCCATGCTTCATCTTTAAAGTGAGCTACAAGATTTTTCTTGTAGTTGTGTAGAAAAGAAAGACTTCGTGATCAGCATTCATGTCTTCGAATAGTTCTTTGAATAGCCGAGTGTTGAGTGCTGCAGTCTTCACATAATTTACAATTTTGATTACAGAAACAAGCACTTTCTGAAGAGAGGCAGGGAGAGTCTTACTGACGAGAGCATATCAGTTGATCATGCAGTGGATGCCTTTGGCTTGAGGTGCTAGCTTCTTCAATCTCGACTGGAATCATGACTTCGACCCCAGCATAGCCGGGGCTCCATCCGTACAAGCTCCACACACGTTTTCCCATTTAAGGCCTTCCTCATGGAAATTTTTTAAAACTTTTTCCATGACATCAACAGATTTTGTAGTGGTTTCGAGTTCACTGCAGAACAAGAATTCCTCTTTAATGTCACCTGAATGAATGTATCTCACGAATACAAGCAAATAAAACATGAACTTAGATCTGTTGACTCGTCGAGCTGAAAGGAGAACAACGGAGAAGATATGATTTCAGCCAGAACCTGCTGCTTCACATCCATAAACATTTTAAAAATTCGTCTCTGTATAGTATTATTTGATAGGGTGACTTACTGCATCTTCTTTGCACTGGCCTCTCCAAGAATAAGATTTACTGCTTTCAACATGCAGGGTTTTAGAAGTGTTTCTTCAATCGGGTGAGACTTTTTTTCGTTTAGCAATTTCCAATGCAATCTCGTATGAGGCCTCTACTACGGCTGCACTCTGCTGCTAAAACGACCCACTGGCATCGATTCTTTAACTTCTGAGACGCCGTTCGTGCCGTTTGAAGAAATTTGAATCCTTCTTTGCATGTTCTGGATGTTTCGTCTCGAGATGAATCTTGAGTTTCGATCGTTTCATTGACTCTGCACTCAGAACAGCATGGCACAAAACACATTAGTTTCTTGGTGCCGTCGTTGGCGAGCATAGTGGTGAAGATAAAGGGTGAGGGAGCATTCTGAGTATATGCGCCGTGTAGCCATGGATTCAAATTTGTGAATAGAATAAATCATATTAAGAATACATTCAATTAGAAAATACACAGAAATTGAAATAAAAAGTCCCCAATCAAAATCTCATACCATAACAACATGCCTGCCACGTACTTCCCCCGGCTCCGCATCCAAGTCCGGGCCAGTCGCGCGATTCGTCATCGATCAATCAGCGACGGGTATGCGACTCACGTGTCGACAACGAGCGCGCACACACGCACACACCTACGACACGCGCTACAGCACTATGAGTAACTTTGCCTCTTGCACAGCTAGACAGACACTCAAGCATAGATACATGAGCATACACACATACTCGCTAGTACAGACATACATACACTCGCAGACACACATACACATAGGTGCGCATACAGGCACCTGTAATGCCATCTAATGACATTGAACCGCTGTAACACACGTTTTTTGGCACTGAAACAAAAAACAAAAAATATGTAAGAGCATAAAAAATGTAATTGATGAGTTGAAATTAATATTATCCCAACCCATTTCTAGCAAGGCTACGCCCCCTCCCCCCCTGCCAAGGTTACACGCCCCCTCTACCAAGGCTTTGCGACTCCCCAGGGGATCTCGATCCACTGGTTGGGAACCCCTGCCCTCAAAGTTTAAAATGCCCCATTTCCCCAACATTTTTGGTTACGGAACCTTCTTACTCCAGTCTTTGTTTGCGCCTTTTTCCTTCACTATTCCTCTTTGTATTTATCTCTTTATCTTTTTCCCTTCCATGTGAGTAATACAGGACAATGGTGTCAGTTGCGTGTCGTAAATATGACGGTACCATGTGTGTAATAATTCCATGAACAGGTTAAAGGACATGGGTTGGGTCAGGCGATTTTCTGCCCTTGATTGATACATACCAGTGTCCAACCTTTCGGTTGGGAGGTGAAGGTGACAATGGAGAAACAACAGAAAGAGATGTTAACTGATGTAAGGGATGGTGGGCGCGACTAACATTATATCCTATATTATTCTATCCTATTAGTTATCCGTTATAGCCCCAGGCATCAAAATTCCTACTATTTTCATTAATAATACACTCGTTGCTTTAATCAGAATTAACCCACACCCCCTTTGTTCTTTGCATTTGTCTTTAGAAATCACTTCTATTATTATTATTTTTTCGGTTAATGTCTTAACTATATCCCCCCCCCCCCTTTAGACTTAATGAAATAATATGGCATTTAGAATGAGCCAAATTAATATTCTTATTTTTATCCTCAGCCAATTCTCGAAGAATCTATGAAGCAGCTGTCAGCCATGATTGAGTTGGGTGATTCTGTAGTCAGAGTGGATGAATTGGTGAGGGAAGCGCAGGAATTCCATCAAAAATGTGCCGTATGTATTTTTGTATCTTTTTTACTTTAAAGGGGAAAAAGGGGCAGAGTGGTCAGTCATTTTCAAGGGGAAATGACACGAACTGGGTGATATCCTGGAGTGGAACCACTCCACTTGGATGTCTCCCATGTGAGGTTAAGTTGCGAATGAACTTCCACTTACTGGTTGTTGAATAGACTGCTGACACAGGGGCTGCTATTCAATACCTACAGCATGCAACAGCCTCTTTCTCTACTCTAACCTGATCCCCTCAAGATAGTCTCACATAAAGCACGTCTCCACTTAATTATGCTAACGTTGACGAGGCCCTACAGCTGTAGCTGTAGGATCAAAGCCCTTAATCTTCCGACCTGATAAACCTAGACTTGCCCTCAGCTTCCCCAGAATACCACGAGACTACACAACTATTCTAGAACCACTCATACAACTTCATCTCTAGCGACTCTAACACATCCTGGTTCAGAACCCAAACAGCAGACAACAGATGCACCCACACAGCAGAACAACTTCATGCACGCACCTTACTCATCAACACATCCATACCAAGCAGACCATCGTCCCAACAGACGCAAAATAGCATGTCGAGGTATGCCGGTGTAGACCCTTTCAGTGTAAGGGCGCGTACACTTGCACGGGCAGAGAGCCGACACGAGGCCGTCCATGATGGGCTTTAGGGCAAAGGGAGGAGGGGAGAGCCGCATCCTGGTTGAGTGCACGGGATTTTAAATACAAGAAAACATATATATATATAAATACATGAGTGCGTCTAAAATTGGCTGGGGTTTATCTAATGGCTAGCCAAGTTGCAGTTCAAGGATATATATAGATCAAGACCCCCAAATTTAATTTTAATATAAATAATAATAAACGGGGGGGGGAGGTAGCAATATATACAAAAGGGGAACAAATTATACTTTATATGGATAGTTAGTAGATCGTGACAATTTACAATCTGACAGAGCTAAGCTGGGAACGCTAAATTACCGTTAATCCGAATAATGGAGACTATTTATGTTTGAGCGGGGAGTCAATTAAAAGGGGATGCTTCGGAATCCAGGTAACGAATGAAGGGGGGTGTAATCATGTGATTACAAAGCAAAATCGCTTTACCTTGAAGCTTAGAGTTGTTCGGAGGAGGAAGACAAACGGCACAGGTCTTCGAGGAGACACTTCTGACGGTGTTGACGAGGAGGTCTCGTAGGTGGGGTTGGGAGTACTTCTTGCAGAAGGACGAGATTTTCTCTGCTCCAGAGAGATGTGATCTCAAACACAAGAGACTGTTTTGCGGCACGGCAGGGAGTCTCAGACACGGGGCATGGGAGTCTTGAAGGGAGGGGGGGGGGCGAGATGAAGGGGGCCGCCCAGTTCTCCCGGAAGAAAATGACTCGATAAGCCTTCCTCTGAACAGGGGCCAAAGCTTCAGGAAGGGCGATCTGCTGGTGAGATCTTAACGATGAGGTACGACTCGAATAGGGGTTGCGAGACTTCGCGGGAAACAAACACACGGTCTGAACGGAGGGACTGACAGGCTCTCAATCTCCTCGAGGAGATTGAGAGCCCGGTAGCTTGTCCGTCAGATAGCCCTCAGAGCATAGCCGTCCCAAGATAATTAGTTCGAGATAAGGGGTTTGATCGAACGGCGAAGTTTGCTAGGGTTGAGTTTGTACGAGCGCGTTTGCAGGGAAAGGAAGTGTCCGCGAGGCATGGAGGCGAGGACTAGGCGTTATCGCGGTGGGGGGAGAGCGATGTGCGTCCCTCTTAAGTAAATACAGCCGGGTCAGGTGGGTCCGCGAGAGATAGTTTCCTTCTCGTCGATTCTAAAATTCCCACGCCAAGGAGCACGTGGTCTGGGGCTCGAAGGTGGCTGAAAGGGCGTCATTCGAGGGTCTTCCTCTCACACTGGTCCTTCGAGGGTCTTCCTCTCACACTGGTCCTTCGAGGGGCTTCCTCTCACACTGGTCCTTCGAGGGGCTTCTTCTCACATAGCACATCCCTAGATTTAACCCTCTGCTCACCTCAGCTGCCTACCAGAACCACATGAAACACTATAGTCGACCTCTATTCAGACCCTCACCCATTATTTAACTTTCCAAACCACGTAGCCACAACCAACCTGATTCAAGACGATATATTCAAACTACAAGCAGCTTGGAAAATCTCCACCCAATACAGTAAATTCATCCCCCGGACCACATAAAAACATACAACTACAAATTCACAAAGGAAATAGCAAACTGCATAAATCAGCACAACATCCAAAAGAAAAGGGTCTCCCTCACAAGAGCACAACAAATCCAATTATTCAACACCCACATCACCAACCTAATCACTAAACAGCAAATAAGTCTCCCAAACGGTCGGAAGGAGTAGGTGTCATCCCCGCCTGAAGAGCTATTAACAACATCTACCAAAAAAAAGGTTCCAAAGAGAGATATGTAAAGAAAATAGTGACGATAGAAGAAGTTAAAATGTGTGGAAGATATACAGACGCAAATCTTCCTAAGAAAATCATGAAAGTTGCATTGACAAATCGAGTCCAGGCACAAAAGCAAATTACTTGTTTGTTCGCAAGCGAGATTCTTGAAGAGCTCAAAGAAAATATTTCTCTATTTATTTTAGTAATAGAATCAATGAGCGGATTATTTTTGCTCAATTAAGTAAAGGACACAATGTGAAATCTCTGTCATTTGCAGAGTGCTGACGGCATTCATTCGCAATTTTCCACTACTAATTTTACGCAGTTTGTTTACTTTCGTTGTTAGTCTTTTTCTTCTTAAAAGCAATAGCTATTTTGGTTATATTTTTGGCAGAATAATTGACTAGGTAAAATTTTGAACCCCACAATTTTTGGAATAGGAGTGGAGTCCTTCTTGGAATCCCCTCCGGAAGGACAAACAAGGAAATTTTAGATTTCCACAACGTCAGCAGAAAGATGAAGGAAAAGGTCAGAATGAGCTAGAAGATTCAAGGATTCGACTAAGAGAGGACAGCGGAGAGGAAATCCATGGGCGATGATCTAACGCCATCAGACCGCCAGAATTCGTCGTTGAAATCCAGTGAAAGGAATAAAGGTGTGCATGAAAGGCTCACCAGGCTGGTAGTGCATAAGGACATTCGCTACTTTTCATACAATATGAGTAAGGGACACTTTCTGTCCCAAGCAATGCAGAAAAAGCGACTCAAGCACACCAAAAAGCTGATCAACCAGTTAAAACACCCGTTGGAGCCTAACATGTTGTGGTTCTTCACCGACGTGAAGAATTTCTGCCAAGACCAGAATATCAACTCCAAGAACAACAGGTGGCTCGCTGTTCCACACAAGGACGTGCCCAGAATGATGTAGTGAACGTGACGTCATGCCACCCTATTTCATTCCTGAGAGACTCAGGCTGAACACCGACGACTTCATATGTTCTGAGCGAGGTGGTGAAGCCCTGGATCGATCGGGTAGATGCAAGGAAGCCCTACGTGTGGAAGCAAAACTCTGCGGCCTGCCACACCAACCGGAAGATCCAGGCCTGGGTCTCGGAGAATTTCTTCGATCACACAGCACCTGACATTTGCCCTTTCAACTCGCATGACTTCGATTCCCTCGATCTCTTTGTGTGTAGCGCGGTAGAATGAAAGACCAACAAATCAGCTACAATGCGAAGGACGAGCTGTGGATCTGGATTACCAAAGCATTCAGGGGCCTAAAACCAGAAAAGGTAACGAAGGCCTGTGGCCAGTTCGGAGGTCACCTAGATCACCTGAAAGCTATGATCGTGGCCACATGCAGATTCATCGAGTGAGATTGACAGAAAATGTCATGAAGACAAACTGACCCGAATATATCTCAAAAATAGAAACACTTATTTTTTCCTGAGTCAGTCATCATGCGAACGAATACTGACAGCATCCTGTATTTGTAAAAAGTGCATAATTGTAAAATGCTTTAAATTTTATACATTCTACTCTATTTGATAGCGCATAAGAGTGTTGTTCGCAACAACGTAAAAATCATAGTTCTGGAACCCAACACAAATTTGCTGTCTCTACACGAATGCGCGCAAATTGAGAAACAAGGGCTTAGTTATGTCAGAATTGTTTTATATTATCGCAGTTACGGAGAGGGATAGTAAGTTTTTAGAGGGAACTTATTGGGGACTTTTATTTACTCGGGCATAATTTTTATAGGGGAAGAGACGAAGACCTTATTTCATTCATAAAAAAAACAAGTCACAATAATGAGAAAGAAATATAGATATTACATCTGAGAGTTTAGATGTCGAGTTCGTGATAAATAGTAATAAATAAATTTTGCTGTGGTTTATAGGTACCAAGGTAAACGAAAGAGTATAATATTATTTCTTAAAGGATTTTGGCCTTATTTAGAAAAAATGTAACGCTATTATGCGGATACTTCAATTTTCTGAACATAGTTTCTAAATGAGATGACGAACAGTGTCAGGAAATCCACTTCTGTACCTTAATAATAAACCTACTGCATCAAAAAATAACGAACTGGCACGCCCCTCAAAATATCCTAGATTTACTTTTGAAGAATAGTGAAATTACTAAAAAGTATGCAGGTTAGAGAAGCCCTTGGAGATAGTGATCACAACATAATTCGATTCAATCTAATTATTCCTTAAAATGTCCAGAATAACGAACCTAATTTTACCATTTCAAGAATATCTAACCTAAAATTACTTGTGTCAAGGATCACTTTAACACACCCCACCTAGTGTAGCCATTCTAACCTCCTCCTCCAAAGGAGGCACTTTAACATCATCTTCTATAGCTTTAAGTTAGGATATGTATCCTATCCTAGCCACCCTTCCTTGAAACCCCCACTTACCGATTTATTGTTTTATTACAATTTTCTCACTTCAGCAATACACATCATGAATCCAATGCGGTTAATTGAAGTCTTGATTTTGCAAAAATAGAACCAGTTCTTATGGAGGTTGTAGTGTTTTTAAAGCATTCGTGATTTTCGTTTTGGCATTCCCAAGTAATCTCATTTGAACATTGTTGCCTATGTGACCCAGTTCATTTTCCAGCACAACTGGCAGTGGGTCCTTCAAAAACAGATGAAGAACGACAGTCCGCTATGTGTTCTCACTCAATTTTAACTTGTCAGGAATAGCTACCCAAAGGTATTAAGTTCGCCATTCTTGAAATGATCCTAAAAATGAAAGTTCTCTACGAGAGTTCTCTTCTCTATCCAGAATTCTAATTCTTGTAAATTTGATATTTTTCTCTCCCTCTTAAAACTTTTAGTTTGGGATAAGATATTTTACACCTTGAAAATGGCCATGAAGTGTATGATAATTATGAATAACGAAGTATGCGCTATAAACCTAGATGATCTAATAGACTAAACTAGGTACCGTGGAAAGTGATAATAACAAGGTCAACATACTTAAGTCGCGTGCTCTTAATTATTCTGACTTATGACCATATGACCTTTAAGACTTTCAACAAGTGAGGCAAGCTACCCTATAGTTAGTTTTATTTTAATAATTACAGGACAAACCTTGTGAGTACCTTCGCAATTATATCATTTGAAAGAGAATGTAAAACAACATATGGGTTTCAAATTTCGTTAGAATCATACGAATAGTTACGATGTTATTGCAAAAAATAACTCATTGAAAAGTAAAATGATTACCATCCGACCGACGACCTACGGACCGACATAGTAACTTATAAGAGTCGCTTGCACGCGACTAAAAGGAAATAAGGAAACTAAACCGTTTGCATAAAATTTAGAAACCAGCAATAGTTTCGAAAATCAAAATCGAGACCTATATGAGGCATGGAATTGCTACAGTCCGTAAGGTAGAGAACCAATAGATATAAGAAGTCCACAATACCCTATATTACAGTTTAGATCATTTATGAACTGTTTTCTAAGAGCTAAAATTTTTAGTATATATATATATATATATATATATATATATATATATATATATATATATATATATATATATATATATATATATAATATATATATATATATATATATATATATATATATATATATATATATATATATATATATATATATATATATATATATATATATATATATGTATATATATCATAATAATGTATTCGATTTAATTTCGCTAAAGAATAGATAAATAAATGTATTTTTTGTGCATATATATTTTATCTTAATTAAGAATTTGTAAACCGAGACATGTTTTGCACTATGTATATTGTTTTGTAAAACTTTCTTGGTTCAATAAACCTTTAATTATTATTATTATATTATCATCTCGTTGTCAAACGCAAATTGTAAACAAAGAACAGGAATTAAGAAAAAGAATTAGCGCCGTTGACAAAACACGATCCAAAGCGATTATATTCATATGTAAATTATTGCAAGCTAATTAATGATTGCATCGGGCCCAATCAGGATGCTGACGTTGTCCTTAGCAAAGATCCTGAACCACGTAGTGAAGACATTGAATGGATATTTTTGTGAATGCTCTTCTCGTCGTAGGGAAACACTGCTTCCGATTTTAACGAAGTTAATCCAAACTGGGTGTGGTTAGTTACCGGATGGAGTTCAAGTTCTGGTAGATTTCACGGTGGGTGTCATACTCTATAGATAACCGTCTTCCGGATCTCACGTTAATCAGTAATCCCCACTAAAGGACATCCTTAATTATTTCCAGATAGGATGTGAAAACCCTGTCAATTTCTTTTTTACGGAGAAGACTTAATCAATTTGGTCGAAGACACAAATATTGATTATAAAATAATTTGTCAAAAAGTCTATTATCTAGTAAATAGTTCTAAAGGAATTCAGAGGCAAATGTTACACAAAATTATAAAGAGACTTAACGACTGATCCTGGATATTTTCAGCCCATTGTCCTTAATTCAACCGTTAGTAAACGACTGTAGTCCATTGTTAGAGATAGGATCACGGAGAATTTGAAGGTACATTCTTGGAAAATGATAAGCATAACTAGTCTCGACACGGAAGCTGATGCTTAACTAATTTGTTTTTCACTATTTTTTCACAAAATATTTTTGTGTTTGACCAAGATTAGTCTGTAGCTTTAGTTTATCTCGATTTCAAAAAGCTGCTGACACTTCCACATAGAAGACAATAAAACTAAAATCTCACGGAAATTTAGGCAGCGTACAAAAAAATGGATTAAAGACTGGCTGGAAAACGGTAAGTAAAGAGTTTTTGTGAATTGAAATATTTCATCATGAGTATCAGTTACTAACCACGTTCCTCTAGGATATGCTCTCGGATCCTTGTTTTTTTTTTAAATATATAAATAACCGATCTTGTCACAAATTTATTATGTAAAATTTTAAAATGTGCTGATGACAAGGATCTAGGCGCTAGGGCAAAATAACAAAGTGCTAAAATTTGTAAAAAGACTTGCATAAAGTAGTCAAATATGGTCGGAAAGATGGCTGATGTAATTAAACAAGGAGAAGTGTGGGGCAATATACTCGGGTCATGTTAATCTCTAAATGGATTACAACATCGGTTGTAAAATTTTAAACATAGTCAACATGGAAAAGATGTTGGTGTCTTAATCTCGAATGATAATCTTATACAAAGCGCTTTTAGGACCTCACTTGGAGTATGCGGTGCATTTCTGATCTCCATACAAGCAGGATATTGTTGCTATATTGGAAATTGTCCATCGTCGAGCGACTAAATTAATTCCTGAACTTAGAAATAGGGTGTAAGAAGACAAAAAAAATAATCATAAAATAACACAAACTTGGAATAGTTGGTCCAAAAGTATTGTTGAAAGCAACACTTCAGTAAATGTGTGTAAAAATAAAGTCGATAAATATTACTATAAAATATGACCGTAGAGAAATAAAAATTGTAAATTGAATTCATTATCCATTACCTCTCTTCCTTTACTTCTCCACCTCTGGCCTACACCTTTCCTTTATATTTTTAACTAGGCTTGTGTGGATATCGGGGCCTTAGCTGGTTCATAATTCTGTAATTTACATTTCATGAAATAATTTATTTCTGTTTCGTCATCTAAATATCGAATAGATTTCTCGGTCACACCTTTTCATTTACTCCTGTTTTTCTATTTATTCCTTTCTAATCTTGTTAATTGATCCCCTCCCATTTGTATTTATCCCAATATCTCGGTTACCCTTTTCCCCTCGTTTCCTCCAAATTAGGATCAATTG
Organism: Ceratothoa steindachneri; assembly: GCA_963969495.1. Lineage (NCBI taxonomy): Eukaryota > Metazoa > Arthropoda > Malacostraca > Isopoda > Cymothoidae > Ceratothoa > Ceratothoa steindachneri. Next base: position 161,791,123 of record OZ018327.1, read on the forward strand.
GAAAGAGCTGAAGATCTTCGTCTGATCGGCTCTCAGCTGATGGAAAACGACCATTACGGTGCGGATTCCATTCAACCTAAGTGCGTGGAATTAATCCGGATGAGGGAAACGTTTCACGCACTCATCACGCAGCGATTGCACACACTCCAAAAAAGTCGAGGATTGCAGGAACGGATAGAGGAGGTGAGAATTCCAGGACCATTAATGGCAAAATGTTTTGCATCCAAAATCATTTTTTAGGCCAAAAAAAGGACCTCCAAAATCTCGATTCCCTTCCACCCAAAAAGAAAAATGGGGCGCATTTGCCCCCTCTCCCTTCGATAAAAAACTTGAATGAAAGTAAAAACCAAAACCAAAAACTTAAAAAAAAAAAAATAATTATCATCAAGGTCGGCGTGCATCAACACAAAGCCGCCTTGGCTCATTCCTGTTCTGAAAGATCCAAGCACGCATCATCGCACTCTCCATGCATATCTATCATACGCACTAATATCCACTTGCCTCTTGATCAATTCTTCCTCTCTCTGAGACTCATTCACACAATCACTCTCCCTCCACCACACAATCCCACCCCACTTGTACGCGATCTTCCAACCATTCACACATTATACCACTTCACTCTCGAAAATCCCTTTCACAAGCCTATTTCCATTCATTCTTCTTTTATGCCTATACTACCTCAACACTCTCAGTCACACCCTCGTTCATTTTCACACCATATATACCTTTTACCCAGACCTTCCTCACTCCCCCCACATCTTTCGCACACCAAACATCTTTCTCGAATTGTCCAATTGTACTGCTCTCGCTCGACATCTTTCCTTCTCCAATACCTTAGTTTCATTTCTTTATACCAACATCGGCACCACCATACTCTCATTCTTCTGCATTTCACATTCCACACTCAAACTCTCAAAATTCACTCAAGCTCTGGTTGTTCCTGAATATTCCTTACCATTTAAAACTGTGTGGTGGCAATCTGCTTCATATGTGTCATTACTGTCTTCTATATCTCTAAGACGCTCGATCTGTTCGTGCGGTCACGACGTTGGTCCCTCATAACTAACGGTCATTTGAGCGTGCGCGTAAACTGTCGGGCGCGCGCGGTGGGAAGTTTACTCATTATCAGTATATTATATGACAGGGAGAGGGCATAACTCTCCTGGATCTGCAGCTAAATTTATTTGCGACAGGACTTTAATCCTGGGCAAAGCCGGGTAACTATATTAGTTCACAATACATCCGAGATACTTCAACAATCACACTTGTTCAAATGTAACCCTGGGGATTCCAATATCATACCTTACCCTATCTTTTCCCACCAGCCATCATCACATTACTCTTCTCTGCACTTCAACACTGCTTGTCACCTCAGCTTCGATCACATTTCCAAATCTTTTTCCCTCCGCCATTAACATCCTGTTATCAACATATGGCATCATAGAACCAATTGTTCACTATTCCACATCAATCTCACATCTTTTTTCTACATTTCCTTTGGTGTATTTCTCACTACTCCACCCAGAGAGAAATTAATCACCTTTACACCTTAACCCCCTCTATATAAAACCAGTCACACCAGTCATCTGTGTAAATCGCATCTTCACTCGCATACTGCTCCCGCTCACGCATTCATACTCAACCACTGAACCATGACCTTCTTCACTCAAAGGCAGTAATACACTCTCTTCACCCATACCGCTATGATCCACACCTGAGCCCATTCCATTCCCTCCGTCCTTAACATTATTTATTCTACCATCTCCCTCTTTTAAACATTCACTACCTCTCCTCTTTCACTCATCTCGTATACCTCACACATTTTACTCACTCGCTCTTTTGCCACACTGATGTGGATTAACCGGCATGGCTGGAAGTGGTCCATACCCATTATCTCCATTGGGTATGGCAGGAGCAAAACTTTCGGGGGCGCGTCTTTCCAGGCCAGAGGCCCCCACAGGGGCTTATTCCCCACTTAAAACACGCATGGGAGGACATGGGTATTTTCCTGCCTCACATACAGGATTAATAATAATATGACCTTTGTTTCTTCTCTCATATTTGTCTCCACACTTCACGTTTCTTGCATTTCCATCTTTTATCTCTCCTCGAAGTGTCTTGTTCTTTAATATTTTTCAAGTGACCCCTCTCTTGCAGTTAGCCCCCCCCCAAACCCTCCCCGAGGCCTTTGTTAATTTGGACCTTTTCTTTGTTCAGACGAACAAGTGGTGTAGTAAGGGCGTGGAACTCCTCGCTTCGCAACAAATCGAGCGGTACCAAACGCCCGAAGTGGCTGAAGATTCCTTGAAAGAAATTGAAGAATTTCTCTCTTCCTCCGACTTGATCAGTGTGGGCGCCGCCCGTGAACTCAAAACCACCTTTGAGGACGTTATCACGCCCGAAACCAAGGCCCTTGTTCACCAGGTGAGTGATCCCCGTAATGGTGAGTGAGGTCGTTGTCGTCTCCGAATCGGACGTACTCGTGGGACGCAATACCGTTTGCTAGAGCGTTCCCCTGTGCCTGACTGCGACTTACTGCGTTGTCCCCCGGACTCTTCGCTACATGCTTGTTGAATGTCTCAGTCTGGGCGATCTTCGCGCGTGTTACCTGTCCCGGCATCGGCAAGAGCGGGGTCGCTACCGCTTGTCTCTTGTACTCGGGACGGTTCTTGTGAACTATCTGACTTTTTGGAGGAGGATGGTCTCGTCCATTTTAATTGACTCTCTTGTAAGCTACGTTCCTGAGCCGGTGAGAGGCGGGCCTCCCCCCGATATCGGAACGTGCTTCTTTCTTGTTTGTTTTTGTTCTTTTTTTTGCTTTGCTTTTTTGGGAGGAATTTTAGAATTGCCTCGTACTAGGCTAGAATTTTACTTACGGTGACTTATGCACTTGAAAGCAGTCGCCAGATGTGGGGATAAAAAGAAAATAACCACGGAAGACCTTGAAGATAAGCAACCAAGCAAATCCCTCATAAGGATCGTGACCCCAACTTTTTCCACCCAAAGATAAAAGACCTCAGTTTCTCCCTTATGAGGAAAAACGACCGCCTCGAGGGAGGGGGGGGGCAGGGCTTGGGGGGTTAATGATCCTACGAACGCGAAACACAATGACGGTAATGGGCCGGACTGTTACTGACCTCTTCCTGTCAGGTCGATTGATATGCGTGGATGTGTGAATCAGGTGGGTGTGTGGAATGTAATGTGGTAGTCACTCTCTTTGAAACGGGGAGATTGCAGATGCTTGCGCTCTGCAAAACGGAACATTATAGAGAATGAAGAGTTTGTGTGGGAGAGAGCGCGATCAGATGTAGATCAGGGTGGCAGGACTAAAGAGTGTGTGGCAGTGGTTTGAGTAAGGAATGACGTAAGGCAATGGTTGAGTGTGAATGTGTGAGCTTAGAATTATGCGGGTGAAGTTAAAATTTGCAAGAGTGAATCCGTGGTTGTAGTATATAGACCGTGCAATGATAGAAGTGAAGCTGTGAAAGAGAGGTTCTGTAGTGAATTAGGACGAGTGGTGGATGAAATGGGGAATGAGGATCGGTTGATGTTTGTAGGAGATAGGAATGGAGACATAGGTGACAGAATGAGAGTGTGGTAGGTTTCTATGCTGAAACAAAGTTGTGTTTATCAAACGAACTCTTTCAGCACAATGGTGTGTATAATTACACATGGGCTGGGCAAATGAGAGATAGAGAGAAGCTCAAAGTAGTAGTGGTTTGCTAACCCGCCTTTATCCCGGCGGATCCCGACCGAATAATTAAATAGACATAAAGGTCAGTATGACAATCGCTGATGAACCCGAGGGAACCAGGATGCCGGTCCCCTTGAGGGGGGGGAGGTGCCATAAAATATTGTGTTTTGACACCAAACAAAATTCAGGCGGAACCTTCGTCGCCCCGGGGCAGAGGGAACTGTTCCGCGTCATAGGTATGTGGATATAGATACCCATTGGCAAGATTCCTTGGAGCAGAGAGAGAGTGTGTGTGTTGTGCTGCTAAGACGGAATTGGAAAGAAAGCAGTGCTGTAATTGGTTGTGTGTGTGATGAGAAGTATAAGTTCTACCCACCCCAATACAGCGCGTCCACCACTCGGTAGCCAGATCTCTCCTTGCACTGACGTTTGTGTCACCTCTTGCCGGGATCGAACCCGGTACCGCGACGTTAGCGAACTAACGCCCTCTCCACTCCGCTAGCAAGAGCTAGAAGTTAAGAGTATGATTGATCTGTGTCTAGTAAGACAAAAAAGCTGTGGGGTGTATTTGATGTGAAAGCTTTGGGAGAAATGAGCATGAGATTATCCGATCAATTGATTGTGCTGACTAAGGTGAAATTGGTTGGTGTACGAATGAGGAAACTTGAGGAAGGAAGAAGCAGAAGTGAAAGGTTATTGAATCAGAGTAAAAGGGGAGAATATGCTGAATGCTCGAGACTAGAAGGGATGAAAGAAGTGTAAGCCTGGATATAGAGAAATATCGAACAAATTTAAGGAAATGGTAGTAGGTAATGAAAGGCGGTATGGATGTGCAAGAATGGGAAAGAGTAAGCAAAATACGGAATGCTCGTATGAAACGTACAAAATTTAATAGTGTAGCAGAAGATGTAAGGGGGATGAGGTTGAAGGCAAACAAGATGAAAATGAAAAGTGTCTAAACAGAGGAGTAAATCAGGGTAATTGTGAGAAGTGAAAATGACAAAAGTAGATGACTGAATACTTTGATGAGTTGTATAATGTGAAGATGGAAGACGATGCAAATGTAAATATGTTTGGTTTCTTTGACTTAAATTGACTGCTTTATCGAGGTATGGAAAAGAACGATGCAAGAGGCTGTTAAAAGTGTGTGAGGTCTGAAAAATGGGAAGGGAGGTGGAGTGGATGATAAAGTAACCTAAGACGCTAAAGAATAGTGGTGAGGATGTTATGGAAAGGACTGTGAGGCGTGGAGTAAGGCATTTAAAAGTGAAAGAATGCCTGAGAACTGGAAGAATGCAGTAATTGTGCCGTTGTATAAGAGTAACATAGAGAAAGATGAATGCAAGAACGAGGAATAAGTGTATTGAACCTTGTAGGCAAAGTGTATGGAAGAATTCTGATTGGGCCTATAATAAGGGATGAACAAGTGGGTTTAGAGTGACTATGAGGGGCATCAAGTATTTGCACCGAGTTAAACAGCTGAGAAAACAAGGGATAAGAGGTATAAAATGTATGGTGGATTCATGAATATGGAAAAGGATTATGTTTTTGTAGAGTAGCATTATGGCGGGTGCTAAAAATGTTGGGAGTGAGTTATAAACTATTGGATAGTGTGGAGTGTTATAATGTTAGCAGTAAAGCGTGTATTAAAATGATGGTGGGAGTAAAACAGGGTTGTGTTATGTCACCATTACTGCTTCATGTATTTATGGATGAAGTACTGAGAGAATGACGTATGAGAATGAGGAAAAGGCGGTTGAGATGGATGAGGAATGGATTTTCTCTGCGTTGGTATATTTGCTGTTGACATTGTATTGGTAGATTCGAGTGAGAGGGATTTGGAAATATTGATCGAAGTGTTTGTTATTGTGTGTGAGCGGAGCTTGGCTAAAAGTGAATGCTAAAAAGAGCAAGGAAATGGTATTTGGAGCGAGATTGGTGCAGGTGGGTGAGACAGGGTCTCTATTCTCACCCTTCAAGAAGGGTGAGGTTTTGACTAAGTTGAAACAGATAAGGCAGATTGTGATCAAATGATTTGAAATGGAATGAACGAGTGTGTGATTCGATCGTGAGTGAAGGCTAAAGGTTTGAATGTGTTATGTGAGAGGAAACCGAACAACTTGAACTAGATGATCCGCTGCCAAGGTTGGTGTGAGTTAGACTGGAAGGGGTAGGAAAGATCTTGAGTGAGAGCTTTGAAAATGGACAACCTGAGATGGATGCTTGTGTGCTGAAGGTGGGTAGAGGAAGGAACTAGTTTGTTATGGACGTTTATGGTGTGAATGAAGTTGTAACCTAAAAGTGCTCTGACAATTTGTTAATTGCTACCTAGGGTCAGATGACCTTTACTCCCTCCAACCGCTTGGAAAATTAAGGGAGGAGTCCTTAGGTCTTGTGATATCCACTCGAAAATGACCTGACCACTTTACAAATCTGCCTCTCTTGCCCTTCAAGGTGGCTAGATTGAAAAAAAGAAAAGAACACCCTTGCCTGCTAGACACGGTCCCCTTCATAAGCGGTACAGCTTTATTCCCACGAGAACGGCCGCAAGGAAAGTCGTTATTAGGGGAAAAACGATCTTCCCATTAATCTCACCCCAACGCCCAGGTCCCCTCAGTTCTGGTCTCTTGAGACCAGCAGGCGTTAAAGAGCTTTATTTATAGAGGTATCAAAGCCTCTATCTCACACGTTATCAGTTAGCTGGTCAGGTCCTTAAGCCTTCACAAAGTGTTGAGGGCGATGAGGAGAGTTGGTACAGAAAGTAGATGTTAGTAGGAGGAGAAACTGAACTGGGGCCGAACTGGGCGCTGAGTCCCGTCACCCCAGTGGCCAGGAAAACACATCGCCGTGCCCCTTACGGGGTCTCTGATGTGGTATGGAAATCGACTTGTAAGCAGGATATACGAGAGGGAATGTGAGAAGGATAGGAAGATTCTTAATCGCAAAGCTCTTCTTTTCTCTTTTCTTTTAAGGATTTTTTATCGCAAAGCTCTTCTTTTCTCTTTTCTTTTAAGGAGTCTTTATCGCAAAGGTCTTCTTTTCTCTGTTATTTGAAGGAGTCTTTATCGCAAAGCTCTTTTTTTCTCTTTTCTTTTAAGGATTTTTTATCGCAAACTTTTCTTCTAAGGATTCTTTATCGCAAAGCTCTTCTTTTATCTTTTCTTTTAAGGATTCTTAATCGCAAAGCTCTTCTTTTCTCTTTTAAGGATTCTTTATCGCAAAGCTCTTCTTTTCTCTTTTATTTTAAGGAGTCTTTATCGCAAAGCTCTTCTTTTCTCTTTTTTATAAGGATTCTTTATCGCAAAGCTCTTCTTTTATCTTTTCTTTTAAGGATTCTTAATCGCAAAGCTCTTCTTTTCTCTTTTAAGGATTCTTTATCGCGAAGCTCTTCTTTTCTCTTTTATTTTAAGGAGTCTTTATCGCAAAGCTCTTCTTTTCTCTTTTTTAAGGATTTTAAGGATTTTTTACGCAAACTTTTCTTCTAAGGATTCTTTATCGCAAAGCTCTTCTTTTATCTTTTCTTTTAAGGATTCTTAATCGCAAAGCTCTTCTTTTCTCTTTTAAGGATTCTTTATCGCGAAGCTCTTCTTTTCTCTTTTATTTTAAGGAGTCTTTATCGCAAAGCTCTTCTTTTCTCTTTTTTATAAGGATTCTTTATCGCAAAGCTTTTGTTTTCTCTTTTCTTCTAAGTATTCTTTATCGCAAAGCTCTTCTTCTCTCTATTCTTTTAAGGATTCTTAATCGCAAAGCTCTTCTTTTCTCTTTTCGTTTAAGGATTCGTAATCGCAAAGCTCTTCTTTTCTCTTCCATTTTAAGCATTGTTTATCTCAAAGCTCTTCTTTTCTCTTCCATTTTAAGCATTGTTTATCTCAAAGCTCTTCTTTTCTCTTTTCTTTTAAGTATTCTTAATCGCAAAACTCTTCTTTGCTCCTTTCTTTTAAGAATTTTTGACCACAAAGCTCTTCTTTTCTTTTTAAGGATTCCTTATCGCAAAGCTCTTCTTTTCTCTTTTCTTTTAGGGATTCTTAATCGCAGGCTCTTCTTTTCTCTTTTCTCTTAAGGATTCTTTTTCGCTAAGCTTTTCTTTTTAGGAATTCTTTATCGCAAAAAGCTCTTCTTTTCTTTTCTTTTAAGGTTATTAACCCCTGAGTTCTTGTAGACTAAATACGAACCCCATAAACACACAACCCCCGACACCTTTGCTGTGATTAAGACAATGACCCTAATTTTTACCACCTGAAGAAAAGCGACCTCAACTATTTTTACTAAGAGATAAAGGACCCTCCCCCCCCCAAGCGTGGGTCCCTTATCTTCCGCTGATCTTCCTTCGCCCGAAAGACAGGTATTAGGGTGTTCCTTCTTTTGCCTATCCATTAGATGCCCTCCTTGACAGGTCCTGAAACGCCTTGAGGACGTGACGATGATGTGCGAAAAACGGAAGAGTTCCCTGAAGAAGATGACTTCCCGCCTCCCGCGTCCCATCCACGCTGTCACCCCTGAGCCCGCTGTCCCCATACACTACGCCCTCCCAAGCCCCTCGTCTTCTGTGGGACACAACTTACCTACGTCACACCCATCATCTCCACTTCATCACTCCTGTGGAGACCTGACAAAATCGCCCAAGTCTCTGAGGAAAGGCTCGCTCTTATCCAAGGTTGGTGGAGACTTGTAAATATCCGGATCCTGGCGGGGTTTTTTTTTATTTAAGGGAATCTTGCAAAGAGATCCCTCAGCCGGGGAGGGGAGCTGTTTCTACATGTTTTAACTTCAATATACATAGCTGTGGAATGAAGTTATATAGCAATGGTAATTCTCCTAAACACTGCACCGTGCTCGCCTACTTGACGTCCACCAGGCATGTGAGGAGGCATCCTATTCCCATGGCAATGGCATTTCTAGATGGGTTTATTACTGTTATGCAAGATTACTGTAATGTTATAATTACTTACTGTCATATATTATGCGATCATCGCTGAATTGAGTTGGTATAACGCAAATCTCAGTAATAGGCTTAGTTCACATTGAATATCATTTTCACCCTTGAACACATAGCCTCTAGTTTTGTTCGGTTCCTAGCCTCTTCTTTGAATGAGTTTTCCATATAAACCCATCGCTATGAAGGACCGGTGTGGACAAGATGATGTGTGGTTTGTGCTTGAGAGGACATATAGGAGTAGGAGGGACTAGGTAGCCCATTAGCGTTCATGCAAGCCTACCCGACTTTGTGGGCTCGGGCTAGATGTCGAAGGTTGACTTTTAATGACTACCCTTTACGTGATCGATGTCCACATTGTTTACTGACTAACTAAACGGATGATTGACTCAAACCATTCTACGAGGGCTCTGCACCCAAAAGGCGCTTTATAAGTTTGGTTTCTGTCCATAGAAAAAAAGGTTATTAGCACCCAGCGAGGAGACGAGCGAATAATGTGTCGAAGACGAAACCATGAAATTAATGACAAAGAAGGCATAAATATTTCCCACTTTGTTTCTCTCCTTGTCTCTTCTCTCCCTACTTCTTTCACTTCGGAATGAGTCTCCCCCCTCCTCCTTTTAGTTCGAATACGCTATATTTCCCTCTATTAGCTTCATAAGGAAGTTGAAATTTGCAATTTTCAATGACTTCTGATCGAAACTGGTCCAATCCATCATCATCTTCATTTTTCATCCTTTTAGTCCCGCTTCTGCAGGGTTGGATGGTCGTATGACTCTTCCCCACTGACTTCGGTCCTGTGCATCCTCCTCCGCAAGTCCCAGTCCCCTCATATCTTCCACAACACAGTTCCTCCAAGTTTTTCTGTGTCTTCCTGGCTGCCTTCTACCTTCCACTTGCATATGCATAGCCCCCCTCAGGTAGCCATCCTCCTCTGATCTCTCCACGTGACCAAACCATCTGAGTCTCCTCAGTTGCAGCTCAGGTTCCAGCTCCACTAGTCCACATCTGTCCACCACCTCAGAGCTCCCGATTTAATCCTGCCACCTCACATCAGCCATATATCTCAGCATACGTCGATCACATTCTCTCAACACACTCATCAGTCTTTCTGTTAAGGGCCAATTTTCAGCACCATACAATAGAGCTGCTCGTACACATGCTACATATACTAAGCTTCTCTTCTTCAAGGAAATGCCTTGGTTCACCAGTAATCCTGACACCTCTCTTCACTTATTCCAGGCAATGGCTATTCTTGCGCGAACAGCTCTTTCCACTCCAGCTTCACTGTCTAATATATTTCCGAGGTAGCAGAACTGGTCCACCGCCTCCAGCATTTCCCCAGCAGCATTCCATTCATTCGCGACCCCGTTCTCATTTGATCTTGTGCGGCATCCAGGGCATACAAAATTTCCCCCTCTCATGAGTCTATGAAGTCCAGAGCACCTCCTATGACACCACTTCCCACACTGAGTGCAGTGAATAGAATTGCTTCCCACTCCTCTGCAACACGCTCCACATGGCCACCTCCCATACTCCAGCAGGGGGCTCATAGTTGAGCCCTGATGAACACCAACTATAAGGTCAAATTTCCCTAATATGCCTGCCATCGTTCTCACCTGAGACCGTGATTCCTCATAGGGACATAACACATATGATGAGCCTCTCTGGCACTCCCTCTCTACTGAGTGCCCACACTATAACATCTCTTGGTACTCTATCGAAAGCCTTCTCCAAATCCACGAAAATATGATACAGTTTTCTTTTCTTTTGTGCAATTTTTCCTGGATCTGCCTCATAATAAATCATAATAAATAATGCATCATTAGTAGACCTTCCCGCAACAAAACCAAACTGTCTGCCATCAACCTTTACTAAATTCTTCAGTCTTCTCTCCAGCACCCTTTCAAATATTTTCATGCCATGTTCAAGAAGCCGAATTCCTCTGTATTTTTCGTACCTCAGAGCATCTACCTTTCCTTCATATATTGGAACAGTCAAGATACTCTTCCAATCTTCAGGGCTTCTCTCCTCGAAAAATCTTGTCAGTTCATCAAGTCTATCTTCTCCTATTTAGTTTCTCCAACATATAACTTGTTATTCCTGTCGGACCAGGCGCTTTGTTCCTCTTCATTGGTCCAATCCAGAACCATTATTCTCATTGGCAAGATTCCCCCTTAATTTTTTCTACTATTATTTTAATTTTAAGTTACTTCTTATTTCTAATTTTCTATTCTAACCTTATTGTTTGCCAATCTTGAATAGGTACTAGTACGGATAAAGAAGGGAGAAAAGAAATCAGAGAAAACAAAGACAAATGACCTTAAAACGCCATTGTAGTCTACTTATTTCTGAGTCCCTGTCCCTTTTATCTATCGGCCTATTCCTACAGTATTTTCCTTGAGCGGAATTGTTCTCGTTGGTTACATAAGCTTAAAAAAACCCAACAAAAAACAGCATTTTCACTTGGAGAGGAAGTAGGGAATATATGACTCTGGTGTACTCTGCCCTTCGAAGATAAGTAAATGAGACAACAGCCATGTCTGAAATGAGCAGAGACGTTCACTTGTCGAAGCATCTCAAGAATATACTCAACTAGTTCGGGCGATTTGCTTTGGCCGACCCGCCTTCATACGTCCATTTCAGACTATCCCTTCCTCTTTTTATCAAAGTTCTATTCTCTCCCCCGTCCGAAAACATGGACGTGGGCGCATGTCCACTCATTGATTAGGGTTTTTAATATAACACTTGGTACAACAACAACAAGAATCTTTGTAAGTTTTTTTCAACGGATTTTGGACAATTTTGCACCGGTAAATCCGAAAATGACATCCGTTTTCTCCGATCAGGTCAGGTTTTAGTGTTAAGTCAATTATTAAAAAATCCGATCTTATAACTAAATGGATTACATTTTTGTGACATTTTCGGTTGATTTTTAATATTTCTCATCAGAAATAGATTTTTAAGATAAAAAACATCTTTTCTTAAGCAATTTATTAATTAAATGTTATAAAAGTTGATTAGTGTATATTGAATAGTAGACATTGATAAAAGTAAGTACATGTAAATTGAATATTAGCTCATCATTGTTCAGAATTCAGGGCATGAGCTTCCATTTCTTCGAACTCCTAGAATCCTCAGCGGTAGGAGGTCTACCTTCAGAGTCCAACAGTAATCAGCCATGATGACTGTATCCCAGCGTCCCTGAGACCTGGTTTCCATCTCTTCCATGTTCCGATGTAATCCCCTCCCCCCTTGCTCGTCACTCATTGATCCCGGATTCTCAGTAAATCGATCCATATGTGAGAATAAGTAATGTATTTTGATGCTTATGATGCATCCGAAGTTTCTGAAAACAGTCAGCCTATTGGTGACAAGTTATGTGTAGTTTCTTGCCTTCTTGTTGCCAAGATGGTTCTTCATGACCAGAACAAAAGCCTTCCACGCTTGCACTTCCACTTCGTTCATTGAGTTTTCAAATTGTGGCTATCTGATGAGCCAACAGAATTGAGGGCCGTCAAAGATGCCAGGTTTCAACTTCTTCATGGTCAATCCTGGAAAAGTGTGGCACAAGTAAGTCGATCTTGATGTGCAGTGGTGGGAAGAGTATCCTGTCTCTGTCCACCAGAGGGTTGTTTATGACGTTCCTTGCTCTACAAGGCACTATTTCTTCCCGTATAGGCCAGTCCTTCTTAGTGTAATGCTGAGCTCGGTCCATACTCTCCAACATGCAGAGAAACTACGGGTACTTAGTGAACCCGGGCTGTTGTCCCAAGAAAAGGTTCACCATCTCCAGGTCAACAACACTCAACCACTCATGCTGATCATAACGAATCTTCGCCAGCATGTACTTCACCGCTTCATACTTCTCATTCAGTGTAGTCGAGTGAGCGAGGTGTATAGAGGCAAACTGGTTCCCGTTGTGCAGCAGACCACATTTCAGCGATCGCTTGCTGCTGTCAATGGACAGCCTCCTATCTTCAAGTTGTACTGTGGTACTCCAAACTTGGACAGAAGCTGTGCAATATCTGTACAGTATATCAATTACTTCTCTTCAGAGAAATCGGAGGTACTCCTGATGTCTGTTGGGGTGGAAGGTGATGCGAACACTGTCAGAGATGAGTTTTTTTCCTTCAATCTGGATGCCAACAGTTTGACAGAGGACTTTGACAAGCTGAGATCGCGAACTTGATCATTTATCTCTTGTTAGGAAAAAAGATGTGGAGCATCATCGTCAAAAACCACGTCTTCTTCATTTTCTTCAACACTGGAGGAATCTTCGTCATGAATGGCAGGAAGTTTTCCAAAGACAGGTACTGGAATTTCATCACAATGAGCTACAGGAAGACGTGCTGATTGAGGATCCGGATAATCGAGTCTACTCCTGTTCTTTCTGTTGATCCTAGTGAAAGCAATAGCGCAGAAGTAACACTCATTGCCATGGTTTGTCGGCTTCCTCCAAACCGTTGGAATTTGAAACTTGAGTCAACTCTTCTTGCCCTTGGTCCAACGACGCAGATACTCGTTACATGTCTTGCATACCATGTGTGGCGCCCAATCTTTATCCCGGTCACCAAGTTTCATACCAAAATAAGCATGGTAAGCACGCTATATGAAACTTGTGACCTGGTTCCTATTAGGACCAACGGTGTATTCGCCACAAATTTAGCAGAATGTATCGGGCTTATTTTTCCAAGATATTTTAGACAAATCCATTTCATTCGCCTTCAAAAAAATAAAAAACACCAGTTAGTCGAAAATTTCAGCATGGAAACGCTTCAGAACTTGTTTATTTAAAGAAATAAGAAATATATTTGCATCATATAAATATAAAATACCCATACATGTAAAAACCCTCCTTAAAAACATGGCGATATATCAAAAAGTTGACTTGATTGAGCAAAACCAATGTAATTTTTTAGCTTCAGCTCATTAAAATTGTCGTCAATGAGTTTAAAAAAAAAACATAAAATAAAGTTGGTGTTGACCAGTGTAATCTTTGTTTTCGTTCACATAGGTTGGACGTTTGCGCGAAGGTTAAAGCTTCTTCCCGCTTTTCCTTAATTTTGTCATTTACAGGGTGAGGACGACAGCGATACCCCTGACTGCCCCTATGACCCAGAGATCGCCAAGGCAAAGCGAGGGCATGTGCTCAAGGAACTCCTCGAAACGGAAAGAGTTTACGTCTCTGAACTTTGTTCAATTCTCAAAGTGAGTAGCTTGTTTATACACCTGCAACTACGTTCAGAAGAGTTGCTCACGCCCTTGAGCCCTAAGGCCCCAAGTAGCATACTCTTTTTGACTACGTACATAACTTCCACACACTTCACTTCTCTTAAATTGACCACCTCCTCTACGAATCTCCTCAAAACACCTTTGACCCTAGTTATTTTTCGGTCTCCTTCCTCAATGAATTTAAATTCTCGTGGCAAAGCAAAGAATGAGAGGGATATGAAAAATGTGAAATGTAATGGTTGTTGTTATTATTGTTGTTGTTGCCTTGCTCCCTCCAATCGCTGGGGAGATACAGGGACGAAGGCCTTTAATTCTACAGACTGTGCTTTAGGATTCCCCATCAACGCCACCACAATTAAGTGGTCCTCGGCTTTTGTGAGACTACTGAGGGACCAGGGAGGCTGTTGCATGCTGTGGAAATTTTAAAGGCCCCCCTCTGGCAGCGGTTCATGGAACAGTTAGTGGGAGTACGATTGCAGTCTACTCTCACGTGGATTGCATACAAGCGGGAAGGTCCCACACAAGGATTGACCCTAGGTGGTCATGTCATATTCCCTTGGAAATGACTGACCACTCTACAGTTCCTTTTCTCTTTCCCTACAGGTTGGAAAGAGTTAAAAAAAAACCCACAGCCTTAGCTGCTGGGCAGGGGAATGAAATGGTTGACAGGATATACGTGAGGTGGGAGGAGCTTAAAAGTATGGCAGAAACAAGTAAGATGAAGGTGTTTGGGGGCTGGGGTGTGATATTGGAATGTGCCTGGATGGTAGCGATGAGGCAGTGTGGTAACAAAATTAGAATGGTAGGAAAGTCTCAAAGGCAAGTTATTTCTGCCACTCAAACCCTTTATGATCGTGAAAGAGATTTCCCCACTGGATAATGAAATTGGCATAAAGATCAGAAGAACAATTGCTGAGAAGCCCGAAGGCCCCATGGGCTGGTCTTCGTTTGGAGGAGGGATTGTAGGAAGAGCAGCAATACCGGGTTTTGACAGCTACCAGCGGCCAAAAACGGAGACAGCGGTGCGGTGGTTGGCTATATGCATGATGACGTGTAGAAGGAACCTCATCGCGCGCCAATAGACGGACGCTTCCCTCCCGACGCTGAGGTTTTGTGTCCGTTCTCGCTGGGATCGAAGCAGCTACCTAAGCGTTGGAGGTTCAACGACTTATCCACTAAACTAATGAGAGCTCCTCTTAATGGTAATCATGGTGGTAATTGAAAATTTAAGGTTTGAGCCTTGAATCGACAAGAAACTGTATGAGAGTATACCTACTCGTATGTTAGTGTATTGGAGTAAGATTATGGTATGAAAGAAGACCGGGATTAAGAGGAGTGAAATTGGGCAATTCGAGGGGGATAGTGAGTGTGATGTGGATAGAAAAAGGTATATAGAATAAGTGAAAATGTAAGGTTTCGAGGTAGTGTGGGCATAAAAGAGTGAATGGAGAATATCTGAGATTGAGTGTGAAGATGTGCTGATGGTTGGAGGGATGAAGTGCTGATCCTACGCCTGCGCATGGGGGGTGTTTATTAGGTAGCGTGCGGGGGAAGTTTAGTGCGCGAGATGCTCCATAACCTCGGGGTGAAAGGCCAAGGGTGTTGAACAAAGGTGGTGGGTGTCTTTGTGTTGAATAGAGCATGAAGGGGTGAGTTGTGGAAGTTACTTTCAGTATCAGTCAGCGTATCAGTATCAGCGTTGGGCGAACTTTTGGTGAGAAATTGATGCTAATAATCAATTATTTGTCTACGAACTACTAATTTTTGAGAAGGGGGCAAAGGTCTTTTTGAGAGGGGGGCGATTTAAATTGTGTTTTTTATCCTCATTGCCTTTGTCACATTCACAGGGGTACAAAGATGAAATGCTCAACCCTGAGATGCAAGCCAACATTCCAATCAATTTGTACGGCAAGACGGACATTTTGTTCGGCAATATGGAGGAAATCTTCCGGTTTCATAACGACGTCTTCCTGCGCGACCTTGAGAACTGTATTGGTACCCACGAACTCATCGGTCTCTGCTTCGTACAAAGGGTAACTCCCCTGTGGTTCACTCGCCATACAAAGGGCCAATCAGCGTTTCTAAGGAATCGCAGTTTTACTTCTTCATACATAAAGTATCTCTGGCAACCACTAGCAAGGCCTCGCCGCCGTAAACACAAACCGGAGATGTAAAAGGGGTAACCAACCAGTTTCTGCTTCATCAAATTACTTCACATCTCCTCGTCACTCACCACCCTCACTTACCCTCGGCAACTGCTAATTTTTATATGTATTCTGCCTCCTCAACGCTCCTTTTGATGTTGGGAGTTAGCTCTGGCGTGTTACCTTTGTTATGTGTGTTGGTGTACCTTTTCCCTGAGAGATTTTTTGAAGGGTTATAAGTTATTCTTTTCCGCCATAGGTTTATTAAATTAATTTTAAGGTTCTATTACATTAATCTTTTCTCTCAGTTTTATGGGTTTGATTTAATCTTTTATTTTGACAATGAATATTAGCGTCATAACTCCATTACCAGCCCAAGGCTGGTGAGCTCACCTTGCGAATTTGTCCGTCTAGCATTTAGGCCTGATTAGATAAAACTTTTTGAACCTGATATTTTTCATCTTTAGTTTTTCTTTCTTTAAATTCTTCCTTTTTGTTCGTGATTCATTTTTCTGCTTCGAGAGTTCAAATATTACTCAGGTTCGAGTCCGTATGGTTAAGTAGCAATAACTTTACTTCTCATTTGCTCCAAGAAAAGGTCTTTGATCCCTCCAAACTACTTTTGCCTTTCGATTCTTGAGTTCATTCCGTTCCCTCTACCTAGTACTTGTTTTCCTTTTCTGGTAGCATATGACGCGGAGTAATGCCAAATGCATTCAATTGATCGTATGGCAAACAACTTGGTTTGTTGCAAATCCGATTATCTGTTGCAGAAAGACACCTTCCACCGCCTGTACTCTCTCTACTGCCAAAATAAACCTCAGAGCGAAGAGCTTCGCCGTCAAGCGGGCGACCACAACCTTTTCTTCAAGGAGTGCCAGAAGCGACTCGGCCACAAACTCCCTTTGGGGGCCTACCTCCTCAAACCAGTCCAGAGGATAACTAAATATCAGCTATTGCTGAAGGTAATCCCAACACAGAAGTCCACATTCGTTCTTTTAATTAATTTATGATTATGATGACGTTGTGAATATTCTTAGTTCGGATTCCGCGCTAAACTTTAGGTCCAAACGCAAAAATAAAGGTCTTCTTAAATGAGTGCAAATCGCTGGTGAAACTCCTGCCATTTTTTCTCCGCCCAACCTCTGTTGGGCGGATGTTATGTAATGTTGTATGTTTGTGTACAAGATATCGCAAAAATTTATTGATGGATGTAGAGGAAATTTTATGAGGGGGTTGGGCAAAGAAAGAGTTGATTAGACTTAGTGCGGATCCAAATCCAGATGCGGATTCTGCATCACTTATTCACTCTCTTCAACATTGCGCGATTGCGCTTTTTCCTTCCATTTTGCCAAAATTATAAGAAATAATAGGCTAGTCAAATTGGAAATACCCAGGGATGGACAATTTTTGTCGTTCTAATAAAATAGACAATTTAATCAGGATCCGGATATTAGAGATCAAAATATATATTTGGAAGGTGAACTTTTACCGACTCAAAGCACATTAATAAAGAGTGGCAGAAGCAAAGACTGTCACCAATTTGTAGCTATGATAATCTAGAGCTAGTTTGCTTCAAACAGATTTTGTCTATTTGTTAAAGATAAAAAATTATATCTGGACGAAAACGAGATCCTGATCTGTCATATCTGAGCGAAATTACGATCTACACTGCCACATTTGGGCGAAAACGGGATCCCGATCTGCCATATATTAACGAAAACCCAGTTTATGCCATATTTAGACCAAAACGAGCTCGACACCTGCCATATACGGACGAAACGAGGTTGTACCCTGCCATATATGGATGGAAATGGGATCCAATCCTGACATATATTGACGAAATGTGATCCCAATTTGCCATATATGGGTGAAAACCGGGCCCTGGTCTGCCATATATAGGCGAAAAAGGGATCCCGATCGGCTATATCTGGGTGAAAACGAGAGTCAGATCTGCTACATATGAACAAAGACGAGATCCGCAACTGCCATATCTGAGCGAAAACGAGATCCAGATTTGCTATATCCGGACAAAAACGAGATCTAGATCTGCCATTATGGAAGATCAGCTTTCTGTTGATAATTCACAAGCTACGGAAGATAGACATGATTTATAACTCTATGGGGAGGTTTATAAAGTAAAGGAATTATATGGTGTAACTAATTTGACCTATGGTTGATCCGGAAAAGTAGTCCGAATTCATTCCGCCATTACGGAAATGGTCTTACGGAAATGGTGTTTGCATTCTCTGAATGCTTTCTAGTTTGTTTGTGTGATTAGTCATTTTTCACTACTCCAGTACTTTTAAAATTGTCCACTTTTATATTTTTCCCTCTTTATTTCCCATGTGAGTAAATGTCTTCATTGGATAATTGCCTTTTCCTTTTCAGTGACTAAAATAATTTAACTTTTTATTTTAGTATTATTTAAATTATTCATCTCTTGTATTTATATTTCCTTTTGCTCACTATTATTTCCGTATATTCCATATATTTGGCGTTATTGGCCTACTGTTACTGTTCCTTAAGTCTTGTGCCCTCGTTAGAGAGACGCCTACAGCATAGGTTGTAGGATCTAAGCTTTCTCTAAAGCGGTCGGAGATAGCTGAGATGCCCTCTGCTGCCGGGGAGCTATAAACAACTAAAACGACAACAGAAGCGCAAAACTAAATGTGTTCTACACTTCAGGACCTTCTCAAGTGTGTGGAGGAAAGCAAAGGCCGCAAAGAACTCCAGGAAGCTGTGGACACGATGCTAGCCGTCCTCAAGTGTCTCAACGATTCGATGCACCAAGTGGCTATTAGTGGATTTCCGGTACGAAGGCAAAATCATTGTTATTCCTTCTATCTTCACATAAACCATACACTACCAACTAACTTAGGTGGGCCTATGATATAGGATATAAAAAGAAAAGGTAGAAGAAAAGTAGGACGGATAAATATACCAGATAAAGCACAATATTCTCAACTTGTCCTCACACTAGTTCATTTTTCCCAACTCTTCTGTTCATAGGTCAATTCTCATTCATTTTTGTTAAATCTCCCCATACATTTCTGAACGTTTTCGGTTACGACCTAATTCGCATCTTTCACAACTTGTATAATTATTACCATTCATTCCTTACGCTTTCTATTCTTATCATCTCTACATCAGTCTCGAATTGTCCATTTTGTGCTGCTTTCAATCCCGATCTTCCATACCCTAACAGTGGGACCAGCATACCGTAACGCGAGGTTTTTCCAAGACTCTTCCTCACACCATTAGGATTCACTAGTAATCTAATAGATCCTGATACTCTCCAACCATTCATAATCTTACAAGCGCAGTCTACCTCATCCGTAACTCTATCATTCACGATACATGTTAGAAGATAATATATCATAATTGTTCATAGCGCTCCCAAAACTCTCGTTACTCGCTTCTGGATTTACTTTCAAACCCTCTTCATACATACCTAGCCAAACGCTTCAATCTACATTTTCCAACTACTCTCCACCTCAGCTAACATGACAAGTTTTAAGCTTATACCAACATAGCCCCCTCTCTTGAGCATTCTTCATCATCCTCAGATCCTATCCCTCACTCCCACTCATATTGATCTCAGCACTCTTTCCCATAAGATGATAAACAGCCTCGGCAACGTCACACATGCTACATCACTTTCCCTCCTATATCAAACTACCATTTCGGCCATTTTCAACATAACGCAAACTTTACATCCCCCATATAAATCTTTTCCAGGAATATCCAACTTTTCCATATCTTCTTCGAAATTATCCTACTGACATAGCATATGTTTTCTCCAATTCAATAAAACCAGTGTAGTTTTTATTTAGTGGTTTCAAACACTTGATTCTCCCTCACCTTCACTCTGCTCCAATCCCTATCATTCTGTTACCCCCCTCATCAATGCCGCGACGGCTTCAGGTTGCTTTATGTCGTCTCCGAATTGGACACACTCGTGGGACGCACCGCCATTTAATGGAGCGCTCGCCTGCGCCTTATTGTGACGATTGCGTTGTCCCCCGGACTGTTCGGCACATTCTTGTTGAATGTCCCAGTCTGGGGGATCTTCGCGCATGTTACCTGTCCTGGTACCGGGACGAGCGGGGTCGCTACCGCTTGTCCCTTGTACTCGGGACGTGTTCGTGCACACGGACTTGCGGACCTTCCATTTTTTGGAGGAGGCTGGCTTCCTCTACTTTATTTCACTGTTTGTTGTGTGTCGCGTGTTCCTGCACCGGGGGGAGGTATGCCTACTCCCCACGCCGGAGCGCGCTTCCCTCTTGCCCTTTTGATTTGTTTTTCTGTTATTTTTTTAGCCTTTGTCATTTTTTATCCTTATTTGTTATTTACATATTGTTATTTGTTTTTTTGTGATTTGTTTGGTTTTTTAATTTAGCCTAGTAATAGGCTGGGTTGAGTACGACGACTTCTGCCCAAGTAGGCAGTCGCCAGATGGCTTCCTAAAAAAAATATAATTCTGTTATTCTTCTTAACCTTCAATGAATATTTTTCATACTCCTCTCAAGCACCAACAACAGATCTATTCTGCTGTTGGTCTTTCACGCACCATGCACTGTTCCACCACGCAATCATGCTGACTAGCCAATTTTATTTAAACTTTTATGGCACTGACTATCTCCCGCATGCTTTTCAGCTCAATACCCTAATATAGAACCGAATTTGTATCCTTCTATTCTAATCCTTGATGCTCCCACAATTATTTTTGTTATCTCACCCCATGCCAAAAAGCTTTTTGTTCTCAATCAAATACTTATTCCACCTCTGAACTACTGTCAACAAGTATGTTTCACGCTTCAGCTCTCACTGCACGGTTTGAAAAAAAACCCCATAACCTAGGCCTATGTGGACAATTGTCCGAATTTATCCAAAACTTCCCAACCAATCGCACCTTTTCTGTAAGATTCGGAAACGTCAAATCAAACTCATTTCCACAGTAAGAAGGCGTTCGCCAGGGCAGCTTCTTATGCGTACCAATGTTTGCTGTGGGGCTCAACGGAATGTCGGAAAGCCTTCGTCAGCCTGTCAGGAGATCGCAACCAAACTCTACGTAAACGAATTCTCAATAGCCATAGCATGCTCCGAAATGACAATGGTAGAGCGTCGCCTCCAGCTCGACTTTGCCAGATGAACCTCTACACACGTCTGCCAATTCCCGACCGAAAACAAGAAAGTGTTTCACTTTTACCGCCGTAGGGGGTGTATTAGGTAATCTGATATTTACCCATATCAGTAGAGGATTGCAGTCTTCGAGAGTTGTAAATTTCTAAGATTAATATTTGATTGGAAGTTAACGTGGGAACCCTACATCTACATCAGAACTGTTAAAAACTCCCGCCAAAGTGAGATTAACTTTTTGCGGATCGAGAAACCCTTCTCCTCTATCGCTCCTAAATTCGCTCCAAGTTGGACTATGGGTAGGAAATCTACTCCTCTTCATTTGACAGACAGCTTACCCTTATCAACACAGTGGCCAATAAAAGCCTTTGTGTAGCTACGGAGGCATTTCGATCCGCACCAATCCCGAGTCTACAGTGCGACACGGGAGAGATACCACTGGACCTCCCTAGGGCGAAAATCACCCTATGCCTCTTCTCCCACACCCAGTAACTTCCAGCATCGCATGCCACAACCACTGCTCTCAACGGACAAATGGACACCACCTTCGCCTTGCACCCATCGATCCCGCGACCATTTGGAGTAAGAGTACGGCTACGGATGGAGGAAATCCGGGTAAGGTTGAACTTTTTCTATCCAATCGCTTTTCCAGAAATATAATTCTGTAAAACGATTATAACGATCTGCCAACGATAAGAAAAATTCAATTCTTACCCACGCTGCAACGCACCGGGAAATCCACGTATATAGAGATGGATTGAAATTCAGGGATAGAACAGGATCCCTTGTGATATCGGGCAATTACATCAACTCTGAAATCTTAGCAAAACAGCATTAACCTTCACCGCCGACACCCCTACCAAGACTATATCGTCGCAATACGTTCCGCCATCCGAGAGGTCTAGATGGCGAGATGGGCAGACCTCTACCGACCAAATAAGATGTGACACAGCTACCCAAGCTTATCGACATGGAAGCCTCAAGGCCTGATCTGCCGACATGAAGTATCTGTGTGCCGATTTCACATCAGCACACATTAATAACACATATTCCTAATGGTAAAGGACTCCCCAACTTACTGCGAAGACTGCATTGTACCCTTCACAATTACACATATGGAGAACTCCGATGACGGTACCTACCCATCGATGGCAGAGGAACTCTCGACATATTAAGATCAGTATTAACGGCGGAGAATATCAGCCTCAGCAGAAGAATCATCCGCTATCCATTGGAGATAACGCCTCCACAAGTTGTAGATAAGATGCTCCAATATTCTGATCTTCATTTTTAAAATATTTACTCATTTCAGTCATCTCTGTATTATCACTATATCCTCCATCCATCAATCTTTTGATCCATTCAATCACCCATGCACAATCATCTCACCACTCACATCACCTACCCACTGTTTTGTTTTTAAATTGTTTTTAACAGTTATAAAACAATATTAGTGCGCAATCATCATAGAGTGAGCACCGAGGGATTTATGCATCCCAATCCAATCCAGAGTAGGGTAAAGAAGAGAGGGAGAACGTAGGGATTTGACCTGTGACTAGTAAGAAAGAATATGTTGCTGTATGTATTTGCTGTGAAAGTTGTACGAAGTATTTGTATGAGACTATCCAACAGCATGTTTGTGTTGTGTAAAGTTAAATTGGTTGGTGCATAGATGAAAAAACATGACAAAGGTGAAGAAGAAAGAGGAATCTAAAGGGACGTTTGTTGAATCAAGGAGAAAGAAGAATACGTGAGAATGCTTGAAAGTCGGAGAGAAGAAATAAGTATTAAAACTGGGATAAAGAAAATGTGGAACAAATTTAAGGACGTGATAGTGAGTAGTGCAAGGGCTGCATGGTGGTGTCGTAGAACAGAAAAGATACACTAGAAGGCTGGATGGTGGAATGGTGATGTAAAACCGGCTGTCGAGAGCATGATTGAGACCGAAATGCAAATGTTGAATAGTTTAGATGAGACTGTCAGGAAGTTGTGGATGAATTCATACATGAAGGCGAAAAGAAAAGTGGGAAGAGTAATTAAGGTAAATAAACCTGAAATGAAACATTTTGATGGAAATTGAATGAAAATCCAGATGGGAACAGGAAGTTATTCTGGGTTCAAGTGAGAAAGGTGAGAAGCCAAGAGAAAGTCAATAGTCAATTGAAAAAATACTTTGGGATGTATACTTTTGGCATGGAAAATGGAGAGAATGTAAATATGATTAGCTTCGTGGGTGTAAACCAGACGCTGTATCATGGAATGGTAGGCGATAACCAGGCAAACTGTTGTTAGTGCTTTTAGAGATGTGAAAAAATTAAGGAACCTGAAATAGATGATATAGTCGCTGAATTGCTAAAAAGTGGGGAGTAATTGTTATGGAATGGGTCTTGTAATTGCGTTGTAAGTCAATGAAAGTGAAAGGGTAATTGGGGCAGAAGGAATCCTGTGATGGTACCCTTATATGTGGATGCAGGGGAGCGAAGAAAACACAAAATAGATGGCTAGAGTACTTTGGTGAGTTGTATAATGCAGATATACAAGAGAAAGCGATCATGAATATGTTTAGATTTGATGGTAAGGCTAGGGGACATATTGGGGAAAATGAATTATTAATTATGCAAGAGTTTGCTAGCCTGTATAAATATCTGAAATATGGGAAGGCAACTGGAGTGAATGGTATTAGTAGCGACGATGCTGAATCATAGCGAATATTTCCTAATATAATTGCTATAACTTCGTAAGGCTTTTAAAAGTGTAACAATGATCGCGAAGCGTACGAATGTTGTAGTAGCACCACTCCATAGAGAGAAAGGTGAATAAAGTATAGCAAGAAACAAGTCTCAGGAAAGTTGGCAAAATTTGTATATGGAAAATCTTTGCTTGTCCCTCAACGAAGGATAAGTGAGGGATTGAGTAATGGTTTACAGCCGTTAAATGATGTGTGAATCACTTGTTTGCGCCAATGTAGCTTGTTTGAAAGCCTAGGATAAGAATTGTGAATATAGTGTGTTTATCGATCTGAAGAACTCGTATGATGATTTGGATAGGGAAGTGTTATACCAGGTTCAGAGAGTGTATTAATGCTGTTCCCAACGTTCGCGTATGAAGATAAGACTAGAGTGTGGAAGAAGGATTTAATGAGAGAGTGAGCCGTTCAAGACAAATATTTGAGAGGGACACTTTTTGTTGGAAGGTACAAGCGTGTAGGAAGAATGGAGGTGTATAGACTCATGAAGCAAATACGAGAGGGTCTGATCGAGGCACAGTTTTATCCCTTGGGGTTCATCCACAATTCCTGTTATCATTTGAGTGGGTGGGTGTGACCTCACAACAGGATGTAGAGTCGAGGTTTAGTGTTTGCCAATTCAGACATATTTGTTCCCGACTGTTTCAAAATATACCTCCCCCCATCGCCGTTTAATCTTCCCTTTTCTTTCAGCTCTATTTTCTTCTTCACTCTTAGTCCTCTTCCCACTGAGTGGACGCAACGCCGTCTTCTTTCGAGTAGTAGTTATTCTACTACTATGTTGTACCATCTGTCCTGCGTTCGTGGATGAGGAGTCTAAATATAATGTGTTGGCAGGGTAATTTGACGGAGATGGGCCGCCTCCTGATGCAAGGTCCTTTCAGCGTTTGGAACGAGAAGAAGAGCTTGAGAGACCTTCGTCTAAAGGCCGCCCAGAGGCACCTTTTCCTGTACGAAAAGATTCTGCTCTTCACTAAACGAGCGGGGAAAGATACCGATAAGGAAACCTATCACTTCAAGAATGCCTTAAAAGTAGGTGGATATCACGACACATTGTCCATTTCGTGCCTTAAAAGTAGGTGGATTTCACGACACATTGTCCATTTCGGGAAATACCCCCCATCTACAACTGGAACCTGGAGGAACGGCAAACCTTCCCTTACCCAGTACTCGCAGTTGTACATCCTCCCGGACTCAATAGCGGCAGGAGGATGTGTGGCTATATATCTTCCACTATTTTCGCTTTCTCTATCTTCTCTACTTTCCTTACAGATATCTACTTACTAACTTTTCTGCAGGATACGGCTCCGTGGCCATTGCCCTTTAAATTCGAAAAAAAAACAAAATCACTGTCCATCTCTTCGTTTGAGTAAGACAAGAAACCCCCTCAAGGGGATCTTTATCCTTGGGCAACCTAGACAGACATCTTTAAGAGAAGGTTTTAAGAGTTTGAGGGAAAAACAAGGTGGCAGCCACCCAATCCTTCTTCAAGAGAGGTATGCAACATCTTGGACCTTAGAAACAGCAAGGGTGTCCATTTTCCTGAACTTTGTACCGTTCCGCGACTCTTTTCGATCTGAGAATTAACAACCAAAGCAATGTGTTAATAATAAAAAAAATTAAAAAGATGGAGATCAAATAAAAAGGATAGCATTATCATTACTCATATAAAAGTTAATGTATGAGTGTTAGAATTTATTTGATAAAATACTGTAGCGGATGGTTCCGGTAACCACCCACCAACAAGTTCATCTCCCCCGCTCGTGAGGTGCCCGTTAGATTGGAAAGAGGCTTAAGGAGACGGGGATATTATTTTATTTATTACTAATAATTCCCCGCCAGTCAGTGCAATTACCAACCAGAGTATATATTCAGAAACGTACAACTACAGTAAATATCGGGGATATTATTTTATTTATTACTAATAATTCCCCGCCAGTCAGTGCAATTACCAACCAGAGTATATATTCAGAAACGTACAACTACAGTAAATATCAATCAATAACAAATTCAACGTGCATACACTTAAAATAAATATATATCAACGTAACAAAAACGATAATGAATTATGCACATCACCAATTAAAGGCGCTCTCTCTCTCCCTCTCCAAAGAAAACCCTTAATTGAGCCCCCTTGTTATACTAAATGATTACTAAGTTGCCCCAGAGCATCTCCTCGCGCATTTGAGGCGGTACCCTCGCTTTTCCTAAGTGTGGAGCGGGGAAAAGGGGCGCAGTCGTGGTTTCTCTCACTGGGGACCATGGGATGGATGTTTGTGGACCCTAAAGCCATAAAGAGTGCAGCACACTACTGAATTAAAGTTCTATACTTCCAGACATTTTCCTTTTTCTCACTCCAAAACGAGGGCAGCAGGACCTTAGGAGCTAAAGGGGGGAACAAAAATTACCCCCTGCTCCTTTTTTGAAAAGTGTTACCCCCACCTCGCTTACTTGCCCGCCCCCCTCACACACATTTCTCACTCATACATACTTGTACCTGGCTTTCTCTTCCAGCTACGCTTCTTTTCGTACATGCATCAAATGGCCTTAATTTTAATTGTCTTTCAGACTTAAAATATCTCCTGTTATTCCAATTATACTAGAATGAAAAAAACACTCTTGGCGAAAGACGGGGTCCCAGGCAGCTTTGTCCTCCATCCTTCACCGAAACATGAAACAAAAGTTGGGCATTAGAGTGGCCACAGGTGAGTTGAGAAGATTAGAAAACTAAACTACCACAATACCACGTAAAATTCATATCCTGATATATCAACAACATAAAATAGAGTAACAACCTTTTATAGCAACTAGATCTCATGGAATGACAAGCATGGCGTTTTAGGGGGGGGGGGGGCAGCAAAAAACCCAAGCTTTGTACCATTCCCAACGCTCTCCTACTTTTGGTCTAGACATCAGCGCAGCATAGACCTGAAATAGCTTTTCGTTAGGAACTCACCTTAATATTAATTCACACTTACTACTACAATACTGCCTCAAGCGTCTAGAGAACTACACAAAAGATAGTAGTTTTTGAGAAGAGACCTCGAGAATTGCTCAAAGGAAGTGGTTTGGGAGGAGACGTGAAGAACTGCCCAAAGGATAGGGAGTTTTGAAAAAACCTGGAGAACTGCCCCAAAAATATTGGTTTGGAAAGAGACGCGGGGAACTGCCCAATAAACAGTGGTTTGGGAAGAGACCTGGACAACTGGCCAAAGGATAGTGGTTCAGCAAGAAAACTGGAGAACTACTCAAAGGATACTGGTGTTAGAAGAGACCTAGAGAACTGACCAAACGATATTGGTTTGGAAAGAGACATGACAACTGCCCAAAGAATTTGTTTGGGAAAAGATTTGTGGAACGACCCAAAGGTTAGTGGTTTGAGAAGAGACCTGGAGAACTGCCAAAAGGATAGTGGTTTGAGAAGAGTACTGAGCAACTGCCCAAATGATAGAGGTTTGGGAAGAGACCTGGAGAACAGCCCCCAAAATTGTGGTTGGAGAAGAAAACCTGGATAACTACCCTAAGGATAGTGGTTTGGCAAGAGACTTGAAGTGCCCAAAGGATAGTGGTTTGGAAAGACCGTGGGCCTAACTACTTTTTCTAGAACGTCTGACCGATCTGTGCACTGACCGCTTCCGTGCTGGTCAGCCGATTATGAGACGACCCTCACACAGAAGCGTTATGGCTACATGAGTTATATACCCCGTCCGAACGATTTCAATGGGGGCAATTTCGTCAAGCGAGGGCTCGATTACGGTATGTTTCGAAGCACGCCCGCCGCTCTTGCTGGCGGGCATACGTATCTTCCCTTAACGGGAAGACCCCTCTAGCAGAGGTATGGAAGCGAGTCAAAAGGATTTGGGGCAAGTTCTCTCAGGATACCGCTCACGTTGTCCAGGAGACTGGGATCTCAATCTCGGATCCAGCCCCTGGACAAGGCGATGTCCCGTATGCAATGCTTCGACACCTGGGTGAGCGAGGTGTGGTGATCTCAGCTTCATGTAACCTTATATGTATAATTGCCTAATGGGTTACACTACATTATTTTGTTTACTTATAACTAATTGTGCTTGTTAACCTGATTAGAATGGGTATGTTTACTTATATTGTTTCTCTTTTATTTTCAGACTGTATTGATGTTTTGTTAGTTGAATAAAGACCAGAGAAAGGCATTGACGCTAAATTATGATCACCACAATTTATTCAACTAACAAGCCCGCCAGTTTCGATGCAAAGGCTATACTGGTGCTTTAAATAAATAGTGGGAGCCCTATCATAGCTTCATAAAAATAAAAACGAGCTGCGTCTGATCTAAAGATGGATAAATTCCTGAGATTTGAACGCCTGGATGTATCCTCCAACTCACCTACTGCTGCACGAGAATGGAATCACTGGAATCCATCACAAGCCTTAATCCTAACAAACTGGATACATTGATCAATTTTGTCTCTCCAACCGTATATGGTTACATAGATCTTCTCAAAGACCTCTATGTCAAGCACAAAAATGAAGTGTTCACGAGACATTTATTGGCTATTCATAAGCAGCATGAAGGGGAGACAATAGATGAGTATCTACAAGAGCTTCAGGTGCTCAGCAAGGATTGTGACTTTAAGGCTGCTACTGCTTCACAGAATCGGGATGACTACATACGGGATTCTTTCATCAATGGCTTGCTCTCTCATACAATCAGGCGACGATTGCTTGAAAACAAAACTTTGGACCTAAGTACGGCTGTTGATCAAACCAGGGCACTCGATGTTGTTCAGAAGACCTCAGAGTCTTATTCTCGTTATACTGTCTCTGGTGTAAGTGCCGCTGCGACATCCGAGCCTGCTCGCACCGATGATGGGACTTGTGCTGCTGCAACATCTGAAACTGCTTATTCTACATACTGAAAGGACTTGTGCTGCTGCCAATTTAAAGTCCCGATGCTATTTCTGTGGTGGTCCCCATCACAATCGTAGATTGTGCCCTGCAAGAAACGTCACTTATCATAAGTGTAATAAGCAAGGGCACTTTGCGAAGGTGTGCCGGTCTACTACATTTTCTACTTCCGCATGCATCCACTCAGTCTTCTACACTGGCCGTAATCTCTGCTTCTTTCCCGGGACTACTGTGTATGTTTTGGTTGGTAATAATGAAGCGACCGCTCTTATCGATACAGGGAGCTCTGAATCTTTCCTCTCACATAGCTATGCCAAAAAGCACAAGTTGAAGGTTGTTCCAGCGACTGGAAGCGTATCTATGGCTTCTTCATCACTCACGTGTCCTGTGAAGGGACGCTGCACGGTTGACATCAATTTAAAGGGTGAGTGCTACTACAATACAAGGCTTTCTGTGCTACCAGACTTGTTCTGTAATGCCATTCTTGGTCAAGACTTTATGAGCCAGCACTCTAGTGTTACTGTGGACTTTGGCGGATCCAAGAAAGATCTAAATATCTCCAACCCTGCCAATTGCAGTGTACTGTCTGCTTTGGTGGATACACCTTGTCTCTTTTCAAGTCTTGCTCCTCCTTGCAAACCCGTTGCAACAAAATCTCGGGAGGTTTAGGGATGATAATAAGAAGTTCATAAGGTCTGAAATTAACAAGATGCTACATGATGGTGTTATTAAGGACAACACATCTCCATGGAGGGCGAAAGTTCTTGTTGTGTCGAATGAGCGCCACCGAAAGAGATTAGATATTGACTATGGACAAACCATTAATAGATTCACTCGTTTGGATGCGTACCCTCTTCCAAGAATAGACGACCTTGTCACGGAACTGTCTCATTACAAGTACTATAGTTAACTGGGCCTGAAAAGTGTTCATCACCAGATACCTATATGGGAAGAGGACAAGCCAAATACTGCTTTTGAAGCTATTGGCAAGCTATATCAATTTCGCAGAGTGCTATTCGAGGCTACAAACGGCGTTGCTTGCTTCCAAAGGACTATTGACAACATCATTAAGCAACACGATCTGCATGGAACTTATGCTTATGTGGACAATATTGTCGTGGCAGGAAAAACCTAGCCGGAGCACGATAAAAACTTGATGAAATTTCAAGAGGCTGCCCGGTTCCACAACCGTACCTTCAACGAGACTAAGTCTGTCATTTCAAAAAAGTCAATAGATTTTCTTGGTTACACAATAACCCACGGCTCTCTCAAACCAAATTCTGAACGTTTTCGTCCATTAAAGAAATTACCGATCCCTAAAGACCGTACTTCCTTACGCCGTGTTATTGTTATGTTTTCCTATTATTCGCAGTGGGTTTACCGATTATCTGACAAGATCAGACCTCTTGTTGCCACTGACACTTTTCCTCTGAGTCCAGAGGCCTTGAAAGCCATCGATGATCTCAAGGAAGGCTAATGTGCACTCGATTGATGAAACTATTCCTTTGGTAGTTGAGACTTATGCCTCCGATACAGCCATTGCTGCTACTCTGAATTGGGCAGGCCATCCAGTTGCCCTTTTCTCTCGCACCCTCACACCTACTGAACGCAAACACTCTGCAGTAGAAAAGGAGGCATGTGCAATTGTGGAATCTGTAAAGAGGTAGTCTCATTACTTGACAGGACGATGTT
The DNA here is from genome assembly GCA_963969495.1 of Ceratothoa steindachneri. NCBI lineage: Eukaryota > Metazoa > Arthropoda > Malacostraca > Isopoda > Cymothoidae > Ceratothoa > Ceratothoa steindachneri. The sequence goes on from OZ018327.1 coordinate 161,821,596, forward strand.
TCACCTTAGTTACGGACGAACAGGCTGTCAGCTTTATGTTCCGTACGAATCGACTTGGAAAAGTCGAGAATGATAAAATTCAACGATGGAGGATCGAGTTGGGGTGCTACCGTTATGACATCGTGTACCGTCCTGGTAAATACAACATTCCTACAGACACTCCCTCACGTGCTTACTGTGGAGCTACTGTCAATAACTAGAAACTATTTGAGTTCCACGCTCGACTTTGCCATCCTGGTGCAACGAAACTTGCTCATTTTGTCAGAGTGAGAAATCTTCCATGGAAGATGTGAGGAGGGTGTGCTCTGAATGCCCTCAGTGTGCCCGATCGAAGCCTCAGTTCTACAAAACGCACCAAACTCCCATTATCAAGGTCACGCAGCCCTTTCAACGTCTTAGTTTGGACTTCAAGGGGCATCTACCTTCGAAGTCCAGAAACTGCTATATGCTCACGGTGGTGGATGAGTATTCTCGTTTTCCGTTTGCATTTGCCTGTCAGAACATCACTACTAGTGCTATAATCCATTGTCTAAATCAGATTTTTGCGATATTTGGTATGCCTTCCTACCTGCAATCTGATTGCAGATCCTCATTTATGGCCAAGGATCTACGTGAATTCTTGCACAATCTAGGTATCGCCACTAGTCGAACGATACCTTATAATCCTCGAAGGAATGGGCAGTGTGAGAGGTATAATGCTATAATCTGGAAGCACATAACCCTTGTTCTGGCATCCAAGAACCTTCAAGAATGTCAATGGGAAACAGTGCTGCTTGATGCCCTTCATTCTATTTGATCTCTGCTCTGCACAGCCACCAATACTATGCCGCATGAGAGGCTCTTCTCGTACCAGCGTCGATCTCCCAATGGTCATTCGTTGCCAACTTATTCATCTGTTCTTGGACCCGTCTTACTACGACGTCACGTTCGCGCCAGTAAATATGAGCCCCTCGTTGAAGAGGTTCAGTTGTTAGAGCCAAACCCACAATACGCTCATATAAGATTTGCCGATAGACGAGAATCATCGATATCAGTGCATGACTTGGCTCCGACTGGTAACGCATCATTATATGAGAGGCAACAGGATCTCAACGTCGATCCTTCTACAGAGACTGGTTTTGTGGAGATTCTTCCGGTACCTACTGTCGATTCATCTAAGTTTAATTCTTCCAATGCTGCAGGTGATCAGAGTATATTCATCAAGGAAGGAGATATGAAGGTGGATTCTTTCCGGCCTGGGTATCTGGTGCTCGAGCTAATCTCCAACGTAGGAATGAACCCTCTACCCCTGCGAATGCTGGCCCGGAACAACTGCGCCGATCTACGCGGGAGGGGAGAATGTGGTGATCTAAGCTTCATGTAAACTTATATGTATAATTGCCTAATGGGTTACACTACATTATTTTGTTTACTTATAATTAATTGTGCTTGTTAACCTGATTAGAATGGTTATGTTTACTTATATTGTTTCTCTTTTATTTTCAGACTGTATTGATGTTTAGTTAGTTGAATAAAGCCTAGAGAGAGGTATTGACGCTGTTCGATTTGTTTAATAGGATCTGGACAAAGGGTATTCTCCCAGACTCTTGGCGAATCGATACCGTGCACGCTTTTCTCAAACCGGAGAGAGATCACTCTACCCCCTGCGTGCGCAAGTTGATGGACAAATTGGTAAATGTTTGAGTAGCCTTTTTCCTAGACAGCGGAGGCCACATATCTTCCGCGGAGTGCGATTTCCGCAAATTCCACTTCACGTCGGATTCTCTGCTTCGACTGGAAAAAGCCGTCTGCGAGGCCTTCCTATGACACGGTGTTTTTCGAACTGGAGAAGCCATATTATACCGTATGGCTATACTGTATCACAGAGATTCTCCACATTATGGGGGTGAGGGGACGACTCCCAATCGTTATCTCGGAGTTTTTGCTAGATCGTAGATTGCGTGTACGGGTACGGAGAGCCCTCTATGGCCCAATTGAGCAGGAAGAGGGTGTCTCGCAAGGAAGTGTCCTTAGTGTCAAATTCTTTGCCCTGAGCATCAACGGTATCACCTCGGTTCGGCCGGAAGATATTCTCATTATCCTCTACTTGGACGACCTTTCGATCTTTTGTGGTGTGAACCAGATGCTAACTCTGGAGCGTCGACTCTAATAGGCATTGAACAGAGTCTCTCGCTATGCCTAAGCTTACAGGCATCGGTTTTCCTTGGCCAAGACTAAGGTAGTGCACTTCTGCTGCTATCCAAGGTTCCACCCTGACCCAGACTTGTTTCTAAATGGGGTTCGCATGAGGGTGGTGGATTCACACCGTTACCTTGATCTCGTATTGAACTGACGCCTCACCTAGGAGGTTCATATTTGCAGCCTTAGGATCTCTTGTACCCGTAATTCAATAAGGCATCATTAATGCGAGTTCAGCGGTTAGAATTTCGTCGCCGCTCGCAATTTATTTTCATGTGCTCTCTCTCTCTCTCTCTCTCATTCAACACCTGGGAGAGCTGATAGGGCTGCTACTGCCTTACTTTTCTATCGATCCTTTGTTCGTTCGAAGCTCGACTACGGATGCGAGTTTTATGCATCCGCAGCTGACCATATATTGACGAAGGTGGACTCAATCCACCACACCGGTCTACCTGGCGTCCGGTGCTTTCCGCACGTTCCCAATTGAGAGCCTACTTGTCGATACTGAAGAGCTGTTACTCACTCTGCGCCGGGTACAGTGCATTATGCGCCTGCCTGTAAGCGCAAGCCCAGCGCCTTCCTCAGTCGCCAGCGGCTCTCACTGCATCCGCAGCTGATCTCGACGGTGCCTATGCCGCCGAGAGACGCCAGTCATACCCTAAGCCCTTTGGGTTTAGGGCTTGTAAATACCTTTGAAGGCTCGGTGAAGCTCACGGGCCGGTGAGGCCTCTGGTTCTGTTCAGGACGCCACCCTCTGCTCCCGAGGCTTCTACAGCGCCGATAGTATTTCGCTCGGCCTTTTCTGAACACACTTCGTGTCACGCTGGATCAGTACTAGAGTATACGGATGGCTCCAAGTCCTTGGATGGGGTCAGTTTCCACGCTGTATAACCTCTGTTTGAAGTTTCTAGGGCTCTACCAGTCGCTGCGTCTGTCTTCACGCCCAAGCTGGTTGAAATACCCCGCTCGGTACGGGAGATAACGCGCCTTGAGTGCTCTCAGGGCATTGGAATCTACAGACCCCCGGTTCGCAGTATCTGTAAAGCAGCAGTTGCCGCGAGCCGGGCAAATGTCGAGATTATCTTCGGCTGAGTTCCTGGACATGTGGGAGTTGTGTGGAATTAGCGCTTCAATGAGGGCATCAAAGAGTCTGGGAAGACTGGGTGATGAGACCAGCGTTCGGTCTTTCCTCGCACTGACTAAATGGCAAGAATCAGGGCATCCTTCCGTGCCTCTTGGCAAAGAAGATATGAGACGGCTGACGAGAAACTAGAGTTGCGTGCCATTGCGCCACAACTGTTCTCATGGACCTATCCCCCAATGCCGCTGCGCCTTCAGGTCGCTTTTTGTCGTCTTCTAATTGGGCCACACTCGCGGGACGCACCGCCATTTGATGGAGCGCTCGCCTGCGCCCTACTGTGACGACTGCGTTCTCTCCCAGACTCTTCGGCACATTATTGTTGAATGTCACAGTCTGAGTGATCTTCATGCACGTTAATTGTTCCATTGTTCCTTAGTACTCGGCATGGGTGCGTGCACACAGATTTGTGGACTAGCGACTTTTTAAAGGAGGCTGTCCTTCTCCATTTTATTTCACTCTCTTTGTTGTAGGTCGCATATTCCTGCGACGGGTGTAGGGAGGCTTCCCTCTGACGCCAGGACGTGCTTCCTTCTTCATCTTGCTTTTTTGCTTGTTTTTTACTTCTTTTTTTTTGTAGTTTTATTTGTTACTTTTTATCTAGCCTAGTATTAGGCTGTAATGTGATTACAGCGACTTTCGTCCTAGTATGCAGTGGGCAGATTTGCTCTTGAAATAAAAAAAAAAACTGCCTCACCCATACCACGCTAACCCACGGTCTTCATCCCTCTTTCAGAACCGGACTTACTCTATCCCACTCGTCCTTCGAGTTGCCGCTCCTTTCCTCTCCTTTCCTCTCCTTTGTTCCTATTGAGAATGATTTCCCGCTCCTTTCCTCTCCTTTGTTCCTATTGAGAATGATTTCCCGCTCCTTTCCTCTCCTTTGTTCCTATTGAGAAACGAGGCTCCTGTTATGGATACGGTGTTGTTGTATGTACACTTCTTCCTTTCAAAACCAACGGCATTTATGTGGTGTTCTTCCTTTCAAAACCAACGGCATTTATGTGGTGCTGCGAACCCATCAATTGGCGAGGCGTAGTCCATTATTTTCTGTTTTTGTAGGGATTTAAATGTATGGGCGCAAGTTTAGCGCCCAAGCCAACTTGCCTAGGCAAGTATATGGATGATCTGGATGGGGATGGTAATAATGGATTTTTTGGATTTTCCTATTGAAGTTTCTGTGAGTATTCTGTATTAATTGCTGGGCTTATTTTATTTGTTGATTTTGATGTGTGTTGTCTAAATTTTAGTCTTTAAAGTGCACGGAGCACCGTTGAGGTGTATAGTCTTAATCTAATGGTAGGGTGATGGTTGGTCTCCCTTGGTGGAAGACTTAATGAGCTTAACAGAAGAGAGTCGATCATCAGGATCCGTTGTAGTCCGAGTTCAAGTCTGGTGATGTAAGGATGTAAAGTTTAAGGTGCGTATTTATAATTTCGATGTTCCATAATTTGTTTAGTTGTGACATCTAAAGTTTGGATCGTGTTGGAAGATGTAGAGGAAGAAGTTCAAAAGTGTAGAGCGAAAGCACTGATCCCTGTGGCACTCACTTTTGTAAATGGTGTTCATTATGTCTTGGTGGTAATTACTTAATAGTTGCGCCACTTAAAACCAACTAATCAATCAATTATGTCTTGTTTTTTTACGTCGGTCTGTGAAGTCGGCCAGCCATTTTTTACAGTGTGTAGTGGTTGGCAAATCGAAAAAGTGTGGTACTTTAAAATCCCGGTTTGAATAAAGCTTTTATGGACTTGAAAATGACCAAGTGGATAAAGGGGGCTCGACCCGGTAATCTCAGCGATGCAGGTTCAGCGGTTCGAATTTCGTCGCCGTTTACAATTCATTTTCATGTGCTCTCTTTCTCTTTCTATTTATGTATATATGTAATGTAGTGCAGTTTGGACCCTTTTCTTATTAAACCTTGAACAACTCTAGAGATTAGATGGAAAAGTGGGTTCATGTATTCTTTATCCCATTTAAATCGTGTCATTGCTGTCACACTATCAGTCGGGCTACAACTTGTCGCAATAAGTAATTAGGGACAGAGGGACTGCCCACAAAATCTCTTGGGGGGCCTCACTATGTTCATTGTCTTTGTTGTGGAACAAGGGATGAATCAGGAGGATTGCGCATCTTGTAGTTTGCTCCATTGGCTGTTCTAAGAGTGTACCAAACATTTTTACGTCCCCTACCTTCAACACTTTGGTTTCAAATCTTTCAAGCCCTAAGGCTCCCTCGGATTTAACTTGCTATCTATTTTTAATAAATTAATAATGTTCCTTTTTAGGGTTTCAGCTTAATCGTGATCTAGTCAGAGAAGCAAAGACTGTACTTGGCATCAATCACTCTCTTCTCTCCAGATGTCCCAAATTGGTCTGACGGAAAATATCAAAGGGAGCAAGGGAGACTCAAGGAGGTTCGAAGTGTGGCTCCAGGGTCGGCAAGAAGTCTACACGATCCTCTCCCCTACGTCGGATGTGAAAGACCTTTGGGTGAAGGAGATAAAGAAAGTGCTTTTAGACCAGTTTGAATACCTCAAGGGAGAAAATATTAAGCAGTACTCCGCCAGGATGCAGAAAGGCACGAGCCTTAATGGTATCAGAATCCCTCCCCTCTCTCCGACCTCCCAACATAGGTTTGTTTTTTATTGTCTTTGTTCTTTATTGAATCTTTGTAGATTTGGGAAACAACCTCGAATGCGGATGTCCTCGCACGTAAGAATTTGTAATTTTGATATGGTTTGTCGAAAACGTGTAGAATCGTTTTTCTCAAGATTGTTTGCCGAAGGGCTTTAGCAGTATCCTCCAGTATCTGCTACAAACTTGCTATTCTAATATATTTGAGAGTACCATAAGATAATAGATTCCATTTAACAGGGTTTTGCGGCAAACCGCTTCTTGGGACATGGCTGGAGGGAGTTCTCTGTCTTCCAGCAGCTCAGACAGTGGCAAAACGCTAAGCTACGAAAGCAGAGAAGGGAGTCGACGCTCCAAGAGCTCCAAGTCTTCGGAAGGAGCGCAACTGGGTGACGCTCCTGAAGAGGAAGAGGAGAGCTGGTCTTCGGAATACTCGCCTTCGGACGAGGAAGAGGAACAAGAGACATTCTCAGAAGGAGCAGAGGTAAGGAGCCTGAACATTTGAGACCACACCTCTGGAGGATAGAGAAAGGATTAATGAAAAAAATAAAATATAGAGGGAAATAGAAAAGGAAATAAATAAGAATGTCGAGTAAAAAAGTAAACGAGAGACGGAGAAAAGTAGGAAAAATTAAAAAATAATGAAAGATTGCTGATGAGAAAATTATCAGTAAACTAGTTTATAGGAAGTTAAAAAATAGTGGAGAGTCAGTAATAACAGAAAGGGAAATGGGAAGAGATAAGATAACTGCTTTTATTTTTATTTGTATTTTGGTGGGGAAGTGGTACGTGTCGCTGAGATCTGATCAAAGGGCAACAGTTCGAATTACACCTCGTCCTTTTGATAAATGTGCACCATCTTTAGATAAGTAGGGGGTGGGGGGTAGAAATACATTTAAAACGACGTCACCACGGTATCAGACTGCGAGTAGTGGTGTAAAATTGCTCAAAAGGTCCGACCAATAAATGCTCACTCTTATGGTCCTCATACCAATTCTTAACCACAAGAGCGGTGTGTATTGGGGCTTTGTCATCTTGGAAAAAGCACCCACCATCAGGGAATAATGTCTGGACCATTGGATGGACTTGATCTTCCAAAATATTCAGATATTCGTTGCTATTGATCCTACCATGAAGGGCAACGATTGGACCAAGAGAATTCCAAGATATGACTGCCCAAACCAGCACTGCTTCACTTTAGGAAGAAGGCAGTCAGGATTAGAAGCTTCCCCTGGCTGCCTACACACATAAACGCCCTGCAGTGTGGAAAAGAGAAAAACTGGACTCGTCTGAGAATATTACTTGCTTCCATTGGTCTGTCAACCAATCCTTGTGATTTCTACACCAGTTCAGCCTTTTCTGAATGTTTTGATGACAAAAAAGAGGTTTCTTGATGGCGGCTCTTCCATCATATCCGGATTTATTGAGCTCACGGCGAACAGTTTTGGTCGAAACTGGGCTAGTGAGATGTTGCTTCAACTCTACAGTCACTTTAGTGGCAGTTGTCCGGGAAATTATCATCACAATGAGTTTCAACACTCGTCGTTCTCTTTCAGCGAGCTTCGAAGTCCTGCCCGAATTACTCCTCATGCTGGAGGTTTTGCCTTGCTTTTTGAATTCTGCCATGGTCCTTGATATGGTAGCTCTCGAAAAAAACAAGGAGTTTAGCTGTTCTGGTGATGGAAGCTCCTGCAATTCGAGCTCCAACAATTTGCCCCTTTTCGAACTCAGTGAGGTCACGCATCTTAGCATCTATTCCACGATCTAAAAAAGAAATACAAATATTCATTAAAGATGTAAATAAGACTATTCATCTACAATAAAAACAAATCACTGAATGAAATTTGGATGGATATTCGTAATATAATGGCTTATTGAAATATTGGTGTTAAATTTCTACTGTTCCAATATTTTGTCCAACCCCTGTATATATATATATATATATATATATATATATATATATATATATATATATATATATATATATATATATATATATATATATATATATATATATATATAGACGGGGGAAGAGATCGTTTTCCCTGATTAAAACTAAGTTAAGTCATATCAGGTATAATTAGTAGAAGTCGTTCATAATCTTGTCTTGACTATGTCAGATCTCGACCGGATAATAAAATATACATAAAGGTCAGTAAGACATTTTCTCATGAGCTCGAAGGCACCAGGAGCCGGTCCTTTTCGGAGAAAGGCGCCAAGAAGTTTGTTTTTGGACACCAAACAGCGTTCAGGTAGAAGCTTCGTCGCCTCGGGGCAGAGGGAACTGTTCCGCGTCAGCGACATGTGGGCATAGATACCCATCACCAGGATTGCTTGGAACTATGTGTGGTGTGTGCTGTGAATATGAGAGAGGAAAAAAAGCAGTGTTGTAATTGGCTATGTGTGTGGAGAGAAGTATAAGATCTACCCACCTCAGTACACAGCGCGTCCCCCAATTGGTAGCCAGATCTCTCCGTGCGCTGCCTTTTGTGTCCGCTCTTGCCGAGATTGAACCCGCTAACAAGAGTTCTGCCATACGCTGTCAATACCCGTGTTTCGGATTTCAAATTTAACTCCCACCGAGAAAAGAAAAGCTAATAGAGGTGTGGCTAAATGTGATGTAGATATGAAATGATCATAAGAAGGAACCACTCTATGAAAAGGAAAAGAATAAGCAGTTTGTTTTTAAAAAATATGGTTTTGACACCGATCTGTTATCTTTTTACTGCTTTTTCTTCTATTTGCGAATCTACAGTTTATCACGTGTTGCACACCGCGAGTCCTCATAACATGAGCAGCCACCGTGAACTGGATCCAAGGTAAAACTCCATCTAGCGATTAAACACCCCCGATGCAGCTTAGTTTAGTTCTAAGAGGAAGAGATAGATAGTTGCACCATCTATGCCGTAGCCGGATGTAAATAAGAAGACTAATTGTATCTTTAGTTTCAAATTTGAGGCGTTTTGGTCGAACACGATTCGAAAATTGTTTTTAGAAAGAAAATAAATATTTAACAAGAGCAGTACGTAGTAAATATTGCTGCAGGTAAAATCGATGTAAATTAAAGGCACTTAAGAACGAGAGAGATTAAATGGGACTGGGAAGAGTATTCTGTCATATTAAATGCAAATACGGTGAGAGTAAAGAAAACGATAATTTTGTTGTTAATAACTCATAAGGAGCGGATGAAATCTACTCCCTCTGACCGCTTGGCCCCGGAAAGGGCACGACGATCTGTTTTCCTGGCCGCCGTTTTGACAGGACGCAGCGCTCTGTTCGCACCCAGCTTGGCCTTCCCTCCGCCTTCCGCTAACACCTACTTTCTTTCTTTCTTTCTGTAACACTTCCCCTACAAATATATTTGTTCGACTGCTCCCTCTGGGATTCAGATCCAGGCTCGCAACTAGTCACGGGGAGGCCTAAATCCTTGGGAATGGCCTTGGTTTGCTCACCCCTCCACCCCCCGCAAATCGTAGCGGAACATTGATATCTACAAACCTCCCGCCCTCACTTAATTTTGCCGGGCAGAAAGGGTGAAAATCCGCAGTCATCGTTCGGTCTTCAGGACCGAGCTAGAACTAAGAAGGGACGAAGTAAGGAATAACGACGCACCAGGATACGCCCGTACGGTCTTCAGGACCGAGCTAGAACCAAGAAGGGACGAAGTAAGGAATAACGACGCACCAGGATACGCCCGTACGGTCTTCAGGACCGATCTAGAACCAAGAAGGGACGAAGTAAGGAATAACGACGCACCAGGATACGCCCGTACGGTCCGTATAGGTTAACCCCTATTCGGAGAGACCGTGGCCCATCTAATAGAGCCCAGCGACCGCGCCTACTGTGTTATTTAGAACCGCCCCGTTGTCTGCCTTAACGGGCATCCGCAGTGGTTACTGGTAACCCGAATTATGGTGCATTTCTTTGGATTCTGGCCCCTTCGCGATGAAAACCAGCTAGACCGAACGCTCACGGATGGAATCATCTCTTTTTTGTCCCAACATTTTTTTTTTCCTAAAATCAGCGCACCAAAACCTCTATCCCTTCTAGACCCGCACTGGGGTAATCCCACCTATTCAAAGAAGGTAACCCCCTCCCCCGTGTGCTGTCTCATGGGCCCCTCCTAGTCTCTCCTAGCGGAGAGTGTGTTTACCCCTTTAATAGATACGGGGTCGGGTACTTCCCCCTTACCGGGCAACTCTAGTCTAGTCGCGAGCCTCCTATAGTTTCTCAGCCCCCCAAAGATTCTCTTAGCGGAGAGGGCGCTTTTCCCTCTCCAATTGTGACAGGTTCTGGGGTTTTCCATTACTTCCTTTCGGAGAGGTTCCTCCAAGAGTCTGTCCATTTGCTGCGGGTCCCCCATTCCTTTCTCTCAGGGGCCAGACAAGAACACGGCGAAGCAAAAGACGTGCCGCCTCGGTCCCCCCCCCCTCCGATGGAAGGACTCATTTAGAAGAGTAAGCGCCGTGTCCGACCCAAGCTTAGCCTCTCTTCCTACCTTCGCTAACCCCTAATCTCCGTCTTCTGTACCAACTCTCCCTCATCTTAACCCTGCCCTTCCGTTCTCCCTTTACAATCGCCTTTTCTTTACCCATTTTGTTAGCCCCCCTTCTTCTCCTGCCCATGGACCTCCCTGATCACGACCTGGACTCATCTGGATCACGGAACCGAACACTCCTATGTCATGATGTTAGGGGTGGTGACCCTAACCTCTCAGAAGCCAGTCACCAAGCTGGATCTATCATCACGACCTGCCTACCAGGCAATCAAAGGCTCCCAGTAGTACCATTCCCTTGTTGCGATCATATTGGCAGTCACAGGAAGAGGTGGCGAAGTCCTGCTTAATGGCCATGGAAAACACAAAATTAAGCCTTTACCATCGTCGGAGCCGCTCTCGGGCAGGTCCATACCAGAAAAGGAGGTCTCCTCCCCTCCCCTGTGCTTTCTCAGGAGCTCTCCAACCTTCTGCCAGAGAAGAAGCTTACTCCTTTCATAGGCATATGGGTGCGGTGGACTGCCAGGCATCCCCTTCTCTGGAGGCGCCCTTGGGCGATTCCATCGATTTTCCAGTTGCAGTCCCTCCTTTACTTTCACAGGAGACTGCCAAGACAGCAGGCAGGTGGCCCAAAATTGACCGCTAGCGGTGTGAGAGGCTTGAAAGGGCCAACCCATTTAGGGGGTAAAGGGATAGCAGGGCCCGTCAGTCTGTGCTCTATAACGTCCAAGCACTGTATTCTCAGTCTACAGGGAACCAGCGTACCTGCTCTTTCCCCACTCTTTTTCCAAATGGATGCCAAACCTGAGTCCACCCCTGTACAAGCTTATCCTCAGACGGCTCGAATCGCCGAGGAATCATAGGAGAGGAGGGACCTCCTCCCACGGATGGTGCCCCTTTGACAGCCAAGAGCTTCTGCATTTTAGAGGAGGATCTTGCTGAGGCCGGTACGTCTGGTCTAAGGGCTCTTTCCGGCGATATAGAGAAGCGAGTTCATTCCCCACACTCCTCTCCTAAGAAGAAAAGAAATGAGAAAAAAACTAAAGGTTCCTCTCCTTCCACGTGAGCTCCAGGTACAGAAGGGCCTGCTACCGTTTCGGCAAGCGACTAGGCCATGATCGCCACGTCGGGCCCCGAGGCGCCCTCGGGTGGGAAGGCCCAGACCAAGACTACAGTCGGAGGGCACTGAGCGGAGCCTCGATTACGCCGGGGCCCCTCATTCAGAGGTTACCCAGCGTTTTCGATCCTGCTGGCTTCAAACGCTTCCTCGTTATTTGTTACACTAATGGCAGCATGTTGGCCAAGGGCAACATGTTCTATCAGAGGAGAGCACTAGCTAGCATGATTGGTAGAGATTCGAAGGTGACCCGTTTCTCGGACGGAGGCCTTCTGGCGAATGCGTCTGATCTCTCCGAGGCAGCCATGATTAGTGCCCTTCGTACACTTGATGGCAGGCTTCACTCTACCATGAACTTCATGAAAAGACTAGTTTACGCGAGGGAACTCGTAGACTATTCCATAGATGAGATCACCTTAGAGCTGGCCGACCAAAGAACGGTCAAATGTCGAACGTGTGAGGAGAAAAAAGGGAGGGACCTCGAGGCCCACCACTACACTCTTCGTCACATTCGATTGTGACAGGCTCCCTCACTCGGTGCGTGCGTGTTGGGTCACTACCGTGTGAAGGCATTCGTGCCACTGCCGCGTAGTTGCTACTTATGCCACTGATTTAGCCATAAGAAAAGCTTCTGTAGACGTGCAAAGTCGGTGTTACCCGAAGTCTGTGTAAGGTGCTCTAAGGATGCTCACGATAAGTCCAAATTGTATATGGGTGAGTGTGTCTATTGAAGATAGCCACACCCCGCTTCTTCGAAGCAATGTAGCGTGTATCTCCTCAGGAAGGAAATCCTGGCCGTTCAGGCCCAGGATCCTCGCGAGGTTAATGACTTGATCCTGGCGCACCCGGCCGAAACGGCTGCGTGCATCCACCGAGTCGTTAAACTTACAGGAAGAAAGACAGCACTATTCTACAATATTTTCGATCTGGAGAAAGCCTATGATATTGCATGGCGCTACGGCATCATGGAGACTCTCCACATGATGGGGGCGAGAGAACTTAACGCTTTCAAGTAACATTCTTTGGTCTTCGAATTGGGCACACTCGCTGGACGCACTGCCATTTGTTGGAGCGCTCCTCTGCACCTTACTGCGAAGACTGTGTTGTCCACCAGACTGTTGTACTCATTCTTGTTGAATGTCTCAGTTAGAGTGATCTTCGCGCATGTTACCCCTCCCGGTACCGGGACGAGCGGGTTCGCTACCGCTTGGCCCTTATACTCTGTACTGGTTCTTGCACACAGATTCGTAGACTCTTTGGAAGACGGCGGCGGCTTCGTCCTTTTTATTTTACTCGTTTTTGTTTTGGTCGCTTGTTCCTGGGCTGGGGGGCTTGCCCCCGACGCCGGAGCCTTCTTTCCTCTTCTTCTTGCTTTTGTTCTGTTTCTTTCTTGTGTTTTAGCTGTTTTTTTTGTTGCGACGATTCATGCCTCCTTAATGGGGTTGTTAAAAAACAAAAACACAAAAAACTGACCGACTGCTTGAGATTAAAGGAGAAAGCTTTAAGCTGTGATGTAGGCCTCGCTAGCGTTACCACAATTAAGTGGAACCGCGCCTTGTAAGAGACTGTACTGTGGGACAAGCAGCACCCTATGTGCTAGTGGTACACGCAACAGCTATGAAGTTCTATTGCAACTCAACTTCACATGCAATTAGGTGCTTCCACTCCAGGATGGCATGCAAGTGGGGTAGTCGTGTCATATCCACTTGGAAATGATTAACCACGATGGTTTTGTAATATGATTTGGTTTGTTGCTCGTAGAAGGATTGGTTCAATGGTTAAATAAAAAGCTTGTTGAAGAGAAAATTGTAAAAAAGATGTATGGTATGTTGTAAGCTATATGAGTGCGGTAATACTGATCTCAGAGTGTTGAAAAATAACATTAGTTGAAGTTAAAGGGTTTGGAAAGTGACCATTTGAACACCACTTCTAGAAATGAATGGTGACCAAACCACATCTCTCGCTATGCTTCAGCGCACAGGTGGGAACGGTTCGATAAGGCTAACCCACTTAGGTTGACAAGGGATGACAGGGCCCGTCGGCCCGTGGCCCCTGAAGTCCTGCCCGCGTGTATCTCAAGTTTAAAGGGGGTCAACGTGCTTCCCCCCCCCCCATCCCTCTCTTCTCCCCAAATAAAAGATACTTTGGTTTTTTCTGACCTTTTTGGAAGAAAATATAAATATAATTAAGTAAATAAAGTAGTTGAGGAACGGAATATATTAACGCAAAGAGTCTCGGATTAATGAGGAATAACACAGGTTGTAATGTATTGGAATAAACGATGATAATTCATTGCTTATTCTTGTCGAACCGAGAAAATTCATCTTAATTCTACTAAATTTCTGTGAATATGGAACATAAATGGCAGGGAAGAGTAACATTTAGCGTGCTGAAAACGGTTTTGCTACTCGGGCGGTGGCAATAATACAAGTGAGTGTAAACGTCGTAGACTGTAGAGGACTGTAGCAGAAATGTAGCGAGACTGCATTAGGGAGGTCATCAGGAAAGATATCAGTTTTCCATCGAATCATTGAACACATATCGGGAGGTCATCAAGAAAGATATCAGTTTCCATCGAAACATAACAGGAAGTCATCAGGAAACATTGACATAATGAGACGTCATCAGAAAAGATTTCGGTTTTATATCGAAACATTGTGGACAGAAAAGGCGGTCATCAGGAAAGATATCAGTTTTCCATCAAATCAGTGAAGACATATCGGGAGGTCATCAGGAAAGATTTCGCTTTTCCATCGAATCATTGAAGGCATATCGGAAGGTCATCAGGAAAGATCTACGCTTTACATCGAAACATTGAAGACATAACGAGAGGTCATCAGGAAAGATTTCGGCTTAATATCACAACATTGAGGACAGAAAAGGAGGTCATCAGGACAGATATCAGCTTTCCATCGAAACATAACTGCAAGTCATCAGGAAAGATCTCATCTTTACATCGAAACATTGAGGACATAACGAGAGGTCATCAGGAAAGATTTCGGCTTTACTTCGAAACATTGAGGACAGGCAATGAGGTCATCAGGAAAGATATCAGCTTAACATCGAGAAATAACGGGAGGTCATCAGGAAAGATTTCGGCTTATATCGAATCTTTGAGAACATAACGAGAGGTCATCAGGAAAGATTTCTGCTTTATATCGAAACCTTGAAGATGTCATCAGGAAAGATTTCGATTTTACATCAAAACATTGAGGACAAAAAAGGAGGCCATTAGGAAAGATAAAAGCTTTACATCGAAACATAACGGTAAGTCATCATGAAGGATTTCGGCTTATATCGAATCATTGAGGACAACGAACGAGAGGTTATCAGGAAAGATTTCGGCTTTACATCGAAACATTGAGGACATAATGAGACGTCACCAGGTATGATTTCGGCTTTATATTGCAACATTGAGGACAGAAAATGAGGTCATCAGGAAAGATTTCGGCTTATATCGAATCTTTGAGGACATAACGAGAGGTCATTAAGAAAGATTTCAGCTTTTATCAAACATTGAGGACATATCGAGAAGTCATCAGGAAAGATTTCTGTTTTATTTCGCAACTTCTAGGACATAACGGGAGGTAATCGGGAATAATTTAGGTTTTACATCGAAACCTAGAGGACATAACGAGAGGTCATCAGGAAAGATTTTTGTTTTATTTCGCAACTTCTAGGACATAACGGGAGGTAATCGGGAATAATTTAGGTTTTACATCGAAACCTAGAGGACATAACGAGAGGTCATCAGGAAAGATTTCGGCTTTACATCGAAACTTCTAGGACATAACGGGAGGTAATCGGGAATAATTTAGGTTTTACATCGAAACCTAGAGGACATAATGAGAGGTCATCAGGAAAGATTTCGGCTTTACATCGAAACTTTGAGGATAAAAAAGATCATCATGAAAGATATCAGCTTTACGTCGAACATAACGGGAGGTCATCAGGAAAGATTTCGGCTTATATCGAATCATTGAGGACAACGAACGAAAGGTAATCAAGAAGGATTTCGGCTTTACTTCGAAACATTGAGGACATAACGAGCGGTGAGGTCACCAGGAAAGATTTCTGCTTTATATCGAAACCTTGAGGACATAACGAGAGGTCATCAGGGAGGATTTAGGCTTTACATCGAAACATCGAGGACATAATGAGCGGTGAGGTCACTAGGAAAGATTTCTGCTTTATATCGAAACCTTGAGTATATAACGAGAGGTCATCAGGAAAGATTTCGGTTTTACATCGAAACATTGGGGACAGAAAATTAGTAGTGGCGTGCAGTCAATGGAAGCAAGGGAAGCAATGTTTTCCCTATTTAAGAAGAAAAGAAAAAGAAATTACACCCTAACAATTAATTTGGCAGCAGAATAAATTTTATTCTCACATTTCTGCTTGCCTATACTTGTACTCGCCGTACGGTACCGTTCACTTTCAATTGAATCGGCGTTAGACCCTGCTGAGCCCGACTGCAATTGAAGAAATGCATCCTTTTCGTCGAGATTTCTACCTTTTTTCTCTCTTAATTTCAATAATAGTTCTGCTTTTGGGAACTTTAGAATTAATAGTTTAAAAGATGTTTTGCTTTTCATAACAATAATATACAATCATTTGAGTTTTATGATTTTTATCTAGATATATCAACGCCGTGTTAGAATTAAGAAAAAAATAAACAATTTGTATACGGAAAAGGATGCAAACTTAGTTTTGCAGGCAGTGGGTTGCCAGAATCTAGGAAAAAGCAACAAAATGTCTTAAACAATTTTTAGGTTATATTTAAATACTGGTTCTGAGAATGAAAACAGCTACATAGCATAAACTATGTATGGTTACGCTCTTGTGTCTTAATCATTTTGTTGATTTTTCCTGGATTCTGGCAACACTACCGGAGTCACCCCTCGTACCTTTTAGATCAGTAGCTGCGAGGTAGTGTGATTGCATTGTTTACAAAATAAGTGTGGCGTATTGTTTATTAATTTTTTTAACTGATAACCCCCTTTTAAACAAAATGGATTCAAATGAAATTGCGAGAAAATGCGATTCCATTATTTAAAAGTTATTAAAAAAGAAGGTAAATATGTAGATTAGCGGCCCGGCCGGAAAAAAAATTTGTGTGTAAATATTATCGTTCACTCGTGTCGGAATATTCATGCGCGTTTGAGTCCTTTTCGAATTATTATTCTATAAACAATTAGGATTATATACTGGGGGGCTGTGCCCCCCAGACCCCCCCTAATTTAATGAAACTCAGGATCATCGTAGTGTAGTCTCCCCATTGTGTTTACCGCCACACGAGCCGTCAACTTAAATGTACTCCAAAAACGGGAAACATTTTGGAACACGGACGAAATAGTACGTCCCATCGTTCGCGCCGATAATCTACATATTTACCAAAAAGAAGTTCAGTACGATGACTTATAACGAAAGAGAAACTATTATAAAAACAGGTAGGCCTACGCCAACAGTATATCTGTCATCCAAAACAAAGTAGGCCCATATGATAGAACATCTTGGCTAGCTTGTGCATATTTACAGAAACTATTTTGTTGGCCATGTTTACTATTCAGTAATGAGGACATACGGGAAAACGGCAGAGAAGATTGAGGAGTATCCTCTGTGGAAAGTTCTGTGTTCACGTCAAGGGAAAACATTTCGATCATTACCCCTAGTTAATTAAAATTATTCAGTAAACAACTCTGATACATTCTGGTTATTTAGACTTCTCATTTAATTTTTATTGACAATTGCTGCAACAATATCTTGCCTCTGTGTCAAAAAAGATTACATATTAAGATCCTAAAAAGAATATTCTTTTGGGGAAGTGTGTAAGGGGATATATATAAAATTGCTTACCATAAAATAACAATTGACTTCTCAAACTAGATAGTTCGCACGTCGTCATTTTTAATTTAAGCTATTTAAACAGAACAAGAATGAAAACATCTCCACAGAAATGTTTAGGAAAAAGGGATTCGTGCATGAACTTGTAAAATCAGTGAAGTAAGAATGCGTGGAAGATACTCCGACCCACCTATAGGTACCTCTACTTGCACCCGCAAGGACCGAACAAGCAAAAAATCGAAGTCAGGTCTTGCTGTACGCAACTTGAAGGCGTTCAAGTTCATACGATTGAGTGCGTGTAGTCTTCGTACGAACTTGCTTGTGAGTCGTTGAAACTTGTTTATAGAGGATCATACGCCCTTCAGGTTTGCTGTTATGCATTCCCCGGTTGGATTACATCTGTTTCCTTTCTCAAAACGTTAGGGATCTCGTTCACTCACTGTGGTCTTTTACAGGCCGCCTCTTCCCGCTTTCTGGTGTTGGCCGACTACAACGCGATGGGGCCCTCCGAGGTCACCCTTCGAGAAGGGGACTACGTGGACCTTATAAAAGTTGGGTGTGCTGGTTGGTGGTATGTGCGTGTGTGTGGAGCTCCTTACGAAGGTTGGGCTCCTGCCGCTTATTTGGAGAGGGTCCTCAAGAAAGGAAGCCGTTCTTCTCCCTCTGTCAGTAGCCAGGAGTCGTCCTCGGGAATACGCCCGGCGACCTCGAGGTACTACTTGAACTTCAAGTTCTTTTTATTTTTAGAAGAGAGGATGAGGGTTTTTAGTCACATGCACGCGAATCTATAAGTTACTATGTCGGTGCGTAGGTAGTCGGTCGGGTGGTAACCATTTTACTTTTCAATTAGTTTTTTGGTAATAACATCGTAACTATTCGGCCGATTCTAACGAAGTTTGAAACCCTTAGGTTATTTTACATTCTCTTTTGAATGGTATAATTGTCAAAGTTCTCCCAAGGTTAGTCCGGGAATTATATGGCAATAACATCGTAACTATTCGGCCGATTCTAACTAAATTTGAAACCCTTATGATGTTTTTCATTCTCTTTCGAATGATATAATTGCAAAGATACTCCAAAGGTTAGTCCTGCAATTAAAAAGAAAACAAACTATGGTTCGGATTGCCCCACTAGTAGAAAGTTTTGAAGGTCACAAGTCTGAACAATTGAGAGCACGCGACCTGGGTCTGTTGACCTTGTTGGTCTAGGGTATAGATGGCATTATAATGACGACTGGCACTTTTATTTAAATTCTCCTCTGTGTGGTATCATGTTGAAGTATTTTCGAACCTTCATACCCGGCACCTCCCAGTACCCCCGGTGACTCCGGAGAGAAACAATTGGGATTGGAATAACAAAAGAGGTGAAGGTGTTTGAGGGTAAGATAATATAGGTAGAAAAAAAATGTGTGTAGGTATAAATGAGTGATGATGCTATGGATAGGAAAGGGGGTGATTATGAGAATGGTTTGGATGACATTAATTATATGAGGGTGATTTATCTCCCACATAGTTGTGAAGAACACATAGGGTAACAGTGTCACATGCATGGCAAACACACTACATCCCCGTCATTTTAGATCAAGCTAGAATTTATTGATTGAATCTGATCAAGTTTATTCGGTCTATCAGCGGTTACTGAGTAGGGTGTATCGTGTAGTGAATTCGTATGGGTGAGGCAGATTGAAACTACAACGCTCTGAATAGGGAGCATCTTGTATGGTAGTGGTATAAATTAATTGCAATTAACTTAGATGTATTCGAATTGACATCTAACTGTTTAAGTGCGGCCCGTGAAGCTTTATATAATCTTCACTGTGGCCCGCTGCTTAAAATTATTGCCCATCCCTACCCTAAACTCCCATGGGCAAGAAGTCCTTCTCTCACCCCCTTGCTGGCTTCGTCCGCTGATGTGGACAAGTGCTATCACGGTCTTCCCTTTGCATGTGTTAAGATATTTTCCTGATTGATGTGTTTTCTCACCTTTCTCCCTACGCGTTTTGCCAAAGATCTTCCGTGGCATCCATCTCCAATAAATCCGAGGACGCAAACAATTAAGGTGAGAACAGGGTGGTGACGTGAACGAAATGGAGGTCAAGGCAGACGAGGAAAGTTACTTACCCCGCGAGCTACCTACAGACCAAACGTGGAGATGAGGCAGTAAGCCGAAGGGGAAGCGAAAGGTCAACCAAGAACGAAGAAATGAAGATTTTATGTACATAAAAGCTGGGGAGAAAATAGGACGTTAGATCTACGAACGTCTTTCGTTAACGTTTTATTACAAATTATTAATTAATTTGTCATTTTAAACCTATTGCAAAGTAATAAGAATCACTAAACAGGGCTAAAACGATAATGAATTATTCAGTATATTATGCAAGCTGAAATTTGTTATTCAGCAATGAATTAATGGTCTTGATCATGAAAACCTCCGTACCTACATCCTCTGCTCGAACCAAACTTTGGCCTATTGCAGCTATCACAGTAAAAAAGGGTCCCCGAAGATGGATTTTTTTCACAATCTTTAAAATATTAAATGATGAAAATATGGATTGGCTTCGTGACAGTTGCAACAGGCTGGAGTGGGGTTCGAACCAAAACATTCGACTCATAAGTCAGTGAGTGACTCTAACTATTATGCTGACAGTAGCATATACATATATAGCTTGACTATTCTAAATAAGTTTATGTATCTTGCCAGATTTATATATATATATATATATATATATATATATATATATATATATATATATATATATATATATATATATATATATATATATATATACATACATATACATCAGGCACGTGTCGTGAGTAAATTCAGGGAGGCAAAAACTGAAGCAGCTGCTGCAGTTATTTACTCACGGCACATGCCTGATTATATATATATATATATATATATATATATATATATATATATATATATATATATATATATATATATATGGCTCGGAAAAGAAGCAATACAGGGAAAAAACGTTTCGTAGCGATAGCAGTTGTTATTAGTAGCTCGCCAGGAAGAGATCACCTCTCGTCCACCCGACCGCTCTAGTGGGGCCGCGCTTTCTGTGAGTCTGTCCTGAGAAAACCAGGTTAGAGTCAAGGGAGGGCGTTGCATGCTGTGGGAATTTTATACCACCACCTTATGCTAGCGGTCCATGCCTTAGCTAGGAAATGAGAGTCCTATTGCAACTTAACATCGCGTGGAATACATCTAAACGGGGTGGTCTCAAGGAGTGCATCCAGGCGGGGTGGTCATGTGGTATCCACTTGGAAATGACTGACCCCATCTACAATCCCTTTTCTCTTTCCCTACAGGTTGGCTAACGTTCAAAAAACACAGCCTTGCTTTGCTGGGCGCGTATCGATCGCTAAAACTCGTACATCAGAAACATTAGAAGTAGAACTCGGTTTCGTGTGGAAATTTAGAAACGTTGATTGAAAGGTTTCACAGCGGATGTGAATGGGCTAAGGAGGAGGTGATATTTGGGGGTCAAAGACTGGTGCGACATGATATTAGAGTGTGGCGTAGCAGTTGAACAAGTGCATTGTTTCAAGAATTATCTAGGGTGTATCTTGCATGGCAGCGGTACGGGCTACGGGGGAGCCTGGATGATACTACAAGGTTCTGAATAGGGTGTATCTTGCATGGCAGCGGTACGGGCGAGTCTGGATGACACTATAAGGTTCTGAATAGGGTGTATCTTGCATGGCAGCGGTACGGGCGAGCCTGGGTGACACTACAAGGTTCTGAATAGGGTGTATCTTGCATGGCAGCGGTACGGGCGAGCCTGGATGACACTACAAGGTTCTGAATAGGGTGTATCTTGCATGGCAGCGGTACGGGCGAGCCTGGGTGACACTACAAGGTTCTGAATAGGGTGTATCTTGCATGGCAGCGGTACGGGCGAGCCTAGATGACACTACAAGGTTCTGAATAGGGTGTATCTTGCATGGCAGCGGTACGGGCGAGCCTGGATGATACTACAAGGTTCTGAATAGGGTGTATCTTGCATGGCAGCGGTACGGGCGAGCCTGGATGAAACTACAAGATTCTGAATAGGGTGTATCTTGCATGGCAGCGGTACGGGCGAGCCTGGGTGACACTACAAGGTTCTGAATAGGGTGTATCTTGCATGGCAGCGGTTCTGGTGAGCCTGAATGAAACTACAACGTTCTGACTACAGCTAAGTTTGAGGAGAATGAGGAGAACTGCGTGGAAGTAGGATTGAAATCAGGATAGGTAAAGTTATAGACGGTTCCCGACTTTCTGGTGAGGACGTGCAACCAACTACCAGAGGCGAGCGCGGGTAAGCGTTAATCCGTTAAAGTTTTCTATTTTCTCATTATATTTTCCTTTATTCTTTTTGCAATTTGTATTTTATAGTTTTGGCATTTTTAAGGTGTTTTAAGAGAGAGAAAAAAAGGTTAGGGGGATATTGTTTTATAATAATAAAATAATAACGTTAACACTTCCATTTGATTTTTAACGGATTAACGGATGAACGATTACTTGTGCCCACCTCTCATAATTACACACCCATACATACCCCAGCTCGTATGACTTGTCTACCCGTGCCGTTAAAACGGCAATATTTTCAATGGTAAAGGAGTAAATGAAAAAAAAAACACCACAAAATTAACAATAGCTCCTTTCTCGACTGCACATTTTGAAACATCCTGTAGGGAATGGAGATTGAAATAAACCACTTGGTTAACAAATAGCAAGTAGATCCACTCTCATGACTCAAAACTTTTAAAACACCTTGTAAATATTAAAATACTAAAAGAAAGGAATGTGATTATTATTAGTACGCAATGGTCTGATAAGTTAATTAATGTGTTAGCGTGAATGAAGGAGCAAAGACAAGGAAGCAACTAAACAACACTGACTTTTATTATCGTTAGATACTTCTGGAATTGCAATCGCTTCGTCCTTCTGGCTTAATTCATTCATTTATCCCTAGGATCAAAAATGCAGTTATGATTTTATCAACAAGACCGAAAACGAAACGTTACTTCCGTGTATTGTTATTTTTTACTTTGCGTTCGCCTCATATATATATATATATATATATATATATATATATATATATATATATATATATATATATATATATATAACTTGCTAAATTATCTGTCTTCCTGAAAAAGTAAAAGTTGATAAACATGTGCGTGCCTGTAGTTTGCTTCGAAACTATCGCTGATACTTCCATACGACCAGGTCCACCACACAGACTATTTAATATAAACGTGAAGCATTGGGTCTAGATTCCGAACTTCTCTTCAAGTCGTTACATCTATCTAATATGTGTTATACTGCCTCTCCACATTCAATGAGAATTCAACCCTTTCACTGCTGATGATAAATTTTAGGCTAACCTTCCCTGAAAGTGGAATATTTTAGTCCTCTTAAACTCACAAAGCCATGGAAAAGTGTAGTCTGTGAGGTTTTAAAGCTGAGAACAGCTGTTGATTGCGACAATTTGTATTGTATTTGTTAATCTCGCTTTAAATGAGGTCAGGAGCAACCGTCTATTCCATTTTCTTAGGAAATTAAGTCATTTGCACATGCTAGCAACATTAAGCAAGGAATTTTCACTATACTTTATATATATATATATATATATATATATATATATATATATATATATATATATATATATATATATATATATATATATATGTAGTTATAGCACTTATACTAAGGATAGATTTTGTCACTTTTCTACACGCTCGTGTAGTCTTCTTTATTGATAGTTCACTTTAAAGTGAATTCTAGCTGGGTATGGATGGGTATTCTTCTCTACCCAAGGCTAATATAACCCTTTATTCCATTTTCCTCTAAATTAAAATAGATTCTTTTTTCCTCCATAACCATATACGATGCTCACATTATTCCATGTGCCTAATTACTCGACCGTAGTTCTTTTAGTACAATGTGCCCAATCGAAACTAGTACTTTGTACATTACCGATGGAAAAAGGGGAATTTTTGCTTCCTTTTTACCATATTAAATTGTGTAAAGTCGTAAAAAGTTTGATTTGACGTCTTGGCTTCGAAGCCTATTTTAATATTTAGCCCCAAGGCCTTGGCCTATCCCGTTCTTAGTTAATCGCGGGCCTCGTCCCTAATCATGCGTGGACGACGCTCCCTGACCGAAGGGACCAAGGATTTGGACTGGTTGTGGGCTGGGGTGCAAGGAAAGTGCATTTTGCCACCAGTCAGCGAACCCAAGGCGAGCCACCGTTTCCGGGTCAGGAAAAAAGAACACGCCTTTGCCAGGATCCGGGATGTGCGAATATATGAATAAGGTGGGGGAGAAGAGAGTGGCGTTGTGATTCACTGTGTGTGTGGGTGTGTATGTGTTTGTGTGTGTGCTTGTGACGTATTTGGCTGGAGCTGTCTGCGCGCATGACTCAGGGTAGGCGCACCGCCTCACCGAAAATTGAATCCGGTACTTCCGGGTGTAAATCCAACCCCTTATCCACTACACTAGCGAGAACGCCATCATTGTCCTCATTAAGGGTTGCCAAGATAGTCAGTCCATGTAAACTCCGTGCAAGTCAGGTGGTCCATGTAAACGTGTGAGATGCTCAATGTAAACTCTATGTAAGTGAGATCAACTGAAGTAATATTTTTCCAAATCTTTGTTATGAAGGAGGCAAAATTGGATTCTAGCATAGATAATAATATCTTAGGCGTAGAATTATTAGTTATTAAAACCAATACTTATCGGCATTGAATAGGCATTCTAGAGAGATCCTTTTCATAATTTCAAATCTCACCCTTCACATAAATTCTTATTCATCATTTAAAATCTAACTCTTCACATACATTCTTTCTCATCATTTCAAATCTAACTCTTCACATACATTCTTCCTCATCATTTCAAATCTCACTCTTCACATACATTCTCATCATTTCAAATTTCACTCTTTGCGTACATTCTTTCTCAGCATTTCAAATCTCTCTCTTTGCATACATTTTTTCTCTTCATTTCGAATCTCCCTCTTCACATACATTCTTTCTCATCACTTAAAATCTCACTCTTCACATACATTCTCATCATTTCAAATTTCACTCTTTGCATATATTCTTTCTCAGCATTTCAAATCTCTCTCTTTACATACATTTTTTCTCTTTATTTCGAATCTCCCTCTTCACATACATTCTTTCTCATCATTTAAAATCTCACTCTTTGCATACATTCTTTCTCAGCATTTCAAATCTCTCTCTTCGCATACATTTTTCCTCTTCATTTTGAATCTCACTCTTCACATACATTCTTTCTCATCATTTCAAATCTCACTCTTCGCATACATTCTTTCTTATCATTTCAATTCTCACTCTTCACATACATTCTTTCTCATCATTTCAAATCTCACTCTTCGCATACATTCTTTCTCATCATTTCAAATCTCACTCTTCGCATACATTCTTTCTCCTCATTTCAAATCTCACTCTTCACATACATTCTTTCTTATCATTTCAAATCTCACTCTTCACATACATTCTTTCTCATCATTTCAAATCTCACTCTTCGCATACATTCTTTCTTATCATTTCAAATCTCACTCTTCGCATACATTCTTTCTCATCATTTCAAGTCTCACTCTTTGCATACATTCTCTCTCATCATTTCAAATCTCACTCTTCGCATACATTCTTTCTCCTTATTTCAAATCTCACTCTTCACATACATTCTTTCTTATCATTTCAAATCTCACTCTTCACATACATTCTTTCTCATCATTTAAAATCTCACTCTTTGCATACATTCTTTCTCATCATTTCAAATCTCTCTCTTCGCATACATTTTTTCTCTTCATTTTGAATCTCACTCTTCACATACATTCTTTCTCATCATTTCAAATCTCACTCTTCGCATACATTCTTTCTTATCATTTCAATTCTCACTCTTCACATACATTCTTTCTCATCATTTCAAATCTCACTCTTCGCATACATTCTTTCTCATCATTTCAAATCTCACTCTTCGCATACATTCTTTCTCCTCATTTCAAATCTCACTCTTCACATACATTCTTTCTCATCATTTCAAATCTCACTCTTCACATACATTCTTTCTCATCATTTCAAATCTCACTCTTCGCATACATTCTTTCTTATCATTTCAAATCTCACTCTTCGCATACATTCTTTCTCATCATTTCAAATCTCACTCTTTGCATACATTCTCTCTCATCATTTCAAATCTCACTCTTCGCGTACATTCTTTCTCATCATCTCAAATCTTACTCATCACACACATTATTTTTTGTTCCTCATCTTCGCCCCTTTGATTCTGCCTATGCCAATAACTTATACATCCAAAAATCCTAAGGTTTTTTTTTGTACCTAGACTCCATTTGGTCGTTTCCAAGCACCTTTAAACTAGTTTTTTGCTACCAACCAGCGAGTGGTACGCCCTTCTTACCCCACCACACGACTGCCCTCTACGCGTCATGGAAAGGGATAAAGAAACCTACCTCTTCAGTAGGTTCCTAGGACAGATAAGAAATGTGTTGTATGTGCGAAGGGAAGCCGTTATAGCGTTGTTGTGATTGGCTGTGTGCGCGCATTGTCGTGTGAGTATAACTGCTTGCACGCTCACCCTGACCTAAAATGTCCCAGTCCATCAATGGTCCTTTCAAATACTTCTCTCCAAAGCAAGAAAGTCTGCCCCAAATGATCAATTTCAAATTCTCAGGGTGAAATTGCTGTAACATTTTATAAATGCGTTTTATGAGTTTTCACTTAGATTTTTTTAATTATCATTAAAGTACAAGACAATTGATCATGATTAAAAAAACTGCGAAACACGACCAATGCTTGTAATACTTTAAAAGTTATCTAAAAAAGAATTCTAACCAATGGGGATACGTCATACTTCAATGAGGTAGAGGATAGCGATAGTCTTACTTTGGGTTCCTGTAACACTTTAAAAATCGCTTAAAGTACGTAATTTCGTTATCAATTCCTTTGTCGTTTAAATATTCCAGGATTTTTTTTATATAAAAGATTAAAAAAATAAATTTCATGGGGTATATTCTAGTTTCATTCCATAAAGGGGCAGGGTTATTAAAAAAAAACTCGATTTTGAAATAGATATCGCCGTCTGTTATCGATTTTTGACTTTATTATCCTTTCATTCCGCTTTTGACTGTTGACCCTTTAGCTGTTGAGGTATTTCCCTGCCCTTGAGCACTCCAGATGAGGTAAATTAAGTTATTCTAGTCATTTGGGGAGTTTGGTTTT
The DNA here is from genome assembly GCA_963969495.1 of Ceratothoa steindachneri. Taxonomy (NCBI): domain Eukaryota; kingdom Metazoa; phylum Arthropoda; class Malacostraca; order Isopoda; family Cymothoidae; genus Ceratothoa; species Ceratothoa steindachneri. The sequence goes on from OZ018327.1 coordinate 161,848,267, forward strand.
ATATGCCTTGTACAAAGCCTTCAATTTCCTTGTGATTGATTGTTTGTGTATATATACTAAAACACTATATATAAATATATTTCCTGGATTTGATCGTCCTTTTCTGGTGGTTATGATAAAAATCATTGCTATAAAGGTATAATTAGAGATGTTAAATTTATTGGCAAGAAAATTAAAGTTTTATTGTTCGGTATTCTAAGGTCATTTTGTGTATATAATAATTCTTAAGTTAATTGATTCCTTTCGTTAATATAAATCTGTGATTTTACTGTATAAGCTTTAACTTGAAAATTGGAAGTTTAGACTTTTGTAACTTAAATATTTAAAATAAATTCCAAAATAAAAATAATATAGGCACTACTTGATTTCTTGGGGATATGTTAAATTTTATTTTTTTGATTTAACAATAATTTCTTTTTCTCTTGATATAAATGAAACTTTACATGCATGTAATAACAATACACAACATCCAGAAACAAATCCAATAGGCTCACATACACTAATCTAGTCAAGGCTTTTTTTAATTTAATATTCTTTTTAAAGGATTGCAGTTATGAATATGTTTAAATAGGAGTTATTTCCTCATTTATAAGATATACTTGGATTAATTTCGCTCCTGTAGAAACTCATTTTTCACTATATAAACACACGGTACGGCAATTGCTTTCTAAAGTTTTCCTTTTGTCACTTATGTATTTTCATTCGCTCTTAACAATCAACCTTCACACATTTTAGCATCTACTATACATATTCCTTTATATTTTATGCCATCTATTTGTCACTTATTTTTTATTTAACCCTCAAAGCCCAGACTCCGATAGAAGTTTATTAGGGTGGGATCTCCTCCTTTAGAATGAAGCTTCTTAACCATAGCCTACATGCACCCCCTAAGAGTCGCGATGTGGCACTTAAAGCTGGCTAATTCTGGGATGTGTAAAGAAATTCTAATATAATTCCATAAATATAATACGAGTTTACAAATATATTAATATGCAAAATATAACCTAAAATTCAATCCACAATGAATTTATTATTAATATCCATTATTATTATTCTTTAATGACTGTGGAAACAGGGGTGCGAGAACTACTTGGTGCTTTGGAAGGGGGCCATGTATGGAAAAAGGTTAAGAACCACAGCTTTAGAGGAGCCCAACTTCATTCTGGCACTGGTCAGAATCGCGTATTTAGGTTGACTGGTTAGAAGTCAGCGTTTAGTCAAAGATTTGTAATTGATTTCAATTATGCCTGTTTGGTTCTTCATGTACCAGTATGTATATTTGTATATGTTTTGTATATTTCCATAATTACCTGTCAATTATGCATTCCATTAGATAAATGGGACAATTTAAAAATTTAACCGATATTTATTTTATACTGGAAAAGCCTATGTTTTTTTCTCTTGCATGAATTGCAACTGCTCATATGCAGATGTGATGTATATGTGATGAATTTAGGTAGGATAGGTTGTCATTTGGTTATAAGAGGAAATTAATTGGATGTCTAATCATCATTTAAATATTGCGACTACATTTGGTTTAAAAAAAAAAATGCATTTATGGATTTTGAATTCTATCCGGAACATTTTTGCAATCTTTCACTATAAAAAAAAATTTATATTCTACTTTTTTATTGTAAATGTGACAGTCAACATAGATCTCCGTGAAATTTATTGTTGTGAACCTAGTAAATGGGCAAACTACTACAAGATCTTTCAAACCTTGTCGCCTTGACCAAGTTCAGAACGACGGCCTTAGCTTGGTTTCAAGGGCTTGTTGCTTCTTCTTCGCTGCCATCTTTCGTGTAAGCTCACCACCATCTCCCATTGGATTGACGGGCGTCCCTTTGCATCAAATAATTTCTTCGTTTCACCCACTCTTGACCACCCCAGTGTTCTCATTATTACCCGACATCACTCTCTGGACGACCAATGGCACCTCCCTATGGTGGTGTTCCCTCCCGTGATGCCTTTCTCTTCCTGTTGCCTTCCATTTGCCAGGTTCTCTTCTCGAAAAGCCATCCCTGGATGGTGGCCCCTACAGGGCATCTAAGATCACCTCTTAGCAGTAGGCAAGATGTCTAAGCCTGATACTGACCTCCGAGGTGACTTCCTTAATTAGGCATCCACCAACTCTCAGAACGGTTATCTTTACCGAATGCTACTTCTACTCCAGCAAATTATCGGCTGCAGTTGTTGCGGAGACTACACTCCAGTGCTCTTCCTTTCTCTTCTCTCTACCGGGTATTTTTCCTAAGTTTATACCGTCCTGTAAACTCTTCATCTTATCCACTGACTCCCTTCCGTTAATTTTGTAATACCCGCGCAATTCAGTAGTACTAGTGCTGCAATGTCCAAATAATCACTCTACCTCATGATCCGCAAGATTAGCCTGCTCCTGTATGAGTTCGTCCTCTCAGCCCCACAAAACGATTGCCTTCTGTTGGATGCACTTATGCGCTGAGGAGTTTGGCGGTTGGCCTATCTGTCTAAAACCTTCTGATGCGGTAGACCCTTTACCCTATTGTTTTAAAATCTCATGTCACTTTAAAAGAATATTTTGCATTTTAAATTGTTTGCCAATTACATTCTTTGCTGGATCATCCTTCCGCCATTCCTACCAATGCCACTGTATGTCCTTCAACCAATCCATTTCCTAACCTCCACGCATCTTCCTCACCTACCACTAATCTTGGGTGAAAGCGACCGGTTCGCAATGGAAATAATCTCCTTTTCTTTCATCTCAATCAAATGTTTCTAACCTTCTAACCCTCCTCACGTTAGACAGAATACAACTGCATCAATCGGCCTTCATTAACGTTGCCCTTACCACCACACAAGCCTCCGCACAAAATATTTATAATGTTTATTGGAATTCAATTCTAAAAAAAAATTAAGAGAGTATCGGCCTAAAGGCAGGAGATTTATTAAAATTCTTCCTAGATCTCGACGCATTCATAGAATTATTATATAAGAGAGTGGGCCATCAATCCAATGTCTCTATCCATTTTAAATCTATTTACTGTCATATCTAGTCGCTTTCTGCAACTCGTTGGCACAACGGAAATGGTATTTTTATTCCCTGAACCCACGAACGCAATACCTTTTCCTGCCTTACACCACTTCGGCTTCTAAGTTTTAAGTTCGCTCCTCATATTTGGATTTTTTTTTTACCTCACGTGAAACAAGTTTTCTAAATTTGAAGTTCTATTTTCCTTACTCATGATTGAGGACTTGAAGTTTACATAGTAAATTTCACGGAAATTTAGTTTGTTACTTTTGTTAATGGAATATAATCCCATAAAATGAGGCATCAAAATCATCAAAGTAGGTTGGTTTATGATTCTATAAGCTAAGCTAGTGTTTCTCTGACCAAAGAACTGAATCTAAAGAAATGTTGAATTAATGCAATCATTAACGAAAACTTATAATCATATTATCATTGGTTCATTAATAAAAAAGATTGTCTCGGGTTTTCGTTGACTTCCCTTTGAAGGTTTTATGCTCTACAAAGTAACCTAGGGTTAAAAGGTCCAAGGAAGAAAACTACAGTAAAGACCGAAGTAGATGCATTTCCGAAACCTAAGGAGTTTTTTTCTATTTATCTCTCCTGGTCTTAGGCGTTCATAAGTTTCTTGTAAAAAGAGGCCCCGATTGATGCTAGTGTCTCGCTCAATGAAACCGACTATTATGAAAAAGTAATAAAAATAAGAAAGGAGGAGCAGCTGGGAGGAAGGTACAAGTGAGACCATATCAGGGAGAAAGAAGAACAATAGAAGGCAATATATTAGGTTGGCCAGAAAGTCCTAACTCATTTAGAACGCGGAAAGAAAACAAAGTTTTGTGGAGCAAAATATAAACATTTATTCTTCAAAATAAAGTCCATCATTCTCTACGATCTTCTTCCATTAATCAGCCAGCATCCGAATCTGTCCCAGATACCAATCAGCTTTGAATAAAAAAAAAACAAACTGCAAACAAGCTTCCGCTTCCTAAGTGAGTCAGAACTATGTGACCAACCATATAATTTACCAAGATGTATATTCGGCATCTGTCTGCATTTATCCAAGGTCGTTGCTTTAAATGCAGTAGGTTAGAGCAAGTAAGTTTTGCCTGCTGAGTGGCGATGGCTCTGTACCAGAACTGTGGCTTTGAGTTCCACCCTTCTTTGAGATCAAACGACCGCTGTTCGAACTGTTCTGACGGACACCCAACATCTTGCCGCAACTGACTGACTTGCAAGTTCAAGCCAGAGGTGTAGACCCTCCTGTACTCTTTCTTTATGAGTGCTCCCGAGCCGCAAGATCAGATACGCGTGAGGCAGGTCCCTTTGTGTTTCTATCCTAACGCCATCTCTGGATCTCCCATAAAACCAGCTCATCCCGCAACAGCTGCTCGTCCTGTCGTCTCCTTCTTCGCTCTGCACTTCCTCAACTCAATTAAGGCGATTCCCCTTCTCTCACTCCCGAAACTCGTAGGACTGCTACTATCAGCATCTGGCCTTCCGTTTTGCTTGAACTAAGGTGCAGTCGACCAGCTTACGAATCCGATAATGAAACAAGGGGTCGTAGGCAGAAAGAAACTCGAGCTTCAAAATGGGGCAGTCTAATTGCAATGGCGAAGGGCCATCGAAAGACACGACGGGGGCGGAAAGTTGAAGGTTACACCTTCCATAGATCCTCTCTGTTCACTATCAAAATCACAAGCTTGTCGATCGCAACACCTCTTTGAGAGTTTGTGAGTTCATTTTCCCTTTCTCCAAATCTCTCAATACTGTCCATCACCTTTCGGCTGAACCCCACGTGTAGCGTATTCTGCAAAAGTTTCCTGCTCTTATATGTCCATCCTTGAAACAAATATTGATCAAATACAGTGTGGTTCACCGGATAGATACGATAAGAGGACTAAGGAGGTCTGTTTCTGTTCGTCCTAGACGTCTAGTCACATAAAGACTTTCAACAATGCGTGAACAAGTTTGAATACGTGTTAGGGGCTGGAATTGCTCCTCCGTCAACTTCTACTTGGGTCTGAGCTTTGATATTTTGACAAGGGCACCTTTTAAAAAAATGCGCAGCCACTCTCTCGAGCAGAGAGTAGCCAAATTTGTGTTGTTGTGCTAGGAGAGTATTCTAATATAACGTTTGCTATATTCCCTTTTCTACTGAATTTTTACATAAGTTAAGAGTTGCAGCTGAAATAAAAATTGGTTGCATTTTAAAAGGAAAAATATATCATAGAATCGTGTAAAATGAGTCTGCAACATTGTAGAATCATGGAGAGTAGCAATGGGTGTTGTAATTTAGGGAGATACTTGGGCAGTAGGTTTTATGAAAGGAGCATGGCCGGAGACGATTTCGTAAGGCTCTAGGGAATGTTGTGTATTGTCCATCGATTTCGATGAAGACCATCGTCGTCATCCTGCTGGTGGGGATGGGGACAGGGGGTAATTGATGACGTCTATTGTGGGTGCGCAGATGGCTACGCAGCCCAATCTGTACACGGAAACTTCGTTGACAGTGGGTGCAGGTAATAATGAGGATATCCTCAGGGAGAATAATCACCCGTGTCCCTCTGGACCGCCTCTTCTGAATGGCTGCAACAGTCCTGGTGGTCTCACACAGTTTGGCGCCTTTCTGCACAGCAGGGCGCCACTGGCCTCGGTCCATTTTGGACTCATCCCAGGAGTCAGGACTGATGTCAGACCTTTTCAGAGATGATTTCAGAGTGTCTTTGAAGCGTTTCTTCTGACCCCTATGATAGCTCTCCCCTTGTTGTATCTCGCCATAGAAGAATCTCTTGGGAAGCTGATGGTCTGGCATGAGAACAATATGTCCGGTCCAGCGTAGCTGGGACTGCATTAGCATAGTGAAGATGCTGGGAAGGGCAGCTTGCGCGAGCACTCCTGTGTCACGAATCCTCCTGTCCTGCCATTTGATATTCATCAGCTTTCTGAGGCATATTGTGTGGAAGGGGTTCAGCTTCTTGGCGGGACGTTGGTACACCGTCCACGTTTCGCAGGCGTATAATAGTGTGGGGAATACTACTGCCTTGTAGATTTTCAGCTTGGTTTCAATATTGATGCCTCTTGTTCCACGCATTGGCGTATAGTCTACCAAAGTTGCACTGGCTCTCGCAATCCTGACGTTCACTTCGTCGTCGATGGTGACATTTCGTGGCAATGCACTGCCGAGATAAGTGAATCGGTCCACTACACGAGTCTCTGATCATTAACTGTGATGTTGGGCTCGATGTAGGATTTCCCTGGGCCTGGCTGGTGCATAAATTCAGTTTTCTTCATTGACGGTAAAGCCAAAGTTACGCTGAGCTGCATGTCACCTTCCGATCCAGCATTGAGGGCACAATCATCAGCAAACAAAAAGTCTGACAATGTCTGTCATGACCTTGATTTTAGCTTGAAGCCTCCTGAGGTTAAGCAGCCTACTATCTGTTTGGTACTTGAAGCTGATGCCAACATCGCCATCTCTGAAGGAATCAGTGAGCATTGCAGAGAACATGAGGCTAAAAAGTGTAGAAGTCAGGATGCAGCCTTGCTTGACGCCGTTAGAGACTTAAAATGCTGCAGGTATCTCACCGTTGTCCTGGATTCTAGCTTGCATGCAATCGTGGAGCTGGTGAGCCAGATAGATGTTTCCGAGGGTATCTGTACTTGGTCATGGTCTTCCATAATCCTTCTCTATTCACGGTGTCGAAGGCCTTGGTGAGATCGACATAAGTGGAGAACTGGTCAGCATTCTGCTCCTGGCATTTCTCTTATAGCAAACACCATGTCAATGATCCTGCACTCTTTCCGGAATCCACATTAGCTCTCAGGCAGAAGTCCCTGGTCAAGGTGAGCTGTGAGGCGGTTAAGCAGGATCCTGGCAAATATCTTGCCTGCAAAGCGAGGAAATACCTTGATGGTTATCACAGGCTTGCCGGTTTTCCTTCTACTTGTACAAATGAATGGTATAGGCATATTTGAAATACTTGGGGATTGTCTCATCATTCCATATGAGTGAGAATAGCTGACAGAGCTTCTCAGTCAGTGCAGTGCCGCCATCTTTGTAGATCTTTGCTGGAATGGAGTCTGAGCCGGGAGTCTTGCCATTGGAGAGCAGAAGGATTGCTTCTGAGACTCAAGCAGCGTTGGTGGATCGTCTAGTGTTTCGTTGATTGGGACTTTGGGGAGACGGTCTATGGCTTCATTCATCAATTATAGAGGAGGGGTAGTTTAGGACGCTGTCGAAGTGCTCAGCCCCGCGTTCAAGAATCCTCTTCCTCTGAGTGATCAGAGTATTTCCATCCGCGCTGAGGAGGGGGAATGTGTTTGAGGAAGTGGAGTCCTAGACTTCTTTTAAAGCATCATAGAATCTCTTCATTTTATGCCTGTCAGCGTGTCCCTGAATCTGGTCGGCTTTGTCACTCAGCCACTTGTCCTGCATTTGACGTAGTTTCTGCTGAACAGTCCTGCGGATGGCGTCATATGCATCTTTCTTTGCCATGGAATTGGGGTTATTCAGGTAGGTCTGATGGAGAGAACATTTCTCATCTAAAAAGCTGCTTAATCTCACCACAGTTTTCATCAAACCAATCCTTGTGTTTTCTGGTCACAGGCCCCAGAATCTCTGAAACTGTGTTATAGATCAGCTCGCTGAAGGTCTTTCATTCTGATTCCACATCCTGGATATCCAGAGAGGCAGATGTGAGTCGTTCTTCCAATTTATCCACAACGGTTTGTTTAGTGGTGCTATTTTGCAGCTTCATGACGTTGAGCCGTTTTGGAACCTTCATGCTCCGTAAACGTATTTGGGGTTGGATTCAAATGTTGAGCTTTGAGATACAAAGGCGATGATCGGTCCAACATTCGGCACCGCACGTCTTCGTTACACACACATCTTGCTGTCCACCCTCTTGATAATGATCACATGGAGAATCAGTTGTATGTGTTCAGGTACAAAGTGACCTAGTCGCCAGGGAAGATTCGGATGTTGTTGTTGAAGAGTAGATTTTCTACAATATCTTCGTCCTTATTCTGCGTTCCCGTAAACCCTGTCGTGGTACACGGCCGACTATGTACGTACATTTGTTCCGTACATAAATAACTCCGTTTCTTTTTTTCCTCTAAGAGTGCTAAATTGCTATTTATCTTTTGATTTGATTCTTTAACCAGGGAGGATTCGTAAATTTATATATTTATTGCCATTTACAGCGGGTCGAGGATTTAATTAAACCACTAGGGCAAAAATATACTTTTAATTACAAAATAAATGAAATATTATAAACTTTAAATTTACTAAGGATATAATAAGAGGGTCTAAATAAAACTTACTACTACCAATGAATATTACCTGATGGTACACACAAAAATTCACTTTAGTACGGAATGTTAATTAAGGAACATAATTAAATGGGAATCCTTTTTACCTTTAAACAAAGTGTGAGGTGAGCGTGGAATGACCTTGAACGAGAATCTCGTGAGGAGGGGAGGCGAGTGTGTCGCAGACGTAAGGCGAGGAGAGGGTGTCACGGAGGTGATGCTGAATCGGACGCACAGCTGTCTTCGAGGTGAGTGAAGGGGGCGCTTGGCGATGTATTTTAACTTGACGATCTCAGCGAAAGGACAGTGGATATTATGATTATTCCAATTCTTGTGATACACTTGTGGGGCATCTCGATGATGAGCATTGACCAAGAGGTGAATCCTTTCTCGAGTGGGACTTCACTTTGGTATTCCTCAATGGTGAGGGATATCTCTGGTTTTATTCGAAAACTGAGATAGGGGGTTTCTCTGACGAGAGGGGTATGAGAGTGATTCTCTCTACCCATGTTCTACTCTTCGATGTGGCCAAAAGGAACAGCCTCGGGAGGAATTTCTTCTTTTACTTCTTAACTCCCGCTTGATTCCACTTTAATGCCCGGACTGACGCCGGTCTTCGTCTTATCTCGATCGCTAACTCGATTCTCCTTTTCTTTTCTCCAGATCGACGTATATATACCTCACTTATCCCCTGGGGGCAAGGGAGGCGAGATGAGTGCCCATGTTTAGGCCTCTCTCCTAGGGCATCACTTTTCAGCGTGATGACCCTTAGCCCTATTGGTCTCTTCTGGTTTTCGTCGGAGGGAAGGAAATTTCATATATTTGGCGAAACTAGACCTAAACAATAAGAGGAGACAGTGAGTCTGTTCATAGATTTTTATTCGAAAGGTTATACCACCCTCCTTTGTTTATACTAACGGGCTACGAAATCTGCCGATTCTAAGATTTCCTTGCGAGTAATATCGAGGATTGTTGTGCCAGCAGGGCAAAAGGGGAGGGGGAGGGTTAAAGTATCGGGTCATATGCCACGTAGCTGTTGACGCTGTGTAACCGAACTGGAATCTGTTCGGTCCTCGCGATATTGATTTCCCCACACCCCCTTATATGCCCACTTCTCTCTTCCTTCTCTTAGGGGTTTAAATATATCGCTTTGTTACCCCACCCTCAGTTGGGAGCATTCGTCGCTTAAGTATATTTTTAATTTATAATTTGCAGCTTCAAACATTTGAGTGCAAACTTCCTCTTTTTGGTTCTTTTCTGCTTCATTCAACGTCGATTTATTCTCTGTTTCTGCCTTCTTTTCTTTTTCCTCTCTTCCTGTTTTCTGTTTTTCCCCTCTCGTGGGTTTAAGTTACATTAAGGTTTAAGATTTCTGAGGAGGGCGGGTTCTCCGGGAACCACATCTTTTTCATCCCGTTTTTTGCGAGTAATGTGTTCAGTGTTTCTGAGAACGTTCCTGGTTTCCCAATGTTCATCATGTGTGCGTATAATATGCGAGTGAGGAGTTCCATTGAGGAATCATTTGGCGGAGTGAGGTGCGTTTTATTTTCCCTCATCTGTTGTACTATGGCCTTGGCCACTCCTGCATATATCGAGTTATTTTTGCATTCTAATTTGTTTTTCTCTTTGTTTTCCTTCCTTATTATAATTTCTTTTCTTTTTGGAAGAGCCATTGCCATTGTCCAGTGTGTTTCTCGACAATTAAGGCATTTCTTTACCGTCGACTGGGCAGAGTTCTTTCAGAAATGCTCTCGTTGGTATCATTCGGAGCAGCTTGGTTCTGTTTCCGTACAGTTCTTCGTCGTATGCATATTGTAGCAGTTGAAGCACATCTGTGACTCTCTCTTTCTTTCTTCATATTTTCAGGTGAGATCCACATAGCAAACAGTAGTAATCCGTTCTGGCATATATTACTTACCATTTCTGTATTTCTGTACACGATTTTGAAAACGTCCGTGTGATTTCCGAGTTTTATTACTTTGAGAATTCCGATTCCTGTTTGCCTTGATCCAATTTCCCTTTTAATTTCCTCTTTTGTGTGTGAGCCTGACAACAAGTCAATTTTCCTTCATATGAGGCTCCTATTTGCTGTAATTTGAGATAGGATCTTTGGTTCCAGTCCGATGCGTTTTAAAACTTCTGTTCCTTTCTGCTGAGACGAGTCTTTCGACATCACGTTCTGTGTAGCAGATCGCGATGTATCCAGTCGATACGTCTAGAATTATTATTAGAGCTACTTTTAAGTTTCCGTATAGAGTTTCTATTCATTTTTCCTCGTTCCGGCTTATTCCTTTTTTCGGCCGTTCTTAAGGCTACACGGAGACATTCGAGCCTGTCCCTTTTCCCATGGGTGGGCGGCGTTCCTGCCATCTTCTTTCTCTTACCGAGCGCCCATGGCACTGTGTTCTTTTGTAGCTCTGTTCAATGAGTATTTTTGGTCGTCCTTCCGTAACAATCTAGAAAAGAGACCAATGTCAGCCCATTCTTTTCTTCCTTTCGTTCCTCCTCGGGGTCTCTAAATACTTCCATTTTATAGAAGCACTCCTCGACCACCCTACCTGACTAGTCCTACTGTTATTAGGCGCCTACACTACATTTTTGGCTCCTGGTCCTAAAGACCCTCCTTAGCGCCCCGTAATGGGGCTTCCTTCTGAGGTTTACTACTCCCTATTTTAGAGTGGTTCTGAGCGCAGTGGTGGTCGAGTTATGTTGCTTATATAGTTTGTGAAAAGGTGTAGAAGATCAGGAAGAAAAAAAGGCGAAAATTGAGGATAAATCTCCCTTTAGGGTCTGTAATTTGCCCACTGGAAACAGGAAGAATCTCTAATTAGTCCAGTTGCTGCATATATTCCTTCTTCTGTTACGATAAAAATTGTAGCTTTTGCTTTATCAGGCGCTCGGTCCTTCGCTCGGAGTATGTTTGAAGTCTTCAAGTTCAGTCCGTCGAGGGAGTCAATAATCACTGCGAAATATTACTATAGTTGCTAATTCAGTTAAATCGGGTTTGTAAAATAACTATGGGATCAATTTAAGATAGGCACCCAAGGTGCCTAATCTTAAATTGATCGAAACTCAGGTGCTTCATCTTGAGTTGAACGAAACGCAGTTGCTTATTCTTGAATTGTATATATTTGTATGATCTCTCAGTAGATCGTAACTTACCTTAAATTTTGTTTACTTTACTTTAGAAGTTGTTTTCGTTTATTGTAATTTATCTTAACTTTAGTTCAATCCAGACACCGTCATGGCAGGATCAGTGTTTTAAACAACAATTTTACCTTTACTTAACCTAACCTAACTTAACCCATTTCAAAGCTTATGTAATCATATAACTAAACAATATATTTAAATGCTCTTTTAAATATTTTAATATTTAATAAAGCTTTCCTTAGTAATTTGCAATATTTTTATTTTCTGAGTCATTAACAGAGCGACTTTAGGTGCCTTATCTTGAATTGAACGAAATGCAGGTGCTAATTATTGAATTGAGTGCCTTTAGGTGCCTAATCTTAAATTGATCCTAACTATGGATGTAATATAAATAATACAAGTAAAATTAGGAAAGTAAGCGATATAAGTGCTATATGTATATGCATAAGTAAGTTGAGTAAATTAAGTATTTTTAATATATATTTTACGTAAGTTTGAAGTATATAATGTATGTTTAACACGATTTGGCCACGAGGAGCCTGTTGAGCAGAGCAAAAATTATAAGTTCTAAAGGACACATTTAGAAATATCTAAATAATTTAGACAGCGCAAAACTTGACAAAACAAGGAGAGGATAGACATCATAGAGGTGAGGCTATTTTCACTCTAGAGCGAGTCACCGAACGTTGTCCGGTTGTAGGTAAGTTATCTGTGCCTGTTAATTGTCAACTTCTAAGTTATGTCAATCTCAAATAATTATTTAAAATATCCCTTTGTTATATTCTAATGTTTATATTGCAGTTATTACAATGGGTGAAATTGAAATATCTTTCAGTCTCGAGTAGGTATTTCCATCTCTCCGTCTCGGGTTTTTCAAAAGTTCTGTTACACTCGGTTTTCGGACCATTCTAGAGGTTTACGTTTGCGATAGAAAATGTTCCGCCAAACACACTTAAAGTTCTATTTTTCCAGCACGTCTCACTAAAACATCTTTTCCAATGTGTGCAGATGTGTCGAGATGGAAGTAAAAAGAATTGAGAGATTTGCTCTCCTGCGCGCGGGTTACAACAAGTCCGACATTGCCAAGCGGCTCAACGTCAGCCGGATTAAATCCACAGAGTCGCGGAGAAGAGCAAGAAAGGGCAAACCCTCAAAGATCGACCTCGTTCAGGCAGACCTCAAGTTGTCAACAATTTGGCTTTAAGAAACGCCTTCGAAAGTACTCCGAAGCTCAAAATGACTTCGCTCGCAAAGAAGAACATCTCGGTGGCCTCGGTGTCCAGGGTCGTCAAAAGGGAACGCGGCGAGAGCTTGAGGTGAGTGGAAAGGACCCCGCTTAACGACCGTGTGGGAGAACAACGTCGGGATCGGTGTAGTCGCCTCCTCAATGAGTTGAAGAGTCATGTTAATCGAATTCATATTTTTCTGATGAAAAAACCTTCACGGTCGATCCGGTCCTCGTTAATTAAGCAGAACGACCGCGTAGTAAGTTCGGTCAGTACGTCTCCGAGGTCCACTACGTGTTCACGACCAAGCACCCAGCCTCCGTGATGATACTCGGCCGCCTCGTGGTTTCGAATGGTGATAATATCTCGCCGGGGGGTTCGAGGCCAGTTACAGACTCACCGCAGCCGATTACAGGGACATCTTGACCACGAAAGTCCTGCGTTGGGTAAGAAAGATCAGGAAGAACGCGGACTACGTCTTTCAGCAGGACGGTGCCTCGGCCCACAGTGACAAGAGCTTGCAAGAGTGATTTTGGTCGAACATGAACTTCTGGTGAAATTAATTTTTTTCCGCAGCAGTCGCTCGACCTCAATCCCCTCGACTACAGCATGTGGGCACATGTCGAAGTCAAGGCCAGCAAGGTCAACCACAGCAACGTCGACGAGCTGAAGTCCACCGTCAACCGTGTCTGGGCCACCATAAGCAAAGCCTTCGTCCATAACGTGTGCGCAACCTTCAGGTCTCGCCTGGAGCGCGTGCTGGCCGCCGAGGGCGGCCACATTGATCAATATTACAATTTAAATACATTTTTATGTTGAAACAATAAAAACGTGTCTAACTGCATCAAAACTATCATTATCTCCTTTGTTCAGAGAGTCGTAACAAGTGTAACAGGACTTTTGCAAATAGACGATAACTGCTTATAGCTTAGCCACGGTTTCTCACGTTGAATGTTCAATAAACTTATTTATTTTGCTATTCGTCATTTTATATGATTCCCGCTGGATCTTAGCTTTATTTTATTAGGTGTTTTCTCTTCTAAACATAATTGAACCCCTCTATAATCCGCTTCCCACTGCAGTCACTTGTCACCAAGGTCGTTCTTTTTTTTTCATCTTGCCCTGATTTCCTTTCCCCCAAAGAGGCGTTCCTTTCTCCTCGTAAATAGCGATAGTGAGAAGGCTCTGGGTTTCCTCACAAAAATTGGAATGCTCTTTCTTTTGACAAATTAGTAAAGCGTCTGCAAGTTTAAGAAACGCTTACGAACAACGTTCATAATTCGATATAATCTAAATATTCTTACATGCCACAGTACCGGGACAAGCGGGTCGGTACCGATTGTTCCTTGTGCTCGGTAAGAGTTCGTGCGCACATACCCGTGGACTCGCTAAAATTACGATATACCTCGCCACCCTCACACACAAGTAAATACATTCTCAGACACACACACACTTTTTGTGCTGCGACCTGGTCCTTTGGATTAGTGTGAAATCGTGGATTCTCCTGGCAAATGAACGGTCATCAAAGACGGTTCATCTCACTCACACAGTTTCTTGAGAGTTCAGTTTAAGTCCTCTGAGTTCGCGAGAGGGCGAAACAGGGTAGACTCTAACTCGGGGACAAAGGGTCATGGGAAATCAAAGTGACTCGATCCTCTTCCCCCGTCTCTATGGGAAGACTCAAGCTTTGAGTCAGTTTTAGAAGACAGAAAGAAGAGAGGGAGACTAACCATTAGTTTAAACAAGGCAGGCAGCTATAAACCGACCTCACTTCAAGTAACATCTCCTTCCGAGCTAGCTATATGTAAGGGACCTTACTAAGACCAGTAAGTCTGTTCATTTTCAGAGGTAAAAGACGGCACCAAGCATGCGAAAAAATCCACAAGGTAAACGATTATTTATCTCGTTTTTTCGCTGCTAATTTAATTCATTCGGTGTTAACAACCCCCCCCCCAAAAAAAAAAAAAATAAATAAAATAATTATCGCCTGAACAAATGGCGACTAAACAAGCTCCAAACAATGTTAAGATAACTGAACTAACAAACAAAGAAACTACAAACAATGTTAAGAGAATTTAACTAACAAACAAATACAAGTAATGTTGAGATAATTTAACTATCAAGCAAACAATGTTAAGAGAATTTAACTAACAAACAAAGAAACTACAAACAATGTTAAGATAACTTAACTAACAAACAAATACAAGCAATGTTAAGATAACTTAGCTAACAAGCAATGTTAAGATAATTTAACTATCAACCAAACAATGTTAAGATAACTTAACTAACAAACAAATACCACTAATGTTAAGATAATTTAGCTATCAAGCAAACAATGTTAAGAGAACTTAACTAACAAACAAATACAAACAATGTTAAGACAACTTAACTAACAACCAAACAATATTAAGACAACTTAACTAGCAAACAAAGAAACTACAAACAATGTTAAGATAACTTAACTAATAAACAAATACAAGTAATGTTAAGATAATTTAACTATCAAGCAAACAATGTTAAGAAAACTTAACTAACAAACAAATACAATGTTAATACAACTTAACTAACAACCAAACAATATTAAGACAACTTAACTTAACAAACAGACTTCAAACGCTAAGCGATCTAAATTTGTCACTTATCCTAACTCTATCTATTTCCTCCTATTTCATTACCCGACTAACGAGGAAGAGTTTGGACGTAAACTATCTCTGTATTTAATTGTGAATTATTCAATGCCGCCCCCTCCGCCCCCACACACGCATTTTCGACTACCCCCTAAACTTGGACTATCTGGAGGCTGACATCCTCTATTTTATTTGACTCTCTTTGCCGTTGGGCGAATGCTCTGGTATCGGAAGGCTGCCTCGCCCCCCGCCCCGACGACGGAGCGCGTCTCATTCTTCTTTTTTCTCTTGTTTTTTTTCGTGCGAATTTCTTTGATATATTTTAAAGTAGCTTAGTAATACAACAATAACTCCAATAAAAAAGGACAAAGGCTAAAAAATAGAGTAAAAAAATAAAAAGGCCAAAAGTAAGCGAGCTCCGGCGTTGGGGGTAGGCTCGCCTCCCCCCGGCGCAGGAACATGCGACCTACAACAGGCAAATAAAGTGGAGGAGGCCATCCTACTCCAAAAAGTCGTATAGTCCGCAAATACGTGTGTAAGAACCACTTCCGATTACAAGGGACAAGCAGTAGCGACCCCGCTCGTCCCGGGCCGGACAGATGACGTGCGCGAATATACCCAGTGTAAGGGAAAGGGACACCAAGAAGAATACCCCCTTCATTTGTTTCTTGAATTCCTTGCCTCCCTATGTCTCTTAAGTATAACTCCACGTGGAGTAAGCTCTGTATCCAAAGAGAAAAATAAAAGAAGAAAGAATTTGAATATCCGTCAGCGCCTCACTGGTGTAGTTATGTTGGGCGCTAAAAGCTTTCACCTTGCCGATGAAGCGCTAATCTTTGTAGTCGGGAAATGATAGCCGAAAGTCCCCCTCCCCCATCGTTGGAGACGATTAAGACCTGTGTCGGGCGACAAAAGCTAATCCCTCTAGGCGCCGGAAGCCTTCTCACAGACGTATGTGCCTTCCAGTGATTGAGCACCAAAAAAATGGCTGTCATATAAATACCATGGGTTTTTCGAAGATCGGCAGATTGAGTTGGACAAACCGTCGTCTTCGGTTCAGATCGTGTGTCTGTTTCCCCAAGTCCCTGGTATTCGCGTATAGTATCGAGGTCGGATCTCACCAGGCAGATCCATCTCTTTTGTGAAGGCTTACTCTGTTCAGAGCAAGCCTCGAATCATTTCGTCCCCGAAGGACTGGTTTGGATTCCTCTCGTCTCATCTAGAACCCCCCCCCCCCTCAAGGATCTCCAGTTTCCCGTGTGAGATTTCGCGCCGAGCCGCGTCAGAGTCTTGGTTTTTGGAGGTTGCACTTCTCTGGAGCAGAGGTGCCATCGTCCGTCTTCAAGGAGGATCGTGAACTCGTCTTCTGGTCCCCCCCGTCCCTTCATCCTCGTCACCATCAGGATATTTGGCCGAGAATCATGACCTGCACCGACTGGCTAAAGGATTCTCCTTCCTGGATGTGACCCCCTTTTAAGGTAAAATAACCCTTGATTGTATCTCCCGTTAATCAATCCGCTTTCCGACTTTTAAATATTCCTTCTGTATAACTGATTTATAGTATCCCCTTTAAAAGCTAATTAACAAGTAATTAACGTTACCCGATTGCCAATTATCTATATTCTGTCAGTATTATCCTTATTTACATTCCTATATTTCCCATATGTATATATATGTCGTGGTATGACATTACATTATATCAATACCATATTATATCTATGGGAGAAGACCACTAGCTTGAAAGCGAACCGACAAAAGGGACGGAAAACCACGCGTTCAGACGGGCTGAGTAACGAGAGAGTGCAACGAGGTCAGGCAAATTATGGACTATGGCAAAGTTCAAGGTTATTTGAAGAGACATGTACGAAAATAGAATTTTATTTACACAAAAAAATTAATAAGAGAATTGAAGGGTAAAATTACCTCAGAGAATTAACGGGCCAAACTCTCATCAATAAACGAAGGGGGAAAGATTAACTCAATTGGGTTATGATGGGGGGAGGGGGGGTTGGCTTACGGATGTCTTCTGCTCTTGAGGTGAGGCCGCTCGAACTTCAAAGCGGGAGGTTGGAGTGATGACGGTTCTCCAAAAGCAAGGAGGGGGGGGGGTAGCTTCCGGTCCAGGGGAGAGTATTTCGGCTACCAAAAATGAGTTGGGCTTCGACAGGAGTTGATGAAAGAAGTCGGGAAAATCACTCGGGGCGATCTTTCAGTGGAATTACCTCATAGCTGAGGCTAATTCCAACTACACAAAATAGTCCAGCTGTCACTTTGCTTTGTTGCTAGCACTTGACTTGGAACAATGGGAAAATCTTCTTGGTTCTGGCGAGACTTCTCAACTCTGTGTGTCTTCCGGGGAGTTGAGCGTTATTTATATCCGAGGCTCTCCCGGGAGTTGGGGGTTAGCGGGAAACAGCTCTACTCTCGAAGGGCCTTGAATCTTCTGGCAGAGCTATTCTAGCCCGCATAAAGGTGAATCGTGGGGGACCCGATTCGAGGCTACCGCTTGTGGAAGGGGGGGGGGGGGGGTAGTCTCACCACTTTAGTCCTAGCCAGGCCTTTTACTGCACATGGGAGTTCCTTTCTGCTAAAGATCTTCCACCTGGGGATTCCCTCACAATATATGTTAACTAGTGACTTATTAAAATTATATTTTTGGTTTTCATTCTTAAAATAGATCTTTGAACTGCAACTTGGTAAACTCATTAAACGCTATCGGCTCCTGTATTAAAATCGCACTCTTAAACCTCGTAATCAACGGTTTACCTTTACGAAGTGAACGTACTTGTACGTAGCGAAGGACGCGTGCGTACATTAGAGGATATATGTGTATATAACTATATATACATATTATTGTGGCTTTTATCTTTTTCCTCCCAATCAATAGATACATATATGCATATATATACGTATTGTCTGGGGAAGTGACCTATTCCTAGAAACCCAGCCTGGACATGAATCGAGAATGTGGCAAACAGTCTGAGTGACAACGCAGTTGTCGCAATAAGGCGCTCCATCAAATGGTAGTGTGTTCCGCGATTGTGTCCAATTCAGAGACGACAGAAAGCAACCTGCAACCTGAAAGTTGCAGCGCAATGGCACGCAACTTTAAGTTCCCCTCGAGCGTCTCCCATCTTCTTTGCCAAGCAGCCGTGAGAGCTGCTCCTATTCCTACCATGTAATCATGGGATAATGAAAAGCGAAACGCTATTCTGGTCGCCCAGTCCGCAGACACTTTGGCGCCCTCATCGGCGCGCTCATTCCCTGCAATTCCTACATGCCCAGGAACTCAAAAGAAGATGATCTCGATATCCAGCCGGTTTGCCTAAACCGTGGCTTCACGGATAACGCGAACCAGGGGATGTGGAGATTCCAATGCCCCGAAAGCAATCGGTGCACTTTGTGAGTCGCTATATATCACAATCCGGTCTCCAAACCGGGCACGTTGCGCTATATCCCGTACCAAACTGTGTATTGCAACCATATCGGCAGTTGAGACAGATGCAGCGCTTGGCAGAGCACCAATGAAATCAAACAGGGGGATACGGCGTGGAAACCGAGTCACTCTTGGGACTTGGAGCCATCCGTATATACTGGCACGATTCCAGCCTGACACGAAATGTGCTACAAAAAGGCCGAAAGAAATACTCCCAGCGCTGTATAAACTTTGGAAGCAGAGGCGTGGCGACAAATAGGGGCGCTACTGGGCCGAGAGCTATACAGAGTTCTCGAAGGAATTTCCTAGCCCTAAACATAAATGGCTTAGTGTATGATTGGCATCTCTCGGCGGCATAGGCACCGTCAAGATCAGCTGCCGATTCACTGAGACCTGTTAGCGACTGAGGGAGGTGCTGGGCTCACGCGTACAGGCGAATAATGGACTGTGCACGACGCAGAGCCTGTGGCATCTCGCCACTATCGACAAGTAGGCTCTCAATGGGGAAAGTGCGTAAGGCAAGGGTCACCATGCGAAGACTGGTGTGGTGGATACAGTCCACCTTCCGCAATACACGCTCGCCTACGGATGCGTAATACTCGCATCCGTACTCAAGCTTTGAACGAACAAAACGTTGATAAAAAAGTAAGGAAGTAGACCTATCAGGCGCTAAACGTCACAGAGCGAAGAATATCCATGGCGGGGTTACAAGAGACCCTAAGGCTTGGAATATGAACCTACCAGGTGAGGCGTCGGTCAAATACAAGGCCAAGGAAACGGTGCGAGTCCATTACTTCTAAGTGAACTCCATTAAGAAACGAGTTTGGGTCAGGGTGGAACCGTTGATGGTGGCAGAAGTGCACCACTTTAGTCTTATCCAAGGAAAATTGAAGCTTGTGCGCTTCGGCATAGCGAGAGACGGAGTTAAATACCTGTTGGAATCGACGCTCCAGAGTTGGCATCTGAGCTACGCCAAAATTGATCCAAAGGTCGTCCACGTAGAGCGTAGCGAGGACATCTTCTGACAGCACCGAAATAATTCTGTTGATGCTCAGAGCAAAGAGCGTGACAGTGAAGACACTTCCCTGCGGGACACTCTTTTCCTGCTCCATTGGGCCGGAGAAGTCTCCCCACTACCCTTGCGTGGAATCAACGATCTCGCAAAAATTCAGAGAAACTGGTGGGAAGGGTTGTATGGAAAGTGAGGAAGCAGGGTAAGAAGACGGTGTCAGAAAGAAGGAGAAGAGGCTAAGGTGGTGCCAGATAAGGCGCTCAGTCTCGTCAGTACGGCAGAAAGGAAAGCAAATCGCCATGTCCCTTACGAGGCCGATAAGTCGTCGAAGGCGACAGCGGCTTCAGCCGATTGTTCGGTCAACAGCTCCCAGAGTTCTGCCTCTTGGAAACGTACGGCCATTCCCGTGAGGGTTTTATCTTCGTAGAGGGCCCTCGCATCTCCTCCAAGCTAGGCCTGGAGGGCATATTTCTTCAATGGAATCGCGCGGACTCCGGGCCAACTGGAAGGAGCTGCAGAGGCTCGTCTCGTCCTGTTGTCCCTTAGCATCTTTTGGCAGAAGAACATGCTGGGCGCGTGCCTCCTGCCCACCCTCTCGGGGTATACGGGTTTTGCTACCCCCACCATCAAGGGATGGAGGCCGGGCAGTAAGATTCACCATTTACACCCTGCATGATGTCTCTATTCTTCTCTTTGCCTTAGACACCTTATAGACAGTAGCTGTGCAGCTGCACCTGGATTGGAGGTATACTGTTATTTCTGCGTACATTCCAACATCAGCCGACTTCGACGCCGTGGACTTCCGCTGAGTCATTGCATGGGTCCGAAGCCTTTTCTCTTGCTCGGGGACTTGAACGGGAGACACCCCCTCTGGGAAGAATACTCAATCTATCCCAGGGGTCAGGTCATTGCCGACCTTATCGACGTGCTGGCGATCGGTATCTTAATGAGTTTACGCATCACTGCCTGATAACCGCTTCATTTTTCTGCCTCGGTCTATTTTTGTGCTCTCTGGATGCACAGCCTGATTTGGGGTGGGGAGGGGGGTCGCTGACCTCTATGGTAGTCATCATTTTCTCATTCAAATATCATTTTCTGGGCCGCTGCCGGCTGAGAGCCCGCCACCTAGGTGCTTGGCAGAGTGGGCTACTGTGAGGGGCGATTAGCGTATGCATCCCGTGACGTGATACAAATAGGGTCTCATGCTAGATGATGTAAATAAAAAAAACTCTCTCCACTTCCCCTCTACCACCGTCGGAGTTGTCTTCGAGTAACTCTTTCGGGTAACTCCACAGTAGAAAAGGAGGCCCTTCCCCCTCCCCTGTGCTTTCACAGGGGTCCCTCCAAACTTCTTTTACCGGAGAAAAGGCATACTCCTCTCCTGGACCTAGAGGTGCAGTGGAATTCCTCTTAACCCCTTCTATGGATGCGCCATTGGGCGATTCCTATTCTACAGCGGCACTTCCTCTAGTGCTGTTCCAGGGGACTACAAAATGATCAGTCAGGCGGCTCATAATTGACCGGGAGCGGCTCGATAGGACCAACCCATTTAGGCCCACGTAATGGCACGGCGATTTGCTTTCCCTGTCCAGCACCAGCTTAGACTCTTCTCCTTTTTTATGACTCCCTGTGTTCTTACCCTACTTCCTCAATTTCCCTGTAACCTCTCCCCCAACTTTCTCTGGTCAGCTTCTAACTTCAGAGGGTAGACGCCGACCAGCTTCCTCTCGCCTAACTATCTGGGATCGGGGCTGAGGGGGGAGGGGTACAACGTTCCCTCCCCCCTGAAACTCCGGTTTGGGGTGGTGGTTTTTTAACAACCTTCCTAATCCGCACCAACACCTTCCTCGCAGAATCCTTCTATCTCTTCCAAGATCTATCAATTTTACGCCGTTCCTAAAGTGGAGCCGTCATGCCCTTGGGCTGCCAGGTCACTAGGTGGGAGGAGTGGCCTCAAATGGTGGCATTTGCTTCTGCGGGCAACGAATTCACCCCTCGCAGAGCAGGCTACTGCGTAGTGTGATGAGCGTTTGCGTCCCGTGGCACTACTAGGGTCCCAAGGCCCATGAATAAATTTAATAACGAAAATAATGCTCCCTCTCTATCTTCCTCTATACAATCCACGGAGCCGCCTCGGGGCAGCTCCTCTAGTAGGCCTTCTGCTGCAAGGGACTCCCCTTCCTAATCTGGCGTTACCTTTGGGCGACTCGCTCTTTCCAGCGGCAATCACTACTTTTTTTCACAGTGGACTGCCAGAAAACACGCAGGCTGCCCAAAATTGCCGCTCCCGGTGGGGACGATTTCGATAGGGTCAACCCCCTTAAAGGTTCAAGGGATGCTTGAGCCTGCCGGCCCGTGCTCCCTAGTGTCATGCGTGTATGCGTGAGCAGCTTGCAGGGGGGTCAGTTTACCTGCCCCCTTTTCTTCTCTGACGGATGCCGGTTCGCAAGCCTAATAAAAGGAAAAAGGTTCATCGAATGAGATCCGTGACGTATTGGAGGGAGAGGGATCGCCACATGGAGGGCCCCCCTGAGGTAACCCAGCCCCAGACGGTAGGATCTTCCATAGGGTCGAATCCAGGCTCGGTGCCAAGCACAGAACCCGTATCCGATCCTATGCAAGCTCATCCTTAGATCGCTCGGGTCCCCAAGGCCTCACAAAGAGAGGGGGCATCTCATCCCCCGAGCCCTGGTGCCCCTGTGACAGCCGAGACCTTCTCCACTTCAGAAAAGGATCTTGCTGAGGCCGGCCCATCTGGCTTATGGGCTCCTGCCGGTGGAGGAGAGAAGTGTGTTCATTCTCCGCCCTCCTCTCCTAAAAAGAGAAAAAATATAAAAAAGACGGAAAAAACTCGGGGCTCCACTACCCTCCACGTGGACTGACAGAGCCGCTGCCTTTTCGGTATGCAACCAAGCTAAGATCGGCACGTCCGGCTCCGATGCTCTCCCGGTTGGGGAGTCCCAGACTAAGACCAAAAGGGCGCAGAGCAGAGCCTCGATTACGTCGGGGCCTCTCATTCAGAGTTTACCTAGCAGTTTCGAGCCAGCTGGTTTCTAACGTTTCCTCGTTATTCGCTTCACTGATGGCAGCATGTTGGTTAAGGGCAACATGATCCATCAGAGAACAGATTTCGCTAGCGTGATTGCTAAAGACGCATTCTGGTGAATGCATCGAATTGCTCTGAGGAGGCCATGATTAGTGCCCTTCGAACACTTGATGGTACGCCTGTGAGTATGACGCCGCACTCTAACATGAAAGTAGTAGTTTATGCGAGGGAACTCGTGGACTACTCCATAGATGACATCACCTTAGAACTGGCCGACCATGGAGCGGTCAAGGTCGAACGTGTGATGAGGAAATAGGGAGGATTCTCGAGACCCACCCCTAAACTCTTCATCACGTTCGATTGTGACAAGCTCCCTGAGTCGTTGCGTGCCGTTTGGTAACGCTACTGCGTGAAGGCATTCGTTCCATCCGTGGAGGTAACACCCCTGAAAGTGGTCGTGAGGCCAGATTCCAGGTTCCTAAAGCTGTCTTCCAAAACGAGGACAACACTAAAATAGCTTCGGCTCCTTTGCCCACACCAAGCGCAGGGGAAGGGGTGGCGCAGAGACGGTCGATCTGTCGGGGTTGAACCAAATTTAACCTTCGAGTGAAAATTTAAACGGGTCACACATTGAAACTTTAAATGGGAAGATAGACTTCCCGGTATGTATTATTCTCTTTTATTAATGGGAAGATGGACTTCCCGGTATGTATTTATAAGAGGGAGTGATTGTCTCGTTACCACCCGTCTGTATTTATATGCTGATACTCCTTTCTTGAGTGGTAATCCTTCGTACCAGTAAGGGGTCTTGGTTGCCCGGCTAGTGGTAACGTGGTCACTCCAAAGGGTATCCTTCGTAGAGTAGGGATAACGCTTGTAACCAGTAATGGTAGCAAGTTATCTTAATACGCAACGGAAATATCCCTTTAGGTAGCCTTGCACTTGATCCGAGAAGAGGGTACCAGCTTGGATGAATAAAAGAATCTGTTTATAGTTGTAAACGAGTCTCCTTCTATTTATTTTCTTTGCACCAAATAAGAAATACACCGGATAATTCTAAGATTCGATTTTACAACAAAGTAATGCGGGAATATGGTAGAGCGACCGGACGATTATAAAGATCGACTTAGTGAATTAATGAACGCAAAAATAACAACACTAATAATTATAATAATAGTAATGCTGATCTTCTCTCAGCACCCATTTATAAAGGGGAGCGAAGTTCATTTCGAGTCAGCCTCACGCCCCGCCTACAAATGACATTGGCTCATGTGATTGGCTGTCCATTCCCTTAGCTCGCCGACTGATTGGCTTAAATTAATCTTTTATTTAATTTTGATTGGATGGCGGCAAACTGCCGTACCTCGTTATTGGCCAATATTTCTAGAAGGCGGTGCTTTATTTTGAGACATATAATTGTTTAATCTTCAGCTATCTTAGTTACAAAGTGATGAAATGCTTTTAGCACATGCCCTCTTATTATCTCCAGACATTCTCAGTTTCCCACTATATATTCTCTGGCGCCTGTCTGGCTTAAACCCAGATAGGGAAACTATCATTTTACTACGACACATAGATACACATTATACATCCAAATTCATTACCCAGAGACTAGACCAATAAACTATATATATACAAAGGTTTGGACTCGTAGAGAGTCGATAAATGTACATGATGTGGTTTATCTTACATATATACATTAGCGTGTTCTTAGACAGCATACTTATAAAAAAAAATTACAATTTACTATACAGTTATAGTTTGACTTTCTCACCATCGCTATAAGTAGAGGAGTGTTACCCATACTATTTATTCTTTGAATGCATTTTCTTCCTCACTTTAATTATTGTACATTTTAGTATATATATATATATATATATATATATATATATATATATATATATATATATATATATATATATATATATATATATATATATATATATATATATATATATATATATATATACTAAGGTTATAGAGGCAACGAGGCATGTATATTTATCTCCCACCACTCATTACAGTATTCCTCAATAATACTGCCATACAGAGTTAAAATATATGACTGACAGATTTCTGGCGAATGGCCTATTTTGGGGAACATTGCATGGCTTTATAGAGTTCCTATGACGCTCATCTGTGAGGACTCATATTGAATCTATTTCGCCTTGCAACGCACATTTCCTATTATTTACGAAGACGAAGACTATACAATGGAATTTTACAGAAATACATACATTACTGTTTTACATCATTCTTTATATGGACATTTTTTGTATCTAGATTATTCGCACACGGAGTTATTTTAATTAAAGAACACGGCTGTATTCTTCATTTTAGATTATTTATATTCGTGTACCAATTACTGCACTTTTACAGACTACTCATGACTATCTATATCTCCGTTTTTGCATCTTTGTTTGTTTAATTAGCCATTACTTTATTTATTGTACATTTTAATGCATCACTACATGTTCAATTTGACTACTTTCTTTCTACACATATGCATAAGTATTTGTTTGTTTATTTAATATATATATATATATATATATATATATATATATATATATATATATATATATATAAAGTGTGACTCCAAATCTGGATATCCATCCTTTCAATAGGGCGAAAGCAATCGTAGCGGCAGTTACGTCCGGGATAGGAATTGCTTCTTCCCACCTCGACGCACGGTCGATGCAGGGCAGCAAATACCGACTGTGTGAGTTGAAGGGTTTTCCAGGTGGTGTACATGTGGGGACAGCTATTTCTGTGTGGCTATAATAGGCACGATGGTGGGAGGCAACGACTCTATGAATTTGTGTCCTACTAATTCCTCGCTAACTCCAATTGCATAGCTGTTCGTCTGAGCTCTTCCAGGTTGATCAACGGGCGGCCAATAAATATCGATGAGTTTGTGATTTTGTCGAATAGCTCCGGCTTCGTCTTCTCGTACAGGCCGATTACTTCTGTTTTTAACTTATCATAATTTTGCCCTTCAAATATGTCCGCAGCAGGCGGTTCACCGTCTCCGGAGGCCTCGAGGCTAGCACTTGGTAAAATTAGATTTCTTCTTTCGTTATCTTGGAGTTGTGAAATTGGGCCTCGATAATTCTGTACGAGCCCGTCCCTGCTGCTTCATTGAATAGTGGTGCTTTGATTGCCAGGGCGTTCACCATATCCCACTCACCTTGTCTACTTTGCTGGTTCTCCATCATTAATCTTCGTCTTCTTAGATCCTTGAATCTTCCTCGTGTTGCAATTTTGTGGAAGGACGGCAAAAGGTCGCCAGTTATAGGAAGGGGGGTCGTCTCGTTACCACCCCTTGTATTTTATATGCTGATACTCCTTTTTAGAGTGGTAATCCTTCGTACCAGTAAAGGTTCTTGGTTGCCCGGTTAGTGGTAACGTGGTCACTCCAAAGGGCATCCTTCGTAGAGTAGGGATAACGCTTGCCACAGGTAATGGTAGCAAGTTATTTTAATGCGCAACGGAAATATCCCTTTAGGTAGCCTTGCACTTGATCCGAGAAGAGGGTACCAGCTTGGATGAATGAAAGAATCTGTTTATAGTTGTAAACGAGTCTCCGTCTATTTATTTACTTTGCATTAAGTAAGAAATACTCCGGATAATTCTAAGATTCGATTCTACAACAAAGTAATGCGGGAATATGGTAAAATAACGACACTAATAATTATAATAATAGTAATGCTGATTCTTTCTCAGCACCCATTTATAAAGTGGAGCGAAATTCATTTCGAGTCAGCCTCACGCCCTGCCTACAAATGACGTTGGCGCATGTGATTGGCTGTCCATTACCTTAGCTCACCTCCTGATTGGCTTAAATTAATATTTTATTTAATTTTGATTGGATGGCGGCAAACTGCCGTACCTCGTTATTGGCCAATATTTCTAGAAGGCGGTGCTTTATTTTGAGAAATATAATTGTTTAATCTTCAGCTATCTTAGTTACAGAGTGGTGAAATGCTTTTAGCACATGCCCTCTTATTACCTCCAGACATTCTCAGTTTCCCACTATATATTCTCTGGCGCCTGTCTGGCTTAAACCCAGATACGGAAACTATCATTTTATTACACTGAGAAAATCGAGGCTTTGCCTCGACATGCCAGCCGTCTTGTCCCGTTGTGGTGGGTATCCACAACGCACACGCTTTAGGTGAATACATGTGTGCCCTACATATTATTCTCTTTTGCAAATGAGAAGATGGACTTCTCAGTATGTATTATTCCCTTTTGCAAATGGGAAGATAGACTTTTCGGTGTGTAGTATACTCTTTTGTAAATCAGAAGATAAACTTCACAGTGTACGCTGTCGGTGAAGGAGCTTCCTGAAACCGTTGCCTCTCGTGCTGGGTAGTGAGCTAAAGGGCCAATGTGATGGAATTTTTCTTGGAGCCCGAATCGTGTAGGTCACAGAGAGCGACATTGTTGAGTCGATGCTACTTAGAGCTGCTTCTATTATGCTCCTTGTAAGACCTCGTAGGGAATAGAGTTCATGTTTTCGAGGTCCCACCTAATTGCAGGGCAGTTCTCCGTAAATATGAGACGCTATATAACCCGAAGAGTGTGGATATTAGTTTTCTCCTTACTAATTCCGTTGTTCACATCATTGAGACGGGTAGCAGCCCATCAACTTTCGCCCGCCCAAGGCCACTTTCAATGGAGAAACTACAAATTGCCAAAGACTATTGAGAGAAGCCTTAGTGTGGTCATCCAAATCTGCATGGTCATCACCTATTCATATGGTGTAGAAGAAGACCAAAAGCGAGTATAGAGTTGTGGATGACTTTCGATCCCTGAACGCGGTAACCAAACCGGACTGATATCCCCTGCCAAGGATTCAGTGTATTGTCGACCATCTTCATGGCAAAATAGTTTTCTCTCGTCGAGTTTAGTCCGAGCCTACCACCAAATTCCGATGAATCCAGCGGACATCGAGAAGACTGCTGTCTCAACTCCATTTGGGCTTTGGGGCCTTTTAAACGCCATATGGACAATTTATTTCGTGGCCTGGCGTTCGTTTTCGTGTATATCGACGATATTTTAATATTTTGCGAAAATATAGACGAACATATGGAACATTTGGACCAAGTCTTCAAAATATTGGCAGAAAACAACCTTCGTATTTTTATGGAAAAGTGCGAGTTCATGAAGGAAGAAATTGATTTCTTAGACCACTATGTCTCAGCAGCAGGACTATGTCCTCCAGCTAGGAAGGTCTCCGAGATCAGCGAGATGCCCTTACAAACTGATTTCAAAGAACTTCGTCGATATTTGGGCATGTTAGGTTTTTACCGACGTATGATGCCTAATTTTGCTGCTATCGCCGCCCCTCTGACTGAACTCGCACGGCTTCAACCTAAGGCTCGCAGACTTGTCTGGAATGATGTTGCACGGGAGATGGAAAACAAAGGTGGCATTGGCGAATTCCATTAAGTTACGCCACCCATTACCTAATGACTCTCCGTAC
Source organism: Ceratothoa steindachneri (assembly GCA_963969495.1). Lineage (NCBI taxonomy): Eukaryota > Metazoa > Arthropoda > Malacostraca > Isopoda > Cymothoidae > Ceratothoa > Ceratothoa steindachneri. The sequence goes on from OZ018327.1 coordinate 161,876,566, forward strand.
CAATTGCTGACGGATAGCTCTCAATTCGCAGTTGGGCTGCGCTTCATCGGATGGTGGATGGGTCTCACCAGCCCGTGGCATTCTTCTCCAGGAAGTTGAGTAGAACACAGCAAGCGTACTCTACTTATGACAGGAAACTCCTTGCTGCGTATCTTGCTGTGCTTAACTTCAGGCATATGATCGAAGGTCGCCTAGTGACTTTATGCACGGACCACAAGCCCCTAGTCTCTGCCTTCTCCTCGCCACTACGTGCAAAAAGGGACTGGCAACAACGGAACTGGACAGCAATCTTGGAGTATGTCAATGACATAGCTTATGTAGGTGGTGAGGAAAATGTGGTTACTGCCTGCCTATCTCGGAATGTCAATTCAGTCCAGGTCCAAGCTTGAGGTAACATCTAAATACCCACGACTGTTTATTCCTTCACCCTGCAGATCAGCTATTTTGAAACAACTCCATAATATATCACATCCATGGATTAAGGCATCGCTTCGGTTGATGAAAATGAGGTATTTCTGGCCCAATATGGACAGAGATATACGTTCGTGGAGGCGAGAATGGTTCTCCTTCCAATCTGCCACACCAAGTCCCCAGTCCTGCCTATTAGTATGCTCACTTCGAGATTTGATACGGTTCACATCGATAAAGTTGGTCCACTCCCGCCGCGCACCCTGCCTGAGCAGTCATACCCCTCTCATAAGCGGTACCTGCTGTCATGCATAAAAAGAGCCACAAGGTGGATTGAAGTGATACCGATTCCAGACATCAGTGCTGCAACGGTCGCTTTAGCCTTCTTGGACGGCTGGATATCCAGGTTGGCGTTCCCTTATACGTGATCACCGAAGGCGCAATTTGAGTCCGAACTCTTCAAAGAATTATCGGCCCTCGTTGGCTTCCATCGCCTGCGAACCACGGCGTAGCGACCTACCACTAACAGGATCGTGGAAAGGTCGCATCGGACTTTGAAGAGCCTTATACTGGCTCGCTGACAAGGTTGGTTGATGGCCTAGCAGTCGTTCTTCTGGACATCCGGTCCTTGCCTAGTGATTCGAGTTTTTCACCCTTTACAGTGGTCACAGGGACGACCCTTCTTTGCACAAAGCCCTTGATCGCTTCCTCTTCTTTATCCAAAGCCGATTCGAAATTCATCTCTGAACTAGCGAAGACCATGTCGCAGATAGATTTCACACAAACATCCGAAGGCTATCTGCATTCGGTACCCAAAATCACTAAGTGACGGCACGCATGTGTAAGTTCGTGTTGATCGCGTTTGGAAGCCATTAGAAGCGCCTTATGCAGGCACGTTCCATATTGTCGAATGCAACGACAATTTTTTAAATTAGAATTCCAGGATAGCCATCAGGACACGATGTCTATAGAAAGAGTGAAACCAGCTAAATTGCCTAATGTATTTAATGAGAAATAGAAACTGTTCGCAACCATCAACCTATTGTAAATGGTCTTTTAGAATTAGATACCCCGCAGCAAAATGATGATTAATCATCGGAAGTTAGTGGCATAAATTACAGTTACGTCGAATCCGTTCTAAATACCCAGGGTAATGGTAGTGGATGGAGCGTTTATACTCGGTCCGGTCGACGCGTAACATTTGCGAGAAATCCCTTGTATCATTATTTTTTAGTGCGTCATAGCATATTAAAATATGTTTATATATTCGTATATAATTGTAAGGCGTAGATATTATTTATGTATTAACCACTCCTCGTTCTCGGGCAGTAATACTGTAGGGTTGAACCAAGTATATCATCCTAGTGAAGATTTAAACGAGTCACACATTGAAACTTTAAATGGAAAGGCAAACTTCCAGGCATGCATTACTCTTTTGTAAATGGGAAAATGGACTTCTCGATGTGTAGTATACTCTTTTGTCAATAGGAAGATAAACTTCCCAGTGGGCGCTGTTGGTGCAGCAGCTTTCCGAAACCGTTGCCTCGTGTGCCGGGTAGCGAGGTAAAAGGCCAATGTGATGGAAATTTTGGGGGGAGCCCCAATCGTATAGGTCACATATAGCGATGCTACTTAGAGCTTCTTCTATTATTCTCCTTGTAAGATCTCGTAGAGAAAAAGAAAGTTCTGCCTCCGGGAAGCCCGAGAACCGCTTCACTTTCCTGCCTCGATCTATCTTTGTGCTATACGGATGCCCCCCCCTGATTTTGGATGGTGTGTAGTCTATGACCTGCATGGTAGTGATCAATTTTCCGGCAGCTGCGTTGCCGTGGGCCTAACTACTATTCCTAGAACGTCTGACAGTTTTGCATGCCAACGGCTTCGTTGTGGTGACCCGACCCTCAAACAGAAGCGTCATACCTAGCTGCGCTATTGTAGCGTACGAGCGGTTTAAAACCTTTGTTTGAATGAGTCTTTTTGAGATTGAGGATGGCCGAGTGCCAACAGTGGTACAGCGATGCGGGAAGCTGTTGGCAACTCGTCTAGGCTTATTTTTTCCTTTGCTCCCTTTCCTACTCTCATCTATTCATACTATACGTGGCACCCGAACGATTTCAACGTCGATAAATTTCGTTGAGCGAGGGCTAGGTTCCGGTGTTTCGAAGAAAACTCGCTGCTCTTGAGGGCTTCTGTGTGTTCACTTAATGGGAACTCCTGCCTCCCCATTCCCCGAGCAGGTGTCGAATCGATTCAAAAGGATTCGGGGCAAGTTCTCCCCCCCCCCGCCTTGTTTTTCAGGAGAATGGTACCGCAATCTTGGACACCGCGTCCCTGGCAGAGTTCTTGGCGAACGGTTTCGCTGATTTCTCTAGCATGGATGCTGCTTCGTCAGCATTCAATGCGCGTCGTGATGTCGCGGAAGGCCGTCGACTGGACTTTACCTGCAGAGGAGAACCATTCAACGTCAGGTTTACTTTTCGTGAGCTGCGTTCAGCTCTCGCCGTTCTGTTTGATTTATGCAACAGGATCGGCGTAGAGGACATCTTCCCTGACTTCTTGCAAACCGGGGAGATGACTCTACCCCGGCCGGTTTTCGCCCAATCTCTCTAACCTACTGTGTGTTCAAGTTAATGGAGAAATTGTTAAATATTAGATTAGGCTTTTTTTCTGCACAGTGCGGCTTCCACCGTAGACAGCAATACGCTACGGTTTTTTGATCTGGAGGCCCATAATGCCGCATAGCAATACACTATCATGGAAACTCTCCACACGATAGGGGAAGGGGGCGTTCTAATCTTTATATCAGCATTTTTGCGAGATCGTAGAATCTGTGTACCGGTGGGCTCTCTGGCACAATGGAGCAGGAAGAGGAAGAAGGGGGTGACGCAGGGAAATGTCGCTCTTTGCTCTTAGAATCAACTTGGTGCTGCCGGGAAATGTTTTCGCTACGTTCTACGTGGACAACCTTTCGATCCCTGTACGGGCGAGCACGGAACCTATCTCAGTACACCCCCTCCCTCTCTGGGGTCTTTTCTTCAGGGGTTGTTCCCAGAGAGGCTCTGGCCTTCTCGTGGCGAGGGGGGTCAGCCCTGGGCCCCCTAGGGGACCCATCGTGCTGCCAACAAGACTTGAAAACATACCCCTCTTTCTTTCCTCCTCTATTACGATCTTCCACTGCCCTTTATTTCCCCCTCTTCCTTCACCTATCTTAGTGGTCCTTATCAATACCCGACCTCTGCTCGTTTAATGGATTGATTCTGAATTGTTCTTTCATGAAGGTGAAAGAGGCTGGGCATCTCCACCGCCTTCGTCTACCGAATGCCCAAGGAGAAACCCATCGTTGGCCCCTTTTCTCCGTGCGTAGGAGAACTCGGGCAGCCTCTTAGGGTTACAAAGATGGTGTGGTGGATCCGTATCCATTCTCCAAGAGGACATACCGGACGTAACTGATTGCATAGTTGCAGTAGTGCCGGGCCCTTGTAGGCCTCCTTGGTGGGGAGCCCCGAGGGAGAATGCGAAGTTTTTTTTCTTTTTGCAATGGCTAGCCATAAACCAAAAACCTCCCCTTCTCGTAAGGGTTCTCGTGCCAAACGTTCCTTAGCTTCCCTTTCAGCCTTTCCTCGCTCGTTGGACCCCTATCCCAACGAAGTAGACCCAGATCTTGATTATCCTCGCTTCCTTGTCATGAACTCATCATCTGACATCCCACTTGCAAAAGTCGATGTGTTTGACGTCAATGAATCTTTTGAGTCCCGCTGTGGTGAAACCCGCCGGATGTGGTCAAGAGGAAGTGGTGATGTCGTAGTCGAGGTGTCATCCCACTCTCAACACAACCTTGTGCGAAATCTATCTTCGATAGCTGAAATTCCAATAACTGTCTCGCCCCATCCGCGTCTGAATTTCGTCAAAGGTGTCGTCCGTTCAAACGAACTAAAGGACTACGACCCCACCCGCCTTCAGAGTAAGCTCAGTACCCAACGTGTCACACACGTACACAGGGTAACTAAAACATTAGGCTCCACTAAAGTTCCAACCGCCACACTGATTTTAACATTTGAACGACAAGAACTGCCCCAGTATATTAAAGCTGGGTACCTTCGTGTCCCGGTAAGTCCCTACATCGAACTACCCAGACGCTGCTTCAATTGCAATCAATTTGGACATGTTGGCCGAGCTTGTCGGCACCCTCGCTCCTGCGTGAATTGTAGCTCTGACTACCATGGCCCCGAATGCACCAAAACGCCCCACTGTGCCAGCTGCGGAGGTACCCACAGTGCTGCGTCGAAACTCTGCTCTATATTTTTATATGAAAAGGAAGTTCTCGCTTTGCGCGACTCCCTACGTCTAGATATAAGAGAGGCCCGCCAGCGGGGCCGAGCACAAACCTCGCCACTCGGCCGGCTCTTCTCTGACGTTTTACGTGATGCTGGACGAAACCGACCATCACGCGCGAGTTCCGACCAGCCTGAAGCACTTCACCCTAGATCTAGTCGCAGCGTCGAAAATATTCAGAATATGCAGTCGAAGCATCGCTCTCATACCGAGATAATTAATGTAGCCCCCCTCTCTCCAGCAGCTCTTGCTGGGAGAGACGCTCAAGGTGAGACGCTTGAAGACATCAGGCGTTATTTGAAAGAATCCTCAACATCGACCAGTGAAGGTTCATCCACCCGGCCACGAGACTCAAAGCCCAGTGGTAAGAGAAAGGATTCCTCACCTGGGTCATCGACCACCAATAAGCGGGCAGCCTCTGGAGCCGACTCGGCCGAACCCCGAGAATCTCCAATGGACTCCTCCCCTATGGTTGAACATTCTCTGCCCTTAAGTCCGTCTCGCCCTTCACAGGACGTAGGCCCCATCCTGATCCAAACGATGGCAGAAATACACCCAGCTCCACACACCTCGCTCAGATCACCTGTTCGTCCCGCTCACCCTTCAAACCAAGATCCGATTGAAGCAGTTGATACTCCAACATCACCAACTGCAGCGGTTGGACCAACTCCTCAGACACCTAAAATACCCTCGACCCATGAATCCGGATATACCGGCCGAAAATCCCTTCTTGATCTTCCTTTTCCGCCAGGTTGCGAGCCCGAATTACAATCAAGGGCCTCGGTCGGTTCTACAAAACCCACGAAAAAAACCTCAGTTACTACTCCATCTAGGATTTCTCCCCCTGCAAAAGCAGGATCCTCAAAATCAGCTCTCCGTCTCCCAAGCTCTTTGGGAAGAACCTCAAATACATTATCGGCTTCAAAAGAGAAAAAGATATCCACAGTGGTATCTAATCGTCACACATAATATCTTCCATTTTACAATGGAATTGTCAAGGAGTTCTTCCAAAGTGGGAAGAACTCAAAATTCTTTTGACGACTATCCACCCCGCTGTTATTTGTCTCCAGGAGAATAAACTGGGTATACGGCTCTTTCCGCCGGTACCCGGTTTTCTCACTTTCAACTCTATTGCTCCTGCTGGAAGCCCCTCTCATGGAGGGGTGTCAATCATGGTATCTTCATCCTACCATGTTTCTCTCATCTCCCTACATACTACCCTCCAAGCTGTTGCTGTGAGGGTTTTTCTTACTAAGCTTTTTACCGTTTGCTCTATTTACCTACCCCCTTGTTTATCATTGTCAAGATCCGACCTTTTAGAACTTATAGACCAGTTGCCCTCCCCATTCTTATTACTAGGAGATTTTAACGCCCGTCACCCATACTGGGGTGACATCACTCAAAATGCCAAAGGCAGTGTTTTAGAGTCTCTTTTATTATCTGACCTTCTTTGTGTTTTAAATACTGGCGATTTTACCTCTTATGTCCAGACGGACTCTTTTAGCTGTGTTGACCTGTCTGTTTGTTCCCCTGATTGCTTCAGGAATTTTGATGGTCAATTCTTGACGATCTCCATGGGAGTGACCACTTCCCTATTGTCTTGTCGGCCCTTCAAGTTAGCCCTCATACAACCATGCCCCTTAAGTGAGACTTAGGTCATGCAGATTGGGAAGGTTTCCAAGAGGCGTCCTTCACAAATGCATCTTTGGGGACCTTCAATGGAGTGGACGCGGCAGTAAAATACTTTACATCGACTATCTGCAATGCAGCAACACAAACCATCCCACGGAGGCGACCTGTCACGGGCCGCTCAACCGTGCCCTGGTGGACTTCGATGTGTGCAACAGCTATCAAAAATTACAAGTTAGCCCATGCCCGATTCCGAAAGAACCCAACTTTGTGCAACAAGGTCGACCGAAACCGAGCTCGTGCGCTTCGCCAAAGAACCCTTCGTCAAGCTCGCCGAAATTCATGGCGCAGATACGTTTCATCGATCTCCTCTATGACACCTACTGCTAAGATCTGGAAGAGGATTAATAAGATCAGGGGCCGTTATGCTAATCATCATACCCCCACACTCAACTTAGACGGTTCCTTGCAGAATGACGGCCTGGCGGTCAGCAATGCTTTTGCTGACCATTTCCGCGCCGTCAGCAGTGTCAGCCGTTACGATAAGGCTTTTCAATCCTACAAATCAAAGGAAGAATCTCATTCTCTCAACGTAACAACAAAATCTAACCTTCCGTATAACGCTCTATTCAGCATCTATGAGCTGCAAAGCGCTTTGTCCCTTTGCAGATCTACTTCCCCTGGCCTTGATGAGATCCATTTCGACATGATTCGGCACCTACATCCACACTCTACTCTCTTCCTGCTTGATTTGTACAACCTTATATGGGTGAAGGGTTTTTACCCGTCGTCATGGCGCATTGGGATCATCCTTCCCTTTGTCAAACCGGGCAGGGACGGGTTGAATGCAGATCACTACCGCCCTATAGCTCTCACCAGCTGTTTGAGTAAGTTGCTGGAAAAAATGATATTGGAGGGCCGAAACTGGTTCCTAGAAGCCAATCACCTTCTCTCTCCATTTCAATGTGGTTTCCGCAAAGGTCATAGTACCCTTGACCTACTAGTACGTTTCGAGGGATCAGTCCGGAAAGCTTTCTCATTAAAGCACCGAGTCCTAGCCATATTTTTCGATATTGAGAAAGCCTACGACACAACATGGAGATACGGCATCTTGAAGCAGTTATACGTCTGGGGGATGAGAGGCTTTTTACCTTTATTTATTCAAAGTTTTTTAGCATCTCGATCCTTCAAGGTACGTGTTGGAGACGCATACTCTGACCTGCAACCCCAAGAGGAGGGAGTTCATCAGGGCAGTGTTTTAAGTGTCTTATGTTTTATAATTGCCATCAATGATATTATTTCGTCTCTCCCAGAAGGTGTATCGGCAACTCTGTTTGTCGATGATTTAGCACTATACTGTTCCTCACCTCGCCTTTCATCAGCAGCGCGTCGGCTACAACTGGCGGTCGATGCTGTATCCAAAAGAGCACAACTTAAGGGATTCCGCTTTTCCACGACCAAAACCAAAGCAATGTATTTTCACCGAGGCAGAGGAGTTCTTGTTCCGCCATCTATATCCCTACAAGGCGAAGAAATAGAGCTTGTCTCCGAGTTTCGGTTCCTTGGCGTAACTCTCGATCCAAAGTTATCCTGGTTACCACACCTACGCCGACTTCGAACAGGCTGTCTGCGGGCTCTAGACATTTTGAAAGTCCTCTCACACAGTTCGTGGGGCAGTGACCGACAAACATTGTGGACATTATACACAGCCCTCGTTCAATCCAAATTGGATTATGGCTGTCAAATTTTCTCATCGGCTTCTTCTTCAGCCCTTAAAATGCTGAACCCCATTCGAAACCTTGGAGTTCGCCTTTCTAGTGGAGCCTTCCGTACTTCTCCTGTCAACAGCCTTTACTGCGAGAGTGGGGTACTCCCTTTGCCCTACCATAGACTTCAAATCTGCATGCGATACCTCTGCGGAGTACAGTAAGCCCCTGTATCAGAGGTCTACAGATGCCTGTATGCTGCCGAATCAACGGCGGCATATGATAAGTTGCCATCTTTACCCCGCCCTTTGAACCTTCGCATAGGAGATCATCTCTCTAACCTGGGTGCTCCAAGGGTCCTTACCCTTCCATCCTTACTGAACCCTAGGTGGCGTGCTCCTCTCCCCACAATATGTACCAACATGTGGAGCATGGAGAAGTCCTCCATGGACCCTCGCATCATTAAAAGCCTGTTCTTAGAGCATTCGATCTCCCACAAACAATGCTGCCCACTCTGCACGGATGGCTCTAAGTCGGACGGGGGTGGGGGCGCCGCAGCCATCTACCCAGGAGGAGAATTCTTAACTTTATCTTTGCCGCCAGCAGCATCCATTTTTACCGCTGAACTTTCAGCAATCCTTTTAGCCTTTAGACTCATCCAAATTTTACCTTTTAGTGATTTTGTCATTTTTTCCGACTCAAGGAGTGTCTTACAATCAATTAGATCTTTTAATGCGTCCCATCCCGTGGTCACAGAAATTTGCAACTGGCTGATCCAAAATGCATCCCGATATAGAATTATTTTTTGCTGGGTTCCTGGGCATGTGGGGGTCCTGGGCAACGAGAAGGCTGATTGGCTTGCCCGCTCAGCACATTTTGTGTCCCCTGAGAACTCGGCTCTGCCTTTTAGGGACTACTTTCCTTCAATAAGAAAGTATATTTTTCAACTGTGGCAGAATGAATGGGATGACTGTTCATCATCCAAACTATACAAAATAAAAAATTCTATTCGCTCTTGGCCCTCGAGTCGTCAGAGGTGGCCCTTTGCCGAGTTCGCATTGGCCACACGAGACTTACTCACGGCCATCTTGTTTCGGGTGATGCCCATATCAGCCCTCGCTGTCGTTTTTGTGGTGGGGACCAATCGGTTGCCCACCTTTTATTGGATTGTAGCCATTTTACCATTCTCCGGTTGTCCTGTTTCCCGACCCTTTTAACTATCCCTTAACACACCCGTCTTCGATTCATATTGGCGGAGGAATCTTTTAACCCGTCGTTTTTTTAAATTTTTGTCACAAAGTGGTCTCCTCCACCTTTTATAGATGATATTTCTCGTTTCACCCTAGCGGCCATATAGAATCCACTTGGATTGGGCAGCAACCCACTGGTAACTTATCTTAAATCTTATCTCAGTACAACAACAGCTCTCACTGCTTCCGCAGCTGATGTCGACGGTGCCTATGCCACCGAAAGACACCAGTCATACCATTAAGCGATTTGGGTTTAGGGAAAGGAAACTCCTTCGAGAGCTCGGTATAACTCACGGGCCGGTGGCAGCCCCGGTTCTGCACAGGACGCCGCTCTGGAGGATACCCCCTTTGACCATTTGTCGCCATGCCTCTGCACCCCAAACATCTACAGCTCCAAGTATTGCTTTCGGCCTTTTTGGAGCAGACCTCTTATCACGCTGGAATCGTGCCAGTATATACGTGACTCAACTACCCAATAGGGAATCGACTTCCATGCCATATCCCGTGTTTGAAATCAGCGGGACTCCGCCAGGCGCTGCGTCCATCATCACAGCCGAGCTGGTTGCAATACACCACTCGGTCCTGGAGAAAACGCAACGTACCTTGATCTGACACCAGATCATTCCTCACACTGGTTACATGGCAGGAATACGGGCAGCTTGACAAATAAATTCGAAAACGGTCGAGGGGTTGCGTACCATTGCATCGCGACGGCTTCAGGTTGCTTTCTGTCGTCTCCGAATTGGAGACACTCGAGGGACGCAGCGATTGCCTGCGTTGTACCCAGGATTGTTCGGCACATTCTTATTGAATGTTCCAGTCTCGGTGATTTCCGCGCAAGTTACCTCTGCCGATAGCGGCAGGAGCGGTGTCGCTACCTTTTGTCCGTTCCTCGGGACTGGTTCGTGCACACAAACTTGCGGACTATACTTTTGGGGGGAAGAAGGCTGGCCTCCTACACTTAATTTGACCGTTTCTTGAAGGTCCCATGTTCCTGTGCCTGGAGGAGGGGGGCCTACCCCCGACGTCGGAGACAGCTTCCTTCTGATACCTTGGTCCTTTTTTTTCCATACCCATTTGTTTTGCTAATATAGCCTAGTGTTACGATGTGGTGAGTAGGGCGACTTATGCCCATGTAGGCAGTGGCCAAATAGGCTACTAAAAAAGAAAACAGCTGAACACCACAGAAGCGGCCTGCACAACGTTCTAGGGATAGCAGTCTGACACACGGCGATGAAATTGCCGGATAAGACATCAATGGCCTCATCCACCAACCTAAACTCCTCGACTGGGATCAGAATTAGTCATTTACTGAAATGCAGACCACCACGTCCGCGACAAGCATGCTGGGAGGGTCTCAAGCGGCAACAGCCCAGAAAATTATATTTGAATGGTAGGGTGACACGGAAACAATAGACCCCGAGAGTGCAAATGAGCCTCCCAGGTGAGACATCGGTTGGAAAAAAAAAAGACTTAAGGAAAATGCAAGTCCACCACTTCCAGGATCGGGAGAATCCCTGGATGGCAGCAGAAGTGCACCACCACCACCACAAGAGGGAAAGTTCCTCTAATGACCTGCGGCGTTTTGTGATAGGAAGAAAAATGGTCATTGCATTCTGATTTCCCCATGGTTCAAATCATTTACAAGTGCCTTTAATGAGGCTTCTGCCACTAGATAGCGCCAAATCCGATGGCATATTTGAAATCTCCAGGGCGAATAACCATATGCCCCATGGTCATTTCCTGGCTCTAAATGGGCACAATTGAAGTTTACTCCCTTTGAAAAAATAAGTGACGCCTTGAGCTGGGTGTTCGCCGTTGGTAAAACCGAAGCCTGTGCTCTTCTGCATAGCGAGATAGGCAGTTCAATACATGTTGGCGTTGATGTTCCACGTGACATCTGGGCCGCACCAAAAGAGATCGGATCATCCACGTAGAGCGCGGCGAGAACATCTTCCAGTAGCACCGAGGTGATACAGATGCTCAGGGCAGTGACACTAAGGACACTTCCCCTGGGAAGAGCCTCTTCCGGCTCTTTTGGCCAGGAGAATGCTCCCTCCAAACATACACGGAGAAATTGGTGATTTCGCAGAAATACAAATTTCGGAATTTCCTGGAGTTTAAATGTCAACATTAACTTAGGGGGGTATTAATGAGTTGAGCCGGCGGGCTTACACGTTACCCTACTAGCTTAGTTTAGAGCCGTCAACATATTAAATTTGATTACACTCGCTTGACAAAATTGATCCTAGGGAGAGATTATACAAAAACTGGGACATCTGTAACAATGTCTCCACCACCACGACCTCACATATGACGTGGTTCGCCACAACTAGATTGGAAAGGATTATTTAAATAAAAACCGTCGAAATTAGAAAGGGGAGCAGCGATATTGGACTTCAATAAAAGAGCGATAAGAATCTAAATCGGATTATCGGGGTCCACTTCGTTGGCATAAGGATCCGACGAGCGAGGGAACCTGGATTGAACAAACTTAGAACACATCGCGAGAAGGCTTCTTGGAAGGAGAGACTACCCAAATGTAGCCTTGAGGGGAGGGGGGAAGGGACTTGGAGAGTTACCCATAAAATAAGTAGAAATGATTTCATCAGACGGGCTTACCAGCCAACACGAAGCTCCATGGAGGGGCAGCATAACGTTGAGGAAAAAGCTCATCTCCCAGCGGCCCCACTGATACCACACCCGGTATACTCCATTAACCACAAGTGCACCAGGCGGCAGCACCGGACCTATGACGTGCCAAATTCACAACTCAAGCTCACCAAGGGGGGGTGGGGTGTCCTTCGATTGACCAGACAGAGCCAACTTGCCCTCCCATTTGACAGCAAACCACCCTGTTGAAACCTCCACAAAGTCGCAATTATAGGGAGGCATGGGAGGATTACAGGCTTTCCATGTAGGGTCAACAGGAGGAAGAGAATAAGCCCTCAGTGAGAGAGCGGAAATGAGGATAAAGGAAAAACTGTAAGAGTACATAAATGATGCATTGATAAACAAGGTAATAAATTATAAATAAATGGAGTCCAGTTACAAGTCAACAGAGAAGCGAGGACTGACCCCCGCTCCTTCCTCCGAGAAAAGGCGGGACACTGCCCACGGAGAGCCCCAAAAGTCTCCGCGGGCGAGGAAGATATAAATGAATATAAAAAAACTAAATAAATACATACAAAATAAACACGATAAACTAAAGCAAAAGTCCACTTCGCCAGTCACTAAAGCAAGTGGATTTACCCTCGCTGCTAGAAGACAGGAACCCTTTGACAATGGGCCTCAAAACAAGGTAGGCAGACTCTTTGGCGCCCTTCTTCCCTACATGATTACCTATTTACAAATGTGTCTAACCTTGGCTCTCCACTTCACACCACACATTGTCAAAAAACACATTCAGGATTTTGCTTCTTTCCAGTTCTAGAACACCCGATCTCGCTTCCTAAAATCTACTCCACATTTACTCTATTCCTTTGTTCACACTTCTACCCTCGAGTATTCTCGCAATTTCTTCCCTGTTTGAACAGCATTTCACTTAATTTTCCCTTCCTCTGCACTTTACTCAGGTCTTCTCATGCATTAAGTTAACCTTACACACCAAAATCATGAGGTCGGATAGTTGCACACACACATCTTTTAACTTTCACATCAAAATTCTTAAAGCTTTTTGATTACATTCTCCGTTTCTCTCCTTTGCCCGTGTGTATTTATGCACATCCTTGCGCTGAAGGTATTCGCCACACTCGTTTCTTTCAGAACAGATCAGTACCACCCTCTTCACATACTTATTCACTCCAGTTATCTCATCTATATCTCCTACAACAATTAACTGATACCCGTTCCAAATTCCACCTACTGCTCATCCAGCTTAGATTCACTTCTACCATTACCAAGAACAGTTTCACACTTGCAAATCTCAACTTTACCCGCAGAGCTCTCGATCCGACACATTCATTCCCAGACAATCCAGTATACTACGCCTTACTCTTGAATCATTGTCACGCCCTGTTTCCCACTACAACCATGATTTACACCCGAGTACAATCTATTCACCATTTCACACAAAATATTAATTTCCTTTCATATTTGCCTCACATTATAAGTATTTTCAATCTTCCTTCAGAGAAATTTGATATGAAAGAGGCTGGCTTTGTAGCCGTCTTACTCATCAAGGCGAAGGCATTTTGGGCATAGTTCCTACCGACCGCCCACGACTCGAAGGAGAGTGATACAACGATACAACTAAATTTACGAAAGAAATAAATCATTTTTAAAAAGTAAGTAACCCTTTGCGTCATCATTCCAAAAAAGTGTTACGGATAGGAAAAAGTTAATGGGTGCACAAAACGGCACCATCACCGATCCGTGACCTACATGCATATTAAACCTTGTCAACAAAACGAGGGATTTACAATTCACAAACTCAATATCAAGGTGGTTGGCACACAACAAATAGTAAATGCGAGGAATGTTACAAACACTCGTATGAGTGGTTGAATGTCGAATTCAGGGCGTCATTTCTACGTGTGGCTTGGGAAATCCGCAGTGGTGGTTTCATTTGGAAGGAGGTTTGAACTTGTCCTTCTCGGCTCTGAGCGCAGCCATGGTCTCAACGGCTCCCGTCGTGTTCGTGTGATGCTGGACGGGAGCCTCGTTCACCCTCATGAAAGGATTAATTCGTTTCTCTTCACCTGTCAATAAAAATCAAGGTGATTGGGCCGTAATACCACAGTGGAAATAACTAGTAAATTATTCGATTAAGTAAGACTATGCAAGGGTTTCGGACGATGCCCAGTCATTCCGGTTAATCGTGTAAACCGAGTGGAGGGTTCTACACGATGCAAGAAAGGGAAGGGGGGGGGGGAGCAATGCGATGGTTGGATATGGATGTGTGGGGTGGAGAATTATGTGGGGGAGTTTGGGTTTTTGTTAGGAGCCCATCTAGCGACTGCCTACTTAGGGCATAAGTCGCCGTACTCACCAAAGCGTATTAATAGACTATATTAAAAATAAATAAATAAATAATAACGATAAGATCAACAAAAAAATAAAACAAATCCAAGAGGCTAAAAGAAGGAAACTCGTGCAGGCGTCGGGGGTAGGCCCGCCTCCCCCCGGGGGAAGGAACAAGCGGCCGACAAAAAAGACGTCAGTGTCAAATAAAGTGGAGGAGGCCAGCCTCCTCCAAACAGTCGTAAAGTCCACAAGTTAGTGTGTACGAATCCGTGCAGAGTACAAGGAAAAAACGGTAGCGAACCCGATCGTCACGGTATTGGGACAGGTAACGTGCGCGAAGTTCACCAGAACTGGGACATTCAACAAGAATGTGCCGAACAGTCTGGGGGACAACGCAGTCTTCACAGTAAGGCGCAGGCGAGCGCTCCATCAAATGGCAGTGCGCCCAGCGAGTGTCTCCAATTCGGAGACGACAGAAAGCAAGCTGAAGCCTTCGCGGCATTGGGGGTTAGGTCCATGGAAACAGTCGCGGCGCAATGGCACGCAACTTTAGGTTCCCTCGACCGTCTCCCATCTTCTTTGCCAAGCAGCCCGTATTCCTGCCATGTAATCGGTGTGAGGAAGAGCAAAACGCTGGTCTGATCGCTCAGTCCTCGCGGACTCTTTGGCGCCCTCATTCACCGCAATTCCTACATGTCCAGGAACCCAGCAGAAGATAATCTCGACATCCGCCCGGATCGCCAAAATCGTGGCGTCACGGATATCGCAAACAAAGGAATGCGGAGATTCCAGTGCCCCGAGAGCATTCAGGGCGGTTGGTGAGTCGCTATAAATCACAATCCTTTCTCCGATCCGGGCACGTCGCGTGATCTCCCGTAAAGAGCAGAGTATTGCAATCAAACATTTACCAATTTTTCTATCAACTTGCAAACGTTAGAGAGATTGGGCGGAAACGGGCCGGGGTAGAATGATCTCTCCCTGGTTTGCGAAACGCGAGCACAGTAGCGATTCGCCAGGAATCTAAGAGGATACCATCTACCCAGATCCTGTTTTAGAAATCTAACAAAACGCCATGCCTCGCTCACCCAGGTGTCGAAGCAAGGCGTATAGGACATCGTCCGGACCAGGGCCGGTGTCCGCGCACGAAGTGAGAGTGAAACGCAACTCACTCAAAGTAAACCTGTTCTTGAAGGGTTCTCCGCCTCTGTGGAGGTAAATTCCAGTCGGCGGCCTTCACGACGCGCATTGAATTCTGGCGGAGTAGCATCCCGGCTAGAGAATGTGGAGAAATCGGTTGTGAAGGATTCGGCCACGGACGCGGGGTCCGAGATTGCGGACCTATTCTCCTTGAGAACGGGAGGGCAGTCCTGCGAAGATTTGCACCGAATCCTTTTGACTCGCTTTCACACCTCTGCTAGAGGGGTCTTCCCATTAAGTCAAGACACGTATGCCGAGCGGCGGGCGTGCTTTGAAATATACTGGAACGAAGACCTAGCCATAAGAAATTTACCGAGTGATTTAATTTTTCTTTAGGAGCCCGTCTAGCGACTGCCTACTTGGGCACAAGTCACCGTAATCACGACAGCCTAGGACTAGGCTATTTTAAAACAATATGCCAAAACAAAAACTAGTTAAATAAAGGGGAGAAGGCCGGCCTCCTCCAAAGTCATTAAATCCACAAGTCAATGTGCACGAAACCATCCCAAATACAAGGGATAAGCGGTAGCGACCCTACTCGTCCGGGTACCGGGACAGGTAAAGTGCGCGAAGATCGCCCAGACCTGGATATTCAACAACAATGCGCCCAACAGTGTGGGGGACAACGCAGTCTTCGCAGTAAGGCGCAGACGAGTACTCCATCAAATAGCGATGCGTCCCGCGAGTGTGTCCAATTCGGAGACGACAGAAAGCAACCTAAAGCCATCGCGGCATTGGGGGGTAGGTACATGGGAACAGTCGCGGAGCAATGGCACGCAACTATAAGTAACCCTAGAACGTCTCCCATCTTCTTTGCCATGTAGTCCGGAGAGCTGCCTGTATTCCTGTCATGTAGTTGTTGTGAGGAAAAGCGAAGCGGTGGTCCGGTCGCCCAGTCCTCGCGGACTCTTTGGCGCCCTCATTCCCCGAAATTCCTACATGTCCAGGAACCCAGCAGAAGATAATCTCGACATCCGCCCGGTTTGCAAAAACCGTGGCGTCACGGATATCGCGAACCAGGAGATGCGGAGATTCCAATGTCTCGAGAGTCACTGACAGTGAAGTCGCTCGGACGGCGCTTATAGCGCATGTAGGCATAATGCTTCTGTTTGAGGGCCGTCTCACACTCGACTGACCACCACGGTAGTGGTCGGCGTGCAAAACAGCCAGACGTTCTAGGAATAGTAGTTAGCCCCGCGGCGAT
Organism: Ceratothoa steindachneri; assembly: GCA_963969495.1. Lineage (NCBI taxonomy): Eukaryota > Metazoa > Arthropoda > Malacostraca > Isopoda > Cymothoidae > Ceratothoa > Ceratothoa steindachneri. The sequence continues at coordinate 161,893,257 of OZ018327.1, forward strand.
GAGGTTGCCGGAGAAGAACACAACGGCCTCATCTATCGACCTAAACTCCTCGAGTGAGATACAGAAATCAGTCATTTCCAGAAATGCGTACCACGGCGCCCGCGCCAAGAACTACCGGGGCTGGCTCTCGGGCGGCAGCGATCCAGAAAAGGATATTTGAATGGAAAAGTGATCACTACCATGGAGGTCATCGCAACCCCCCCCCCCAAAAAAAAAAAATCATGCTGTGCATTCGAAGAGTACAAAGATAGATAGAGGAAGGAAAATGAAGCGGTTCTCGGGCAGTGATGCGTAAACTAATCCACATTTAGGACACCCATCTCCAGCTCGTCGATCAGGTCGGCAAGGACTTGACCCCTGGGATTAAAAGCGTAGTCTCCCCAGAGGGGGTGTCTACCGTTCAGATCTCTGAGCATGAGAAAGGGCATCGGCAACCGTGCCACGACGCGGCGAAAATCCTCAGTGTCGAATTCGGTTGAGGGTGGAACGCACGCGAGAATAACAGTATACCTCCTATCCAGGTGCAGCTGCACAGTTACTGCCTGGAATGAGGTATGTAAAGCAAAGAGAAGAACAGAGACATCGAGCATCCTCCTGCCCGGCCCCCCCATCCCGTGGTGGTGTGGGGGCATAAAATCCTTATACCCGGAGAGGGTGAGCAGGGGGCACGCGCCGAGAATGGGCTCATGCAAAAAAATAGCTAAAAGGAAACGGGACGAGATGAGCCTACGCAGTAGTGTTACCAACCGGCACGCACCGACTCAAGGAGCCTGTCAATGTCGAACGTGACGAAAAGTGTAGGGGTGCTCTCGGGGCCCCTCCCTGTTTTCTCATCACACGCTCGACCTTGACCGGCCTCATGGTCGGCCAATTCTAAGGTGATGTCATCTATGGAGTAGTCTAAGAGTTCCCTCGCATAAACTACTCCTTTAACGGTAGAGTATGGCGTTACAGTCACCGGCGTGCCATAAAGTAGCCGTAGAGCATTAATCATGGCCACCTCGGAGGGACTCGACGCATTCGCTAGAAGGCTCCCGTCCAAGAAACTGGTCACCTTCGGCTCTCTACCAATCACGCTAGCTAAAAGCTCTGCTCTGATAGATCATGTTGCCCTTAGCCAACATGCTGTCATCAGTGGAACGAAGAACGAGAAAGCATTTGAAGCCAGCGGGCTCGAAAACGCCAGGTAACCTCTGAATGAGAGGGCTCGATGTAATCGAGGCTCCACTCTGCGCACTCTTGGTCTTAGTCTGGGAAGAAAAGGGACCGGACGTGCCGATCTTGGCTTGGTCGCTTACCGAAACGGCAGCAGACCCGTCCGTCACTGCGGCTCCCACGGAAGTAGGGGAGCCCCGACTATTCTTTTTCGTCTTTTTGTTCCTTTTCTTTTTAGGAGAAGAGGGTGAGGAATGAACCCGCTTCCCTCCTCCACCGATAGTTGCCCCTAGGCCAGATCCTTCTGTGAAATGAAGGTCTTGGCTGTCACAGGGGCACCAGCCAGGAAAAGAGTTCCCTCCTCTCCTTGTGGATCCTCGGAAGCCCGAGCCGTCTGAGGAAAAGCTTGCACAGGTGTGGACTCGGGTTCTGTGCTTGGCACCGAGCCCGGGTTCGAACTTATGGAAGATTCTACTGTCTGGGGCTGGGTCACCTCAAGGACTATGTCCATCTCTTGGTTGGCCTCCATCATTCCATGTGGCCATCCTCCCCTAAAGACATCACGGATCCCATTCGTATCGTCTTGGGCAGGGAAACTGGCACCAGTTGCAGAGGCGAGCGGGGCACATACAATGACCCCTTTTAGACTCTGCACCGTCGGGTTCGACGTTAGGGAGCACTGACCCACGGGCCCAGTTATCCTTTGCCCCTTCGCTTTATCGAGACGCTCCCACCGGGAGCGGTCGTTTTTGGCTCCCCTTATAAAGTAATGGCGGAGGACTGCCGCTAGTAAGAGGGGGCCCAAACCGGAACTCAGGAAGTAGGGCACGCTGTCCCCTCCCCCCCTCAGCCCCGATCCGCGAGAGGAAGCTGGTCGGCGTCTAGTCTACCCTGTGAAATTAGAGGCCGACTAGAGAAAGTTGTGGGAGAGGTTGTAGGGAAAGTGAAGAAGTAGGATAAAAACACAGGCTGTCAGAAAGAAGAAGAGGCTAAGCTGGGGCCGGACGGGGCGCTGAGTTCCGTCAGCACGGCGGCCAGGAAGGCAAATCGCCTCGCCTCTTACAGGGGCGAACCAGGGAATGTGGAGATTCCAATGCCCCAAGAGCACTCAGGGCGCTTTGTGAGTCGCTATAGGTCACAATCCGGTCTCCGAACCGGGCACGTCGCGTAATCTCCCGTACCGAGTGGTGTATTGCAACCAGCTCTGCCGTGAAGACAGACGCAGCGCCTGGCAGAGCCCCGCTGACTTCACACAGATGGGATACAGCGAGGAAACCGACTCCCTCTTCGGACTTGGAGCCATCCGTATACACTAGTACGGTTCCAGCGTGAGACGAAGTATGGTCCAAAAAGGCAGAACACAATACTCCCAGCGTTGTGGATGCTTTGGGAGCAGAGGTGTGGCAACAAATAGTCAAAGATGGTACCCTCCAGGGTGGCGCCGTGGGCAGAACGAGAGGCGCCATTAGCCCGAGATCTCGAAGGAGTTCCCTAGCCCTAAACCCAAATGGCTTAGGGTATGACTGGCATCTCTCGGCAGCTAAGCACTGGTGAGATCAGTTGTGGATAGAGTGAGAGCTGTTGGAGAATGAGGGAGGCGCTGGGCTCGCGCAAACAGTGAACCGTGCACGGCGCAGAGCGAGTGGCATCACCCCAGCATCGACAAGTAGGCTCTCAATAGGATACATGAGGAAGGCACCGGTCGCCAGGCGGAGGCCAGTATGGTGGATCGAGTTCACCTTTCGCAATACACGCTCGGGCAGTAGCCCGATCAGCACCCCAGGTATCTTGAAGCAGCCACTGGAGTTTCCTTGAGGAAGAAATCCTCTTGGGAATGGCTGTAGGCTTCTAAGATAAAGACTTATGAGGAATTGTGGCCTAATGCAGCAATGGAGCAGTCGTTTTCGAAGCCTTAATGGAAAAGGTCTGACCCGTTACACCACCCTTTTGTTTTTCGTGCCTAGTCTTTCTGCCTTCATGAGGTAGCAATACTTGCCAGCGCACAACTAAGGAGGTAGGATTAGGTCAAAAATGGAAAATAACTAAGTTTTGCCAGCTCCTAGGAGTGGCCAGACCTGCAGCGATGTCTTCTGGGAAGTAGTCTACCAGTGTTCTCTGGAATAGACTACCTACCCATTTAACTAAATTCAAGGTAGTGTGGTGTCACCCGTGTCCTGTACTTTGTGCAAGATTGGGCACATTAACCAGATGGGCGGTGTCAGAGAAACGGGGGACCCTTGGTTGTCTACCAAGAAAGGCTGCACGCTTCTAACACTGACAGAACAAGTTTTTATGACAACTTTGTTCCCTCAGTTGCATGGATAGATAACTACAAAATGTTTGAATCCGGCGGGCGCAAATACCCATATAACCCTCTCAATGAGTGGCCCCTAGGGCACAATGCGTTATCTCCTGTACCGAGCGGTGTATTGTAACCAGCTCAGTGTGAAGAGAGAGACAACGCCGGGAATCGCGCAGAGATTCAACAAAGGTGGAGAAGGTGTGAAAGCCGACCCTCCTCTTCAGATTTGTAGCCATCTGTGTACATTGTCATAGCTTCAGTATGACACGACATGTACTCCAAGAAATTCAAATGCATTACTCCCAGTGCTGTAGAAGCTTTGGAAGCAGAAGCATGGTGACAAACGTCCAAAGGTGGTACCAGGGAGGGGAAAGGGCATAACCAGTGAGGTCAGTGGGCTGAGAGCTATAACAAGGTTTTGAAGGAGTTGCCTTGCTCTAAACCCAAAATATTAGGTTAAGGCATGATTGGCATCAAGATCAGTCCTGTGGGACACACTGAGTTAGCTCGTACAAGGGCATAAAATGCAGTGTACATCATATAGCGGAAGGAACTCGTCACCAAAAGGAGAAGAGTGGAGAATAAAATAAAGTCAGCCTTCCCCAATTTGCGCATGGCTGCAGGTGCATAAAACTGGCATCAGTAGTCTATCTTAGAACACATACAGGAATGGTAACAAAAAAGGAGAGTGGCCTTGTGCTGAACACTACACCACAATGACTAAGGCGCAGGTACAAGAGACCCTAAGACTGTGAAAGTACCTTATCATCATCCCAAGTGCTGAACACTACCCGACGAAGACTATACCATGGGTCCAAGAGACCCTAAGACTGTGAATGTACGCCTTCCTGGTGAGGCATCCGTCAAAAACAAGACCAAGGAAATGGTGACTACCACATTCAAGCGCTTCTATTTATAAACAAGTCTGGGTTTTGGTGAACCTCTAGATGGTACTAGAAGTGTACCAACTTAATCTTGGCCAAAGAAACATGAAACCTGTGCGCTTCAGGATAGTAAGGAGTGCAGTTCACAGCCTGTTGCAGGCGACGCACCAGGGTAGGCATCTGGGCTGCACCAAAAGCAACCAAAGTAGTCTATGTAGAGCATAGCCAAATAATCTTCTGGCAGCTCTGAGGTGCAACTGTTAATGCTCAAGGCAAAGACAATGCCATTGGGAAGACTGTCCTGTTGGACTGGAGAGAGCTCCCAACCCTTACACAGAATAGATGAGGCTGCAATTATTCAGACGAAACAATTGGGACATGTCCCTTCTCACCAATAAAATAGAGGGTTTCTAAGATATCGTATCGCCACATGCTCTAAGAACCTAGCAAACTGCTCTTCACAAAGGAAGGCCTTGCAGCTAACATTTTCAAGCTGGAGCCTAACATCCAAGGTGGAGTGGAACTTGCGAAAACTGCATTGTGCAAGAGCCTCCACTGTACAAAAAATAAGTTAGAAATCAACATGCTCTTGACTAGATTTCTCAATCTTCGCGGGTGTGTTGTTTTGTGCATATCTATTCTTATGGGTACAGGACTTACTATGACAATGTTTAGTTGAAAATGGGTACCATTTTCAGATGCAGTTTGCACCTGTGGATCCCCACTGCGATAGCCATCAAATGATCACAAATTGGTGGCACAATCCATACAAAAAGCAAGATGGTAATGTTAAAATTCAGTTTACTGTCGCTAAAAAATATCCTTAAAATACTAAATGAATAATGATACAGATTTTTGGTTTAATAATTACCTATAGTCGAAGGAACAGAAGGCTTCCCCTTCGACCTCTGCTCACGAACCCAATCCATCTTCTCTTGAATGATTTGACTATTGGGTTCCACGTGCAACCCAAATGACAGGTTGTTGAGGGCATACTCGTGTCCACAGTAAACATGCTGTAAATCAAGCAGTCAACGAATGAACTTTTTCCTCGAGAGTCATCTTCTGGGGACAAAAGAGACAGGCCAAAGATACTAGGGTTCAAAGCCCCCCCCCCCCAATGCATTTTACTAAATTCCCTTACTATCTCTTTCACTACTTCTACACTAAAGTTTAGCTGCTTAAAACATATTTACAGCACATAACAAATACACCTCATCTACTTATGGAGTCGGACACATGTAAGGTTTAAGGTAAGGAACCAGTTGGGCAGCTGCCCAATTCAAGTGGCAGTGGAAATAAAAAGAAGCAAATTATTTATGAAAGAGGGAGAAGACCGAAACATCAGCCGAAACAAAATGACCGTGAGTAAGTCTTGTGTGGCTGATGCGAATGCAGCAAAGGGCCACCTCTAAGGACTGTAGCCTCTGAAGGCTCGAAGGACAAGAGCAAACAGACTTTTTGGTTTTATATAATTTAGATGATGAACATCCATTCCATTCATCCTGCCATAACTGAAAAATATATTCTCTTATGAAGGGAAAGAAATCTTGATAAGGCAATGCAAAATTATCTGGGGACACAGAGTAGGCTGAACAGGACAGCTGATCGGGCAGTGTGGTATATGTGAGTTTGCATTCTCTAGGAACAGGCTCTTAAGGGAGCCAGGGTCTGTGGATGACTTGTCCAGGCTCCACATGCTGGTACAAACTGTGGCAGGTGGAACACGCTAATCAGGGATCCAGCAACAAAAGAAAGGCAAGGACCCTTACTGCATCCAGGTTGGAGAGATGATGATCTTACTTACTTAATCCTTTTAGCGTCAGATTTTCTCAATTTTGGTTTATTGAGGTTAGACATTCGATGATTTGCTTCCACCTTTTCTATTATACACCTCATTTTCCTGCACTTCTAACATTACTAAGTCTTCCTCTATATTCTTCTTCCATGTTTTCTTAGGTCTACCTCTTGGCCTTCTTGCATCCACTTCCAACACTCTTACCCTACCAAGTGCCTCTTCTTCATCTCTCCGCTTCACATGCCCAAACCATCTCAATCTTCTCCTCCTCAGAACTATGGCCAGTTCATCAACACCACACTTTCTAGCTACTTCTTCACTATGAACTCTATCCTTCCATGTTACACCCCCCCTGTACTTGATAAAAAAAAAAGAGAATCTGTGTTTACTGCTATAAAAAAAACAGAGCACAATATAAATTCACAATGTGTGAAACACTTGCACACCTTACACAAAATCTAGAAATACACAATGCTGGCTTATGAGCAAAACCTTAAGCTAGGGTGACACCAACATTATCATCACTAAATAGAAACCACTCATGAAACTAGTAAAATATGTCGAATTCACATACTGTATCATCTTGAAGAGATCCTAGTATTTCAATAAGTGCTTTGTGCATCTCAGTTGCGGTGCCTTCAAAGAATTTACCACATCCTCCTAGGAATAAGGTGTCCCCTGTAAGGTAATTTGTAATATAATTAATAAGTATTTCCTTGTAATATGGGAAAATGAATACCACCTCACCTAGTTATCTAACACACATGTATAAAATGGATGATGCTGGCATCAGAACTGAAGTCATTGGTCTGAATTCAACCATAACCTTTGATAAAGAAATAGGGTCCATTTTCGTAAATGAACATTGTTTTAATTTCATGTAACTTGGGTTTCTGCCCATTTTATATTTAGGTCCATTAAAAAAAAAATTCAATCTTTAGCAAAAAATATTCATTTACAAGGAAAATTCTAAAAAAAATTCCTTAGCAGATAATTTACCACTTGTGGCATTTTTTGCAGGTAGGTTGTACCATTTGTAGGTCGCATCATGGATGAAATCCCCTGTCTGTATAATCAAATGACCATAAAGATAAAAATGAAAACTACTGGTGAGTCTGAAGGCACCAGTCCTAAAAAAGTGGTGGGGGGGCACAGGGGGAGTCACCTCCTTTCAGAGTTAGAGCTGCCTGAGAGTGGCTCCAAAGATGGGATAGGGGGAAACCACTTGGCAGCATGGCAATGGTGAGAGGTGAGCCCCTCAATCGGTCGAAGGGGGTGCCTCGATTTTCTTTATACTCTCAGACACCTAGGGAGGGTGAAGTCGCACTTGGAGGCAGATCTCTATGTGCAGTCCCACTAATTTCTTCCATTGTCACCAATAAATTGGGATGTTAAGAGAAAAGTCTCCATCGGATCAGAAAATCACAGAATTTGATCCTTTACACAGTCAGTCCTGGTCAGCATTGATGGGCTTTACCAACCTGGCCCTCCATTTGGGCAAAATAAAAGATTGTACCAGTGTAGCCACCTTATGTGTGTACTGGAGGAAGATGAACAGAGTCAAAGGCCCAACACACTCCATACTTAATACTTGCTCGAGCCAGAGGGCTTTTAACCCTCGCAGCAAGTAGGGGCTCAACGGAATATACTGCTACTCGACTATGGCTCAGAAGAGGAAGAAAGTGTGCCGGGCAACCAGAAACTCTGTGGATATAAGAGCAAGTGTGGAAGGGGTAGGAGGGTATTTAATAAAGAGGTAGAGAGAGGCGGCTACACTAATAGGTAGGGTGGGTGATCACATTACTATCATACCCTGGTGCTAGGGGCTCCCAGGATGGCATACAATCCACCAAGACACCATGGTTACTTCTGCTCAAGTGGGAAGACCCCTCCTGGTATATATTTTTTTATTTAAAGAGCCAATCCGGCAACTGCTTACTAGGGCAAAAGTTACTGCAATCCTGTTACAGCCAATAATAGGCTAGATTAAAAAAACAAAGAAACAAGCAACAAAAAAGCAAGAAGGAAGCATGCTTGGGCATCCCCCTGGTGCAGGAACAAAAAAGAGTCAAGAAATAAAATGGAGGAAGTCAGTCTCTTCCAAAAGGTCAGATAATCCGCAAATCTGTGTACACAAATCCTTCCCAACTACAAGGGACAAGCGGCAGAAACCCTGCTCATCCCAATACTGGGACAGGTAATGTACGTGAAGATCACCCAGACTGGGACATTAAGAATGGCCAAACAGTCTGGGGGGCGGGCAGTCATTGCAATAAAATGCAGGCACACACTCCATCAGATGGTGGTGCATCCCACGAGTGTGCCCAATTATATGACAAAGCAACTTGAAGCCATCGCATCTTTGGGGAGTAGGGCCATGTGAACAGTCATGGTGCAATGGCCGTCTCCCATCTTCTTTGCCAAGCTCCTTTTGGTACAAAGTGCCTGTAGAAAAGGTTGAGGAGATAGCGGTCATGATAATAAAAATAAATATATGATACTATTAATTATTAATAGCATACTAATAAGAATTAATACTACTAATAATAAATACTAATTATAATATATAATAATAATACCCAGTAATAGTAATATGTACATGATAATTATAATACATAATAGTAATATAAAAATACTAAATAATAATAATAAGAAGAATAAGGCAGATACAGCTTTCTCAGGACCCATCAGAGTTCAAGTCAATCCAGTGACGGGGCTTCCCTAATTTGCCCTCAGGCTGGGAGGATGTGCAACTCCTCCAGGTACTAAGTGTAATGGCTATACAGGGTATCTCACCTGCAGAAAAAAAAAAGGTTCTGAATGAGTGCAGAAACAACCATGCTCATAGGCCTTGAGGGTCCAGAAGCAGAAAGTTCCTTTTTAAAAAAATTGAGACATAAGACCACCTAGGCAGCTTCGGCACACCAAGATCAAGTCCTTAGAGTCGCAAAATGAGACAATCTGCAGCCTGAATGGCCAGGATTTCTTTCTCCAAGAGATATGCAGCTCTAACAATGGCAAATGGGTAAGCCTGCTTGTCTCCCAAAAATGGTTGGAGGGGAACCCCTCCACGTGTCAGTGGCGATGTCAAATTCCTTGCCCAACCCAACACCAAGGATGGGGTTTTTTTGCATTATAGATCAAAATTGAAATTTTGAAAAAAATTGTCAACAACTGAGATTGTAAACTTGTGACCACTGGGCTATATCCTACTTCCAGATACTCCCTCCTATTCCATCTCGGGTTTTTGGACTTTTCAGCTTTCTACCCTGGGTGTGTTAATGTTTGGTGCTTGCCGCTGTGTAGCGTGCACACTTACCAGAAGTAGGCTAATGGACCAGTCACTCTCCAAAGACTGCAGCTCCCAACTGAGCAGCCAGAAGGTAGGGCAACAAGGAAGATTTGCATAATAGGTCGTACTAACATCAACATGACCAGGGGTGGCCAAGTTCTTTGATAAGAAGAGCCACATATGATACTTTTCATACATATTCAAGAGTTCAAGAGCCGCAGGAAATATTTCTTTAAAATTTCATTTAAAATTGTTAAAAAATACCAGTACCTCATAAAAACCTTACTCACCATTACCAAAACTTGTTTAATCTTTGCTGGTTCATACATCTCTGAATATTCAAAAACAAAATTGCTGTTTTAAATTTGTATTTATAAAATTTGAATGATGCAAAATTAAAATTTATTAAAGTTCTCCTAACTGATGTAAAACATTTAATCTTTGCTCTTTCGTGGCTTTGGTTGCAATTTCATTTTTCTAGTTAAAAGTTTAAAATCTGGTTGGAATGATTTAAAGCTGTTCTGAGAGGCTCAGTAAGGTGGCTGTTAATAAGGATATCACTGTTTCGACTTGAATTTCATAACAGAGAAGCGAGATTCACAGCTGTAAGTTGTTCTGAAAAACAAAAGAAGCTGAAAGACAAATTTCTGAAGATTAGGATACTTTGTGTGCTAGTTTTAAATCAAATTTTCCTGCAGATCAATAAGCTCTGTTTTTATTGAAGTAGCATCTAAGACAAAAGGTGGAGCAACAGGACATCTATCACTGATTACATTGATTGAAATCAAAAACAAAAGTAATTCAAAGCATGGTTTCAGCCAATTTAGTTTCTCAAACCTGTTGTTATCAAAATCATGATAAAAAGTGTGTTGGTTTCCTTTGTATTGTGTTAATTTACTCTCTTGAATTTTAATGTTTGGAAAACTGCTAATCTTGATTTAAGGTGAGGAAGGTAGTCCTTTTTTTTGGTAGTCAGTTCACTTTTAGAAAGCTTTATTTTATTTTGAAAACTTAAAACTGATTGGGCTAGTTCTGTAATATCTTTGTTCCTCCTTTGAAGTGCAAGATTTAAATATTGGGGGTTGTTGCATTACATCTGTAAAGAACATCAGATCTTGTATCCATTTGTAATCTAGTTGTAGGTATGTAATTCTTTTTTCTTTCATGAAGGCAATAATTGGCTCAAAAAGGGCAACAAACTTATTCAAAAGACCGGTAGTTGACAGCCATCTTATAATACAATTGATTGAAAGGTCATTTGGCTTTTCTTCAAGCTCCAGCTCCCAAATAAAATGTTTAAATTCACGGTGTGTTTTGACACTTGTCTCGTGATCTACCATAACTGGTGCCTCATCTTTTGCAATGCTGACAAGTTTATGCAATGGTAGTTGAGCATCTGACAAAGCTTTGTCAAGTGCCTTTTTTATGTCAATACCTTTTGTGGTTTTGTTTAAGTTTATCAGATTACAGAACTCTCTTAAATTTTTAATATTTGCCACATACTGAACAAATATACACTTGATGGATATCGTGAATGTCAGTAGATTCATCCAGTGCTAAGCTGAAAGCCACGCAGCTTTTCAGATCATTCTGTAGTGAACAAGCGACAGAACTTATTTCAGAAATACATCTTTCTATAGTCTGATGAAAGATGGGGATTTATTCTCCGGTGCAAGAATTTCAATCACATCACCAATATTCTTTTTTACAAATTGCCATGACTGTGAAGAAGTCTACTTCAAGCAATATTCCAAGCCATAATATTGTTATCTTATTTTTTTTTCAATTCTGATTTAGGAGAAAATTCAGATGCAAGTTATTTATAATTAGATTCATGGGGACGTTTTAAATTACTGCCTTTAAAGTGGCTTATGGTAGTTTGACAGATGAGACACAGAGACTTATTATCATTAAGAACAAACTCATCTTCTCATTGTTCGTATTTCCATTTTACACTTTTCTGTTTCTCAGTCATTTTTAAGATGGGTTTTATAAATTTAACTAAAAACAATCTTCACTATAAATCAGAAAAGTATTTGCTTCAGCACAAATTGCAAAATGAATATTCTATTACTGTAGTAAGCGAGCACTGAACTGAATATTGAAGGCAGCAAGTGAAGCAGTGCAGTTTCAACAGCCTCTACAAACCACTATTTTTTAATCAGTGTTTGCACTTTCTGGAAACTACATAGCTTTTGATAATTCTTTTTCTTGCGATAATATTTGAAAAGAATGTGAATAAAGTTCTGAAATTGGCTCATAATAATCATAAAATGTATCTTATATAACATATTCACATCATATGTATATTTTTTATGTAAAGGTGATTCTTATTGTATAAAAAATATTTTATCTAGCATAAGCAGCAATTTAGCAGTTGTGTGCATGCATGGTCACTTAAGATTAAATGGGGAGGTTGATTTTAGAAACTCGATTGACATGCCGCTGCACTCAATGCGGGAATGATTTGATGAATTGAAGTTTATTTTAATTTTGAAAAGATTATTTATTCGTTTAGGAAAGCAACAAACTGCTGTATATTGTGTGTAATATTCAAATAATTTTATGAAATTATTACTATTAAATGCTAGTTAAAATTCCAATGAAGCCCCTAAATTTAAGGTTGTCTCAAAAGCCACACAAAGTACCTTCAAGAGCCACAATTTGTGGCCACCGTTGGACATGACAGTCAGGATCTGGCTCTGTTGTAGCAGACACAGAGACAAGACCCTAGACTTTTAGTTGTACTGACAGCCAAAAAAGCACTAAAGCCTACCCAGCATAAACAGTACAGCCTTATGCATTCAAGAATGGCCACAGGCAGGAGGCAGTCCATTAAATGCAGAAAAGGGGTTAATGGTGCAAAACCAATCTTCCCATTAAGTGTGCCCCAATGCCCAGGTCCCCTCAAGGTCTGGCTTCTTGCAACTTGCATGTATTTATTGAAGATTCAAACCCCTCTTCTGACATGGTATGAGGTCACTGGTCAGGTCTTTTCAACAATTACATTTTTTATGGTGTTGTCCTAGTGATGTACAGATTTGACATTTTGGCTGATGCCAGTGACAATTTATTAAAAAAAGACTGATGCCGAGCTTTGGTAAATTTTGAAATCATTAGGTAAAGCTCAACTATTATAGTCACTTATAATGCTCTTAGGACTGTCAAGACTTCAAGCCTATAAGGCTAATCACCTTACTTTGCAATATGATTTCCAACCTTGCCTGTTTATCAGCATGCATAAAACATTGACCAAATGATGCACATTTAGGTTGGCCAAGCAAATTAGCAGAAAATATTTAAAAATTATTATTTTTTGCATGCTATATATAATATAAAAAAAACTTTTCTACTGCTTCAGGAATGTATAAGATGATAAAAAGTCATAAATTTTGCGATAATAACCTCAATAAAAAAGATAGAACTTGTTCAATTTACGATACAAGTGCTGCTGACCACCATTTTTCTATTACAAATTTTTATAAAATGATTGGTGAAAAAAGTGTGTGACAACTTTTTATTTATATACTAATTGTAGGAAGGGATAAACCGTACCCACCATTTTACCTATATTCATTTTGGTGACTCCAACATTTTCTGAAATGGTCACAAAGTTGATCTAGTTTTCTCAAGCTTTTATCCTAATCACCCTAACAACATTCACTTTAATCGCTGGAAATTATTCAAACACCCTTTTCACCGAGCATTATATAAATTTTTAAAAGAAAAAAATAGTAAGTGAGAGTTGATGAAACTTTTATAGTAATATGAAAATAAATGTAGGCAAGTGATGATAAAATCTCATAAAACGTTAAATGGTATAAAGGCTCAGCAAAGCACAAAAAATATGCTGATGCCGATCAAAAAAATATATGGCGATTATGCCAGGGCCGATCAATCAGTACATCACTATCTTGTCTATCCAGGTATTTAATTGTAATTATTCATCAGTAGAGAGCCAATACTAAATACCTACCTACTAACCCAAGAGCTTGCTCCAAAGCAGGGGAATAGGGTACAAGGGGACAAGTTGGGTACCATTGGGACTACCTTTCCTGTCTATTAGACAAACATTTTGTGGCATTGCATGCAAATGAGACTTTGGCGTAAATGGATTTGAAAGAAAAATTAAGACGGTAGTAGTAGAAGAACTAAAGGGATGGCAGATGGTAAACATGTTAATACCCTCAAACAGAGCCAAGTAATAAGGGGTATGAAACCCCCTCCAACTCTAAATGGGGATGAATGGCTGAAAGCAGGAGTGACTAGTATGACAAATTAGCCTCTCGCATTGAGAGAAGAGGCTTGTAAAGAAATTGGCAAAGGGTAAAATGAAAATGTCTACTAAGAATAAAAGCCAGGTAGTCTCAATCTAGTTCAAGACTGCCAGGGGTACTGGGGCGAGAAGTGAGTGCCACTCCTTCAGGTACCTGGGGCAACAGCCCCCAAAGGGAGAGATAAATCCTTACCATTTAATTTTTTAGCATTCATATGCAATGTCAAAGTCAGTTAAATTATAATTTACACTTTTTTAAAATTAAAAAACAACAAACCACACAACAAAAACAAAGACATCATAAAAAAATACAAACCCCTCAGGTGCTAGAGTGAGGCCCACTCCCCCAGGGGCTGTGTGCACCCCAAACATCCACCTACTAAATACTGCATCCTACCAAAACTAAAATAAATGACAATCATGAGTGCCCGTAAATGTCCAAAGTTGAAGAGAGAAGCTGTAGTGACCCTTCTTGTCCCAGTACTGAGAGTATACACAAGGATCCCAAGACTGGGACATTCAGTAAGAATGTGTTGGACAGTCTGGAAAACCAAGCAGCCAATCACAATAAAGTTCAAAGGAGTACCCCCATCAAATGGCACTGCATACTCTAAAGTGTACCCAATTTGAAAGTGATAAAAAAGGACCTGTAGCCATTGAGTAAATCTGTGACAGTAACAAGTTCATGTATTACATACCGGTAAATACAGCTGACTGCTGACTAGGATCAGTTGAATTGGTGGCATGAAAGCAGATATGCCCTTGGGTATGACATGGTGTAAAAAGACACTGAATTTGAATAGTGCCCACTCTCAATGTATCTCCATGGGTCACTTTCTGGGTGAGAGCTCCAATCCTATCATCTCCCCCAAGAACTTTTAAGGGTGATGCAAAGGAAGATACCAACTCTGCATTACCTCCTGCATGGTCCCTGGAATGGATTTGTGGAAAACAAAATAAATTAATATGTATAGAAAATTTCCTGTATTCATTTATGGTTAGTGATTGAGGAGAGATCCTGAGTAGGCCAGATGCCATAATTAAAAGACCTCCTACAGTAAATCATGTACTGGATGAGATCAATTTTCAAATGGAAAACTCTCATAATTGAATGGACTGAGGTCAAGGAATTTAGTATTTTGTAAATTCACCGCTGTATTCATGGCGTGGAGGCAAGGTGAGCTCACTTTTCAATATATGGGAGTTGAATTGACCCTTAAATAGTAGACATAACTATATGGTTCCATCTCCCTAGTTGTGGGGTTGGCAGCTTTGAAATGATTTAGGAAGAAACTAACAGCAAGGTTTTGATTAAAGTCCATTCAATTCCCCCTGGTTATCAGCATCCAAGAAGATTAAAACTGCCTGGATAAAGAATTATCTAAAAAAAACAAAGGCAAGGTTCTGATTTTCTTTATCTTCTTCTGAGTATTTAATAGAAAGAAATATGTTTAATGGAACACCTTGACTTTTTATTTTTATTTTCTCTTTTGTTTTGTTTTTTTAGAAAAACAAACACTATTCTTATGGCACATCGACTGTAAGATAATATTCTCTAAGAGTAGGGCAACTTATAAATAGAGGATGAACATTACCAATGATGGTGTGTAGTAAGAACAGTTGTCAGATTCACTCCAGCCTCTTCCACTGCTTTTAAAACTGTTTGGGGTTCCACAGGATCAATTACTGCAGCCTCTTTTGTATTCACATCAACTAACTGAAAATGACAAAGGTATAACCACCATGATTTAAATCTCATATTTGTTCAAAAGTATGCTTTCACCCTTAAAGCGCTGCATGGAGCAAATGGTCCTCTTATGGTTTTAGGCCCATGGAAAATTCCATTGAATTCCTAAAGGTTGTTTTTCTCCAGCGCTGACTGGGTCCTCCATTTTCTTAGCATGGAGAGCTTTAAGGGTTAAACAAGTTTTATCAGAATTAATTGAAGTATATGACCCAATATGCATATGAAACATTTTCTAGAATACAAGTATTGACTCTTTAAAGATTGAAATGTTATTCCTCTATTGTTATGAGCTGGAAAATAGAGGGTACTCACAAGATACATATAATTGTCAGAAAGAGCTGGCAAGATGCTGATTTTCATGTTGTTATACTCAATTAACTTTTGTGAACTGTGAAAATTACCAGAGCCAACTTTGTACCAAGTGTTTGCTGAAAAGATCAAATTTACAATTTTTACTCAGTAATAGTTTCACTTTTTGAGATATTTCGAGCCTTTAGGGCAATGAAAGTTTCACTTATATTTGAATCCTGCAAAGGAGTTCAGAATAGTTTGTAGAAAACTAATTGAGCATATTTAGAAGAAAGTTTGTAAACCACATGAGAATAAGGAGTGAAATAAGGGGAAGTGGAAAAGAAAGGTACATAGCCAAGTGCACCATTTGGGGCACTTAGCTTTAACATTCGAATTTTGCAGCATTCAGTAAAAGGAAATGGGATGAAGAGGAATGAAAAGGCAGCTCAGTGCCATAGCATCTCAAAATGCCTACTTAGTTTAGTAAAGCAGACCATTGCTGAGGTGCAAACTCAACAATGCCAGTGCACTGAGAGGATGGAAATGGTCAATTACCTCTTTACTCAATGCCACAGGAAGGGGGGGGGGAGGATACCCTGGTGTAGTGTGTTACAAGTGGTGCCAAGAGGAACAGCAAAACCTCTCAGCTTGAGTGCCAAATGGAACGGTCTATGATTAAGGCCCCAGTACCCTGTTTATACTGGTGCACCTGGTATCCAGAGAAATGGCAGATCCTCCTGACCTGAGTGCCTGTCTCACCCTGTTGAATTTAATTCTTTGACAGGGACTGGGGCAGCTGGCACATTCCCCTTTTTCTTACGAGTATCCCCCTCAATCTAGGTTTCAGGATGCGACCACTTATAGAGGTTCCAGTGTCTCTCTTCTAAAACCTGCAGGTTATAAGAGACTAGGACTTAAGTCTTGCATGTTAGGAGCGTGATTAATAGCAAGAATGGCTCTGGACAAATAACCACTTTCCTGTGCCTAATAGGTCGACTACCGCCCTGCAGCCATTCTCCTGTCCATGGTGACAGGTTTTACTGCCTTTTGGCTGCCAGGCCCAACTAAAAGTCTCAGGGCCCCTCTATGGGTCTGTTACATGACAGACCTTCAAATCATGGTCATTTTGTCCATGATTAGAATGATTTAGTAAGGGATGCACTAGGGATGGGCCAAAGAGGTGGTCAAAGTATCTGTGATGACTCACTTGGTGAGAAATCTAGCATTTCACTCTTTCTCACACTGACTACAAGGTGGGACCATGTCAGCCCTGATGACATGGCAAAGATGGGTGACAGCCGATGGGAACTTAAAGTTACATGCCATTGAGTGACTGTTCCCATTGATGTATCCCCCATCCCCATTCCCTCAGTGGCTTCAGGGTATTTTGTCAGCTTCAAATTTGGTATATTCGCAGGATGCATTGAAATTAATGGAGGGTTCCCTTTCACCTTAGTGGTGGATCTTTGCTCATGTTACCTTTATCCTGCTCAAAGATCAACCTTTTCGTATTTTCATAGGGTTCTTTTCCCATGCTTTTTGACCTATAGAGGCTGGAAATCACAATTATTTTGACCTAAACTGTTACAAGGAAAGAAAGTACCCTAGGAGACCTTACGTTCCATTCAAAGAGGGTACCTTTGGACTAGAAATTGAGTAGGCACATGGCTGCTTAATTGTTTTGAGTCCCTAAACGGCCACTTTTCAAGACTTTGTCTAGTCTTGACTTGAACTGGTCAAGAGATTCACTGTTGACAACTTCCACTGGAAGTGCGTTCCACTTACCGCAAATACTGTAGGTGAAAAAAATTCCACAGAGATTGCGGTTGTAACGCTTCAGTTCAAGTTTGAAGCCGTGATTGCGCGTTCTGTTCTCACTCAGTGTGAAAATATCCCGGTAGTCAACATTGTCGAAGCCTCGAAGTATTTTGAAAACTTTGATGAGCTGACCACGCAGTCTATGGGTTTCCAGCGAGAACAGATCTAATTACCTTAGTCTATCCTCATAACTTTTATGTCGGATAGAGGGAATCAGTTTGGTTGCCCTAGCTTGTACGCGTTCCAACCTTGCGATGTCCTTTCGAAACGGAGGACTCCAAAATTGTATGGCATACTCCAGGTGCGGCCGAACCAGGGAGTTGTACAGACAAAGTACTATCTCCTTGTTACAGTATCCAAACTGGCGCTTTATGTAGCCTAACATCCTTTGGGCTTTCTTCTCTGCCTCGATGCACTGTTTCGAGAACTTGAGGTCGCTAGTGATAGTAACACCCAAGTCCTTCTCAGTGTCACTCGATTCAAGGGAAGTTCCCTTAAGGAAGTACTGAGATTTGGGGTTTCGGTGGCCGATATGCATTACTTTGCATTTGTTCACGTTGAAAGGCATTTGCCACATGTCCGACCACTCCCCAATCCTTTGAAGGTCTTCTTGGAGGCTGGCAGTGTTCCCCTCCTTTGTCACATTGATACCAAGCTTGGTGTCGTCGGCAAATTTGGAGATTTTGGCAACCATGTCTCCGTCCATGTCGTTGACATAGATAGTAAACAGTAGTGGTCCAAGGAGGGAACCTTGAGGGACACCGCTAGATACGGGCGCCCATTCAGAGGCCCGACCATTCACCACTACGCGTTGCCGTCTGTCACTTAGTCAGCTCTCTATCCAACCTGCTACCTTGCCGCCTATGCCTTGCGCACGCACTTTCCGGAGAAGGCGGCGGTGTGGTACCTTGTCAAAGGCCTTTTGGAAGTCAAGGTACACAACATCCACCGCCTTGTCTCGATCATGCTCACTGAACACGAAGTGGAAGAATTCCACAAGGTTCGTCAGGCATGACAGTTGCCTTCGGAAGCCGTGCTGGGAACTCTCAGTAGCAGGTTTGACTCTAAATAAGACGTTATCTTGTCCCCTATCATGCTTTCCATGGAGGTAATGGACTTCACCTTCGGTGTAGTCCATTATCTCCAGCTATTCCCCCCGAGTAGGAATCCGTGGGCTGTGGGATGGGACCACACTCTAGTAAACACTGAAGAGAAGTAGTCATTGAGCAGGTTAGCATTTTCTGCATCTGACTGAGTTAATGCACCCTCCTCGTCCACTAAGGGCCCAATCCTACGATGGATTGGTTTACAGCTATTTACACAGCCGAAGAACTCCTTGGGATTCTCCTTGCAGAGTCTCGCCACTCGGAGTTCCTCAGACCGCTTAGCCGCCCTTATGCTGGACTTCACTCTTCTGGCTAGCCTCCGGTACTCGTCAAAGGCACCCGAGATCTTCGATCGCCGGTACGCATTTCTCTTCTCCCTAAGCAGTTGGCCGATTTCTCGATTAAACCACTTTGGTTGAACAGAAAACCGACGGAGGCATTTCAGAGGGATGCAACTTGATTGAAGACTCATGAACTTACTTTTGAAATTGTTCCACGAATCCTCAACATCTTCCCATACCGCTAGCCTTACATTAGTCAGCCCAGCACGAAGGCTCGCAAAGTCTGCTCTTCTCAAGTCAAGTTTCCTTGATTGACTAGCAACAGACCTTACCTTCGGGATCTTGACGGTAAATCTAATTAGCTGGTGATCACTGCCACCGAGCTCTTCGCCTACAGAGAGATCCTCAACGATATCATCCTCAGAGGTGAAGACCAAGTCGAGGATATTGTCTCCTCTCGTCGGTTCTCTGACCCATTGAGTGAGGAACTCGTTGTTGGCGAACTCCAGGAGTAGCGCGCTCTCGCCACAGGCTGCTCTGGTTTCCCAGTAAACTTGTCTGTTGAAGTCGCCCATAACGATGCACACTCTGCCTTGAACAAGCTCACCCAGCAGCTGGTACAGTTCCCTGTCCTTCTCAACGGGTTGGGAAGGGGGTCTGTAAAGCACCAGGGTCCTGTATCTGACAGGACCTATCTTTAGGTCAACGCCTAGAAGCTCGTGATCGGATATGATGTTGGAGTTCTTAGATTTGATTGTATCCTTGACGTACATTACACCACCACCCTCTCTGTCTGGCCTATCTTTGTGGAAGAGTTGGTAGCCAGGAACCGTGAATTCGCCTTCAAAGTCTCGGTTTGAGGTTTTTAACCACGATTCTGTTATGGCTACCATTTCGGGTTCTTCCGTCGCTATGAGGCCACGGAGCTCAGGAAACTTGTTCCTGATGGACCTCGCATTGAACAGAAGAACTTTCAGGGAGTCCCCTAAAGTAGGACCCCCTATACTCTTCCGTTTCCCAGCTTCTTGGTTGTTGCGGTGGCACCTTTTTTGACAACCACCGAGAAGGTTGTTTGGGGAGTGACCTCGGCGTACTGGCGTACATCCGCCTTCCCAATGGGCCGGACACTCCTTTGGGTGCGCTCCACGACATCCTGGATGAGGTTGGCTAGGAAAGCCTTGCCCTTAAAGGAGAGGTGCACCCCATCCCTTTGGTAGTGGTCTTTTCTACCATAGAATACGGTGTACGGGTCGACAAAAAAGACACCCTCCGCCGTAGAGAGGTCTGCAAGGAAGCATGTTAGGAAGCATGGCAGCATGAAGCTTTTAAATTATCTGCCTTGAAATCAGCCAAAAGCATCAGTTCTAGAGTTTTTTAATCATGTTTTGAACTATAACTTTTTATTTAATAAGATAGAGCAACAAGCTAGATATTAAATGATATAGCATAACAATAATAATTACATAATAATCTATAAAACCATGTATAGATTATAACTTGACAAAGCATTAAAACAAGGAGCTGAGGAAGCTGCATGGGCACACAGATGATATATCAGAACCTCCACACAGTCCACAGCTAGGTATTAACTGGAGCATCTTCCAGATTTCTCAATGAAGTTTTCCCAGTTGGATACCCTTCAGCTTTTATCAGTAGTTCCTAGCTTTCCCACTAACATCAGTGGTTCCTAGCTTTCCCACTAACAGACAAGTGTTCAAATATTTCTTTAATCTTCAGAATTTACCAGAAAATGCAAGAAAGTCCAAGGTTCAAAGCCTTGCATATGAAATAGATTAATCTATCATCCCAGTGTAGCAAATACCTAGGATCAAGACAGTGACCAAGTACAATGCAATGAATCTTCCGAAACTACTTTAGACACATTGTGCTCTGGTGAAAAGCAGAGAAAGAGAAAGTAACCCTAGGGAAAAGAGAGCATTTGTCCTGGAATTAGACAGTCTGTTAGATATAACTGCTCCAGATACAATCCAGGAAATACAGAACCAAAGACTGCTATCCAGAGATAAGAAAGATGATATCAGATTCTGTGAAGAACAAGACATAAAAAAGGTGATGTTAAGTTATGACAAGATTTTTGAGACAAAATCCCTGCATCAAACATGAGGAATGAAAGAGTGCAGGATAGATGAGAACAAAGTAAACTAAATACTTTGAACATCACACTAAGTTTTAAGTTTCACTCCATTGCAAGAATTATCATATACTTAACAGTTGTTCATATGGGTGACATTATCTGGGGTGACTCAACTAGTTAACAATGACGCTAACATTTTTTTTTCATTGTGGTAGCCAATCTGCCGACTGCCTACTTGGGCATAAGACGCCGTACATATCTGCCTACTATTAAGCTATATTAAAATATATATATATATATATATATATATATATATATATATATATATATATATATATATATATATATATATATATATATATATATATATATATATATATATATAATAACACAAACAAAGACAAAGGCTAAAAAGAATAACAATAATGAGAAAAAGCAAGAAGGAAACGCACTCCGGCATTGGGGGTAGGGCCCCTCCCAGTGTGGCACCATATGACCTACAAAAAGAAACACAAAAAAGATCAAATAAAGTGGAGGAGGCCTGCCTCATCCCAAAACTCATAAAGTCCATGAGCATGAACCCATCCCGAGTAGAAGGGAAAAGCGGTAGTGACCACACTCAACATGTGCGGAGATCAACCAGACTGGAAAATTGAACAAGAATGTGCTGAACAGTCTGGGGGACAATGCAGTCTTCACATTATGATGCAGGCGAGTGCTCCATCAAATGGCGGTGAGTCCCACGAGTGTGCTCAATTTGGAGACAACAGAAAGCAACCTGAAGCCATTGCGGTATTTGGGGGTAGGTCCAAGGGAACAGTCGCGGCGCAATGGCAGGCAACTTTAAGTTCCCCTCAACTGTCTCCCATCTTCTTTGCCAAGCAGCCCGAAGAGATGCCCGTATTCCTGCCATGTAATTGGTGTGATGAAGAGTGAAATGCTTGTCTGGTCGCCCAGTCATTGCAGAGTCTTTGGCACCCTCATTCCCAACAACTCACAGGTATCGCAAACTGAGGGTTTATGCCCAGAGAGCACTCTCAGCCGTGAAGACAGATGCAGAGCCCGCTGACTTCAAACAGAGCGGATACAGCATGGAAACCAACCCCCTCATAAGACTTTGAGCCATCCATATACACTGGCACAGTTCCAGCATGACACAAAGTGTGCACCAAAAAGGCTGAACGCAATACTCCCGACGCTGTAGAGGCTTTGGGAGCAGAGGTGTGTTAACAAATAGTCAAAGGTAGTACCCTCCAGGGTAGCATCCTGGGCAGAACCAGGGGCACCATCGGCCCAACAGCTATACCTAGCCCGAAACCCAAAGGGCTTAGGCTATGACTGGTGTCTTTCGGTGGAATAGGCACCATCAAGATCAGCTACAGATGCAGTGAGAGCTGTTGGTGACTGAGGGAGGTGCTGTTGATGCTCAGGACAAAGACACTGAGGACAATTCCCTGCGGGACACCCTCTTCCTGCTCCATTGCACCAGAGAGGGCTCCCCCTACTCATACACAGAATTGACAGTCTCACTAAAATGCAGATATAAAGATTGGCAGGCATCCCCTCACCCCCATCGTGTGGAGAGTCTGCATGATAACGTATCAACATGCGGTATCATAGGCCTTCTCCAGATCGAAAACCACCGTGGGATAATGTTGTCTATGAAGCAAGGCCTCGTAGATGGCACTTTCCAGTCGGAGCAGAGCATCGCATCCAACGTGGAATGAAACATGCGGAAGCCGCACAATGCCAAAGACAGATGATCTACATAATCTAGAAAAAAAGCTAATCTAATATTTACCAATTTCTCTATCAACTTGCACACGCAGGAGATTAGAGAGATTGAGCAGAAACTGGCGGGGGAGAGTGATCTCTTCCCGGTTTGCGAAAAGTGAGCACAGTAGCGATTTGCCAGGAATCTGGGAGGAGACCCTCCACCCAGATCCTGTTGAACAAATCTAACACAAAGACCATGCCTTGCTCACCCAGATGTTAAAGCATGGTGTACGGGACAACGTCTGGACCAGGGGCAGTTTCCGCGCATGAAGCAAGGGCAAAATGCAACTCACTCAAAGTAAACCTGTCATTGAAGGGTTATCCGCCTCTGGAGGTAAAGTCCAGTCGGCGGCCTTCTGCAACATAATGACGTGCATTGAATGCTGGTGGAGCAGCATCCCGACTAGAGAATGCGGTCACAAAGGATTCCACCACGGATATGAGGTCCCATTCTCCTGGAGAAAGGGAGGGGGGTTCTGCTAGAACTTGCCCCGAATCCTTTTGACTCATTTCCACATCTATGCTAGAGGAACACATATGCCCGCCAAGAAGAGAGACGGGTGTACTTCGAAATATACCGGAACCTAGCCCTAGCTCGTTGAAATTCACTGAGAGTAAAGTAGTTCGGGCGGCGCTAATAGCGCATGTAGACATAACGCTTCTGTTTGAGGGTTGCCTCAAACTCAGCTGACCACCATGGAAGCGGTCTCTGTACAAAATGGCCAGACATTCTAGGAATAGTAGTTAGGCTCACGGCAATGAGGTTGCCGGAGAAGAACTCAACAGCCTCATCTACCAACCTAAACTCCTCGACTGAGATAGAGAATTCAGTCATTTCCTGAAATGCAGGCCACTGCGCCACGCAACACCGAGGTGGGCTCTCAGGTGGCAGTTGCCCTGAAAATTATATTTGAATGGGAAAGTGATAACTACCATGGAGGTCATCGACCACCCCCAATCAAAATCAGGCTGTGCACCTGAAGAGCACAAAGGTCAAGGCAAGAAAATGAAGCAGTTCTCGGGCAGTGATGCGTAAACTCATCCACATTTAGGACACCTATCTCAAGCTCTTCGATCAGATGGGGAAGGACTTGTCCCCTGGGATTTATTGAGTAATCTCCCCTGAGAGGATATCTGCTGTTCAGATCTCCAAGCAAGAGAAAGGGCAACCGTGCCACAATGTTGCGGAAGTCCCTCACGTCAAAGTCAGCTGACTGGGGAATGTACGAAGAAATAACAGTATACCTCCTATCTAGGTGAAGCTGCACAGCCACTGCCTGAAAGGAGGTATCTAAAGTGAAAAGGAGACATTATGTCGGGTGTAAACCGGGCATCCCCCAGCCCAGCCCCTATTTTGTGGTGGTGGGGTTGCAAAACCCTTATACCCCGAGAGGGTGGGCAGGGGGCACGCGCCTAGCATTATTTCCTGCAAAAAAATAGCTAACGGGACATGGGACAAGATGAGCCTCCGTAGCTCCTCTCAGTTGGACCGGAGTCCACGGCAATTCCAGGCCTAGCTCGGAGGAGACACAGGGGCCCTCCTCAAACAGAAGACCCTCACAGGAATGGCCGTACACTTCCCAGAGGCCGAACCCCGAGCAGTGTTGGCCAGACAATGCACTGAAGGCGCTGTCACCTTCAAGGACTTATTGGGGGAGGTTGGGTTCACCATGCAAGTCTTTTCCTCCCTCCGCCTCGAAATCTTAGGTGGGCATTGCAGCTTCAGAAGTGGGGGGGGCCATCTTTTTGAGGATCTACCATCTCCAAGCCACTCAGCCCACCACTAAGCGTGGACGAAGGAGCTGAAGTTCCTTTGTTGCTGTCCTCCTTTCAGGGGCCAGCTTTAGGAACGCCGGAAGATGGCCTGGTGACCAACTTCAGGGGTATTGCCTCCAGTGAGTCTAACGACTCAGTGGAGGGGCATGGCCATTTCGCCTTACGGGAAATGGTCACGCTGGGGGGAAGGTGGGGGGGCTGCTTTTAGCCAGGGCTGGGTGTGAACCCTTTGTGCTGCCAGCTTTACCAGAGGAGTGCCTGGGTTGAGTAGAAGCCACAGAAGGGATCCAAATGGGCGCGGAACAACCGTGCTCATTGGCCTGGATGGGCCAGGAGCAGAGTGTGTCTTTCTAACCATTGAGGCATAAAACGCCCCAGGCAGAGCTGGGGGCGCCAGGACCAAGTCCTTAGCCACGCGGAAAGAGAGTCGATCCTGGGCCTGAATGGCCAGGATTTCTTTTTCAAGGAGATATGTACCACATTGCTTCGAAGAAGCGGGGTGAGGATCTCCGCAATTAGCACACTTGGTCACACACGATTTGGACATATCGTGTGTAGCCTTGGAGCAATTTACACATACTTCGGGTGACCCAAAATTTGCATGTCTACATGAGCGATTAGTATGGCCAAAGCGGTGACAGTAATAGCACCTCCACAGCAGTGGCACAAATGCCTTCACGTGGTAGCAGTACCAACCAGCACGCACCGAATCAGGGAGCTTGTCACAGTCGAACGTGGCAAAGAGTGTAAGGGTGGGTCTCGAGGCCCCTCCCTGTTTTCTCATCACACTTTCAACCTTGACTGCTCCATGGGCAGCCAGCTCTAAGGTGATTTCCTCTATGGAGTAGTCAACGAGTTCCCTCAATATAAACTACTCCTTTCACAAAGTTCATGGTAGAGTGTGGCATCACACTCACTGGGGTGCCATCAAGTGTCCGAAGAGCACTTATCTTGGCTACCTTGGAGGGATCCACCACATTCGTTAGAAGGCTCCCATCCAAGAAATGAGTCACCTTCGTCTCTCTAACAATTACACTAGTTAAAGCTCTCCTTGATGGATCATATTGCCCTTGGCCAAGATGCTGCCATCAGTGGAGCGAATAACTAAGAAATGTTTGAAGCCAGTGGGCTCAAAAATGCCAGGTAACCTCTGAATGAGGGGCCACGATGTCATCAAAGCTCCGCCCTGCACCCTTTTGGTCTTAGTCAGGGGCTCCGTACCCAGGGGGGCAGAGGGGCCAGATGTACCAATCTTGGCTTGGTCGCTTACTGAAGCAGCAGACCCATCCATCCCCGCAGGCCCCGCGGATGGAGAGGAGCCCTGAGTCTTTATTTTGTTTTTTTCTTTTTAGGAGAGGAGGGCGGAGAATCAACCCGTTTTTCCCCTCTGCCGGCAGGAGCCCCCAGGCCAATTGGACCGGCCTCAGCCAGGTCCTTCTCCGAGATGGAGAAGGTCCTGGCAGTCGCAGGAGATCCCTTCCCTCCTTGTACTGCCTTGGAAACCCTAGACATTTGATGAGGACCTTGCATAGGGGTGGACTTGAGTTCGGTGCTTGGCGCCGAGCCCAGATTCACTCCCATGGAAGGCCTTACCGTCTGAGGCTGGGTTGCCTCAAGGACCATGTCTATCTCAGGGGGAGCCTCCAGTTGGGCATCCCCCCACCCAGGACATCACAGGTCCTATTGGCAGCACCGTCATATCTGGGGACGCACAGGCCTTGACCCCCGCTAGGTTTAAAATTCTAGCCAGCAGGTCTTTTGAGGGAAGCGACCGAAGGGGCCTGGTTTCCCTCTCCCCCCTAAGGGGGTTTGCCCTATCGAGCTGTGTCAATGGGGAGCAGTTGGCTATGGGCTGCCTGCTGGCTTTCTTGCCAGTCCCCTTGGAAAGAAAAGGGGGGACTGCCGCTGGAAAGAGGGAGGCACCCAAAAGCACCTTCAGAGAAGGGAGTGAGGGGGAGTCCCCTACACCCATAGGGGAAGGAGAGTAGTAAGCCTGCTCTCCGGTTGAAGAGCTATGGAGGGTCCCCTGGGAAACCACAGGGGGAGGGAACTTCGGTTTTCTCTGTGGAGCTGCCTGAGGGCGGCTCTGTTGTTCTTAAAGGGGAAATGAGGAGAGAATTTTGTTTTCCTAAGTTTTCATTCATGGGCATGGTGACCCTCTTTTTCTTACGGGAAGCAAACACTCATCACCCCTCGTAGTAGCCCGCTCTGCAAGGGATACGTACGGGCCTGGCAAAGCCAGGTGCAGCCATTTAGGGCTACCCCTCCCGCCTGGTGACCTGGCAGCCCTTCAGCATGGCGGCTCCACCTTGAACACAGCGTAAAATAAAATAGATGGTGAAGTGAGAAGGAAAGGGGTTAGGGAACATTGTCCCCTCTCCCCTCAGCCCCAATCCGGGATAGTTGGCTGAGAAGAAAGTCAGCATCCACCCTGTGAAATTAGAGGCTGACCAGAGAAAGTTTTGGGAGAAGTTGTATGAAAAGCGAGGAAACAGGAGGGAAACACAAGTGTCTGAAGGGAGAAGAGGCTAAGCTGGGGTCGGACAGGGTGCTGAGTCCCATCAGCAGAGCGGCCAGGATGGCATATCCCCCTTACGGGGGAGCCCTGATGTAATTGAGCCTCCACTCTGCACAGTTCTGGTCTTTGTCTGAGACTCCCCACCTGGGGGAGTAATGGGGCTAGACTTGCTCAACTTGGCTTGGTCATTTACCGAAATGGCAGCAGTAGAGGGAGAGGAACCCTGATTCTTAGTCTTTTTCTTTTTAGGAGAGGAGGGCGGGGAATTAACCCGCTTCTCTCCTCCTCCGGTAGGAGCCCCTATGCCAGATGGACCAGCCTCAGCAAGATCCTAAGCTGAAATGGAGAAGGTCTTGGCTGTCATAGGGGCACCAGATGGGGGAGGTGATCCCTTCCCTCCTTGTAGGGCCTCGGGGGGCCTGAACCATCTGAGGAGGTCCTTGGACAGGGGTGGACCTGGATTCAGTGCTTGGCACTGAGCCTGGGTTCGACCCCATGGAAGGTCCTACCATCTGAGAGTGTTTGGCAGGTACACTGACCCTGTGCAGGACATTAAGGGGCACAGGCTGACAGGCCCTGGCATCCTTTGTCCCCTAATTGGGTTGGCCCTATCAAGCTGCCCCAATTGGGAGCAGTCAATTATGGGCTGCCTGCCTACTTTCTTGGCAGTCCCCTTGGAAAGTAAAGGGGGGAGTTATTGGAAAAAGTGACAGAGAATGGGTGAGGGGGAATCCCTTGCACCTGTAGGCAAAGGAGAGGAGTAAGCCTCCTCTCCAGTAGAAGAAATTTGGAGGCTTCCCTGATAGAGCACACCGGGGTAGGGTGTGGGGAGGCCTCCAATGTTTAGGTGGAGTGGCGGAAGGTGGTTCTGGTGATGGTATAAGGGAAAGTAAAGGGAGAGAATAATTTTTTTATTTATTTACTCATCATTAGGCATGGTGACCCTTTGTAATTCACGGGCTGCACATTCTCATAACCCCATGCAGTAGCCCGCTCTGCGAGGGAAGAACACATGGCTGGCAGAGCTGACTGCTGCCATTTGAGGACACTCCTCCCACCCTGGCAGCTCCACTTTGGGGACGGTGTGTGTGGGGATGAAGCAAGTTGTTAGAAACTCACCACCCCAGCCCGGAGCTCAGGGATTGAAGGAACATTGTCTCTCCCCCCT
Source organism: Ceratothoa steindachneri (assembly GCA_963969495.1). Classification (NCBI taxonomy): domain Eukaryota; kingdom Metazoa; phylum Arthropoda; class Malacostraca; order Isopoda; family Cymothoidae; genus Ceratothoa; species Ceratothoa steindachneri. The sequence continues at coordinate 161,921,540 of OZ018327.1, forward strand.
CAGCCCTGATCCGGGATAGTTGGGTGAGAGAATTACATGCTGACCAGAGAAAGTTGTGGGAGAGGTTATAGGGAAAGTGAGGAAGTAGGGTAAAAACACAGGCTGTCAGAAAGAAGAGGCTAAACTGAAGTGATTCTAACACAGTGAACATGGATTTCATCAAGTTTACCATGGATGTTCTTGCCATTAATGCACTGTGACTAGTATGAGTTTGAAATTTTGAAGGTCGGTCATGGAATGAAATGTCATCTGCAATTCAGCTGATTGTCTTGGTTCATCAGACAATCAAATTACTGCCATGGTTTATGCCACCTTGAAAGCTGAAAAGGCTGATCTGGATAACTTTGCTATCTCAACCTCAGCAACACATTGCAACAGAATGCTGCCTAGGTATAATAACAGCCAGTCACATGTCTAAGTTTTGTGAACCCTCATCCCAACTGAACCATGAACTATCTCAGACACTTGTTTTTGATACTACATCCAGTAACAGTGGAGTTCACAGAGGATCTCCCAAACTGATAGAGAAAATACTGGATAGGTGGTGTTTTATCTGGCCTGTCAAAATCAAATCCTGAAAATCCTAGTAGGAGCAGTTTGGGAGAAGCAGCTTGGGAAGGTGAAGGGGCCAGATAATCCCTGGATTGAGCATCTGAAGGATATTTGGATAGACATGCCCAAGAAAACCCAAAGATGCTGGCTATCAACAGAAAATGGCTGAAGGAAAATAACAGTCAATAAATACTCAGAGATACTTTAACGTTAAACAGAAAGGCTTCCAAGAGCCAACTACAGGAAAAAAGCTGAACAGACATTGTTTTGGGAGGAATACCTCCTCGAAGTATTCACTGGAGTCGACCATGCATCATTCATCAGACCAGATGGATAGGTGGAAACCTATACTCCATAAAAAGGCAGATGTTTGCAAATCAACTTGAGTATAACGAAGACACTGCATCAAAGCTGGAAAACTTGTCACCTTCTTTGCTCCTGTATGGATATCAGTCTTCTGCAGATGCTTCCATGAAGGATCTAATCTAGCCAGAACATGTTGAAGTACAAAAAACTGACCCAGAGTTTGTTGATGCATTACTTATAAGGAGCTACAAGAAAAATAAGTACCCTAGAAGACCTTACAGTCCATACAAGGAGGGTACTTTTGGCGCAATCTTCGAAGGTGTCCGTTAGCAACCTCAAAGATTACTCGCGAGGATCTTAACGGCGATTTGGCAAGACTTTATCTAGTCTTAACTTGAATTGGTCAACAGATTCACTGTTGACAACTTCTGTCGGAAGTGCGTTCCAACTACCGCAGATACTGTAAGTGAAGAATTTCCCACACAGAACACGGTGGTATCGCTTCAGTTCAAGTTTAAAGCCGTGATTTCTTGTTCTCCCCTTGTTGAGCTGAAAAATATCCCAGTAGTCCAGTCTGTCGAAGCAACGAAGTATTTTGAATACTTCGATAAGCTGACCACGTAGTCTCTGGGTCTCCAGTGAGAACATATCTAATTTCCTTAATCTATCTTCATAACTTTTATGTCTGATAGAGGGAATCAGATAGGTTGCCCTGGCTTGCACGCGTTCCAATCTCGCGATGTCTTTTCGGAATGAAGGACTCCAAAATTGTACAGCATACTCCAGGTGCGGCTGAACGAGGGAGTTGTAGAGACAAAGTACTATCTCCCTGTTACGGTATCCAAACTGGCGCTTTATGTAGCCTAACATCCTTTGGGCTTTCTTCTCCACCTCAATACACTGTTTCGAGAACTTGAGGTCACTGGTGATAGTTACACCCTAGTCCTTCTCAGTGTCTGGGGATTCAAGAGCAGTGCCCTTAAGGATCTACTGAGATTGGGGGTTTCTGTGGCCGATATGCATCACTTTGCATTTGTTTATGTTGAAAGGGATTTGCCAAGTATCAGACCACTCCCCAATCTTCCCAAGATCTTCCTGCAGGCTTGCAGTATTTCCATCCTTTGCAACGTTCATACCAAGCTTGGTATCATCGGCAAATTTTGAAATCTTGGCAACCATGTCACCGTCCATGTCGTTGATGTAGATGATGAATAGTAGTGGTCCCAGGACAGAACCTTGAGGCACCCACTGAGAAGCCTGTCCATTCACCACCACCCGTTGCCGTCTGCAACTTAGCCAGTTCTCGATCCAGCTGGCTACTTTTCCATCTATGCCCAGCGCTCGCACTTTCCGGAGAAGGCGGCAGTGTGGTACCTTATCAAAGGCTTTCTGAAAGTCTAAGTACACCACATCCACCGCCTTGTCCCGATCGTGCTCACTGAACACAAAGTGGAAGAATTCCACAAGGTTCGTCAGGCCTGACCGTTGCCTTCGGAAGCCATGCTGGGAACTCCTCAGTAGCAGGTTTGACTCTAAATACGACGTCACTTTGTCCACCATGATGCTTTCCATGAGTTTACCGACTATCAAAGTCAGACTGATAGGTCGGTAGTTCGACAGTTGGCTACGGTCTCCTTTCTTGAAGATAGGAGTCACCTCCGCTTCACGCCAGTCTCTAGGAATGCATTCAGTCCGGATTGACATGTTGAAGATTGTGCTCAGGTGTCGTGACACTTGATCGCGCACTTCTTTCAACACTTTAGGTAGAAACCCATCCAGGCCAGGTGACTTATTCTTCATTAGGTCAGTGATCTTCTTTTCTATTTCTCCTTCAGTGAAGTCCATATCCTCCAGCTTTTCCCCCCTGAGTAGGAATCCGTCAGGCGGGGGATGGGACCACACTCTTCAGTAAACACTCAAGAGAAGTAGTTGTTGAGGAGGTTAGCATTTTCTGCATCTGAATGCTTTAATGTCCCCTCCTCATTCCTCAAAGGGCCAATCGATCGACGGATTGGTTTTACGGCTGTTTACATATCCAAAGAACTCCTTGGGATTCTCTTTACAGAGTCTCACCACTCGGAGTTCCTCAGACCGCTTAGCCGCCCTTATGCTGGACTTCACTCTCCTGGCTAGCCTCCGGTATTCATCGAAGTCACCCGAGATCTTCGATTGCCGGTACACAGTTCTCTTCTCCATAAGCAGTTGGCCGATTTCTCGATTAAACTCCTTTGGTTGAACAGAAGACCGACAGGGGCATTTCAGAGGGATGAAACGCGATTGAAGACTCATGAATGTGGTTTTGAAACTATTCTGAGTCTTCAACAGCATCGCACACTTCTAGCCTCGCGTCAGTCAGTCCAGCATGAAGGCTTGCAAAGTCTGCTCTTCTCAAGTCAAGTTTCCTTGATTGACTGGCAACAGACCTTACCTTTGGGATCTTGACGCTAAATCTAACTAGCTGGTGATCACTGCCACCGAGCTCTTCGCCTACAGAGAGATCCTCAACGATATCATCCTCAGAGGTGAAGACCAAGTCGAGGATATTGTCTCCTCTTGTCGGTTCTCTGACCCATTGAGTGAGGAACTCATTGTTGGCGAACTCCATGAGTAGTGCGCTCTCACCACAGGCTGCTCTGGTTTCCCAGTCAACTTGTCTGTTGAAGTCGCCCATAACGATGCACACTCTGCCTTGAACAAGCTCACCCAGCAGCTGGTACAGTTCCCTGTCCTTCTCAATGGGTTGGGAAGGGGGTCTGAAAAGCACCAGGGTCCTGTATCTGACAGGACCGATCTCTAGGTCAACGCCTAGGAGCTCGTGGTCGGATATAACGTTGGAGTTCGTAGATTTGATTGTATCCTTGACATACAACATTACACCGCCACCCTCTCTGTCTGGCCTATCTTTGTGGAAAAGTTGGTAGCCAGGAACCGTGAATTCGCCTTCAAAGTCTCGGTTTGAGGTTTTTATCCACGATTCTGTTATGGCTACCATTTTGGGTTCTTCCGTCGCTATGAGGCCACGGAGCTCAGGAAACTTGTTCCTGATTGACCTCGCATTGAACAGAAGAACTTTCAGGGAGTCCCCTAATGTAGGACCCCCTATACTCTTCCGTTTCCCGCTTCTTGGTTGTCGCGGTGGCACCATTTTTGACAACCTCCGAGAAGGTTGTTTGGGGAGTGACTCGGGCGTACTGGCGTACATCCGCCTTCCCAATGGGCCAGAAACTCCTTTGGGTGCGCTCCACGACATCCTGGATAAGGTTAGCTAGGAACGTCTTGCCCTTAAAGGAGAGGTGCACCCCGTCCCTTTGGTAGAGGTCTTTTCTAACATAGAATATGGCGTACAGGTCGATAAAAAATACACCCTCCGCCATACAGAGGTCTGCAAGGCGCCTGTTTAGCGACATGCTCCTCAAGTGGGCAGTCCGGCTTGGACCCCACATCGGGAGCATCCCCACCACGACGCGTCTGCGGGTTTTCAATCCACAGTCTTTGACAGCGCCCATAACTGTCTTCATAATCTCACCTGTAGGGCCTACCCTACCTCCTCTGAGGTAGAGGTCATTGCCACTTACCATAAGGGCAACGACTGAAGTCTCTGAAATCTGAGACTTCTCGGCCTCAGCTCTTACCTGCTTATTCCCACAGCCTGGGAGGCAGCTCACCTTAACGCTTGTGCGAAGGCGGGCCGCTAGCAGGGGCTTCAGACCCTGTGCTTGAGAATCACCAATAAGGGTGACTCTTGCACATTCGTCTGCAGACGACTTAGTCTTTCCTTTCGGAGGCGACTTGCCACTTTCTTCTTGTATCTCTAAATTTTTCTTCTTCTTCTTCTTGTCTTCCTTTGTTATCTTTTCTTCTGTTTCCCATTTCTCTTCTTCTGTTTCTACTTTCTCATCCTCTGTTTCCACTTTCTTTTCTTCTCTTTCTACTTTCACTTCTTTTATTCCTACTTTCTCTTCTTTCTTTTCTTCTTTTTGACTCATTGAGGATGTCCTTCAGCAGAAGAAATCGGCTGTTGGATGTCGGGAGCATTCTCGCCTGAGCATCTGCATCTCTCTGTTTTTAAGAGTTGAACTTCCCTTTTAAGGAGGGAGTTCTCCTCCTTCAGTTGAGCGATGCTCTCACCCAGGCGCTTCTCGAGTTTGCAGAAGTCACAGACACTGACGGCATCTGTGAGTTCCTTGCAACTCCTGCCCCTGAAGTCTTCACTCCATCTGTAGACTTTGCATATTTTGCAGGTTAGCTTTCGAAATGGAGGACAATTCTTCTTCGCCATCTTACAAAACTCTCGGACCATATTCATTGAAAAAGGGTGTTTTGGTTGTGATTTTCTCTCGCACTAATCACATCCGCCTATTTCCAGGAGGTTTTCGGTCATTCCGGTGAACAGAAACCCTTTGACCAAGCACACCAACCCTAAGGTCTACCCTGGGCTGGACATCCCCAATTGTGACGCAGCTCCTAACTGAGCAGCACGAGAGCCCCAGTGAACTGGTTCTCTGATTTTTCGACAGGGGTGCTTGAGGTGTAACTGTCTTCCTACTAAGCCCTACTAATCAACTAAAATGGCCAGACTTAAGGCAAATAGTAAAGCTAAGTGCCCACGACTTCATCCAAGATCTTTAGCTGATCTGGCAACCAGCAAGGCACAAAAGCTCTCTCACCAAAAAGCAGTTGAGCCTTTATTCACCAAGTAGCAGTCACAGGGAGCTGGTCAGGCAATTACACATTAGGAGAAAGCTTCTAAGGGGTACCTAGCATTTCTCCATTAATCGTACCCCAAATGCCTGAGATCCCTTCAATCTCAGTCTCTTGTAATCTATGAGTGCTCCAAGGCGTTATTTAAAGAGGTTCCAAAGCCTCTCTTCTCACGCGGCATAAGGGAGCTGGTGAGGCCCTTATTAATAAACAACTTATGTGTGATAGAGATGGTTTGTTTTTTGTTATTGGGTTTTTGTTTTGATTTTTTGACAGTTGAAGAGAGTTGGTGAAACTTAGTACTAACAGAATCGAAGAGGTTGGTAGGGGGATGCAAGGAGACGCGTTAAAGAAGTGGTAGAGAAGTTTGACAACCATTAGTCTGGATCCTACTACAGCTACCTTACTGGCATGGGTGACCCTACCGGACTAAAAGTCCCCCAGCTTAGCTAGCTTAACTCAGGCAGATCATGCAAGCTCTCTCACCGACAACAAGGTGGTACCTGGTGCAGGAAGTTGTGTCATTTGTCATGTTTAGCAGTAGATTGAGTGACACATTGAAAAATGACATTGTTGCCCAGTTATGTACCACTGAGAAACCAGACAGCTTCAAAACAGCAAAGCCTCTATTCTAGAGTCATGGCTAAGACCACCCTGGTTGATCTCATTTGCCCAGAATCAAATTTCCTGCTGGATACACTTGGCATTGGATGGCAGTGGCTTCTGGAACCCACCATATCTGGCCACAGAATGAGGACTACACAAAAGCATTGGACTATGTTAAAAATCTGAAAATGGTGAATGATATTTTTGAAGTAGTGTCAAGAAGATGGGTGACTTTGCAAATATCATAAGATTTCAAGCAAATGGACTATCTTCTTCAAGCTATGGATTTCAATTGATGTAGCTTTGACAGCTTTGAGACAAACTCTCAACAACTGACTGTATAAATGACATTATGAAATTAATCATCATGTAATGCTTTCACTTCTTGATTGATTAGACTTGAGACAAAATGTTAATTTCAAATTTGTCTCATGAATAAGGTGCCTTATCTTCTTTGAGTGTGAGAAAATTAATTTTAGGATATTTCTGAAATCTTTATATGTACAGAGTACAAGCCATTTCTTGTACCAAGACTATAATAATCGTATAAGTTAGAAACATGATTCAAGGGACAGTGGAACTGGAGCTTTTGGACAATTTGAAAGCAGAAAATTTAAAGCTCTATGCAGCAATGCTTATCAATATCCTAGGTCAAAATAGTTGTGATTATTAGCTTTATTAGATCAAAAGCACAGGAAAATGTACAGAAACTTATGAAAATAGGAAAACATTGATTATAGAACAGGCTTATTTCTGCATCTAAAGCTTTGGAATGATTATGGCCATGCAAATTTGTGGTTGACCCTTCTTTACAGATTGGCAAGTCTTGTTTGTATGGTTGAAGCAGCGCCAGTGGTAATAGCATGAATGCCTTCATACAGTGTGATACCATCAAACGCACCCCTACTTAGGAAGTATGTCTCAGTCAAATGTGGGGTGTAGGGGTGGGTTTCAAGACCCTACACCACCCCCAGTTTTCTCACCACATGCGTGACTGCCCCCTGGTCAGCTAGCTCTTGTGTTATGTCTTTGATAGAGTATTCCTAGAATTCTCTTGCATTCACTATCTTTTTGACAAAGTAGTGTGCGGTGTCACCTGCACAGGTGTGCCATTGAACATCCAAAGAATATTCAGTGTGGCTCCCTGGAAAGGATCAGCCACATTAACCAGGAGGCTCCCCTCCAAGAAATGGGAGACATTCAATTCTCTACAGAGAAGACTACATAATGCCTGGCATTGTAGAGGCATGTGACTTCTAGACAGACTTGTTTCATGCAAACCACAGGTAAATGTTTGAAATTGGCAGGCTCAAAGAGACGCAGTAGCCTCTCAATGAGGGTCCTTGAACTATCTGAGGCTTTGTCTTATTGGGGAGATGGGGATTTAGAAGTTGGGGACTTGGTCTTCTTCTCTCTTCCATATGAGCAGACCTTGAGGTGTGATGAACCAGCCACAGTCTGTTTCCTCACTGGCTGAGTGCAGGACTTGCACCTATCCAGAGCCCCACTCACCACCTGAAGGAATAGAGCTCATGCTTTTTCATTTGGGGGTCAGGGGTTTATCCTTTTATCTCTCCCTAATGAGGAGTCCACCCCATGAATGAAATCAGGCTTCAGGGTTTTGATCAGCCATAGCTCCCCCCCCTTCTTAGAGGATCCCACTGTCTAGGGAAAATGAATATGATCGTGTTATTAGGTCTTTGCGGGCGGGAAACTAGATACTAATAGTGGTCAGGGAATTATGAGAGGACATTATAGTACTGAAAGTAGAATGGACTTGGCAGATAACAGAAATAGGTTCCAAGGCGATAGAGGTGAGGTCATTCAAGTTTCAAGAGGTGCTTCAGGGATAGGGGGGTTAAATTGTTTCTATACAAATGCTCGTAGTCTTAGAAACAAGAAGGATGAGCTATTTAGTTATATTAGCAATGAGGATATAGATATATTATGCGTTACTGAATCATGGGTTAATGAAATAGAATTTAGTGACACTATAAGTGAATTTGATTTTCAGGGCTATAATATGTACATTAGTCAAAGGACAGGTAGGATTGGTGGAGGAATAATTATCTATATAAAAAACAACATTGTTTCAAGTTTAAATACTTCAATAAAGCAGGATGGAGTTGAGTCACTTTGGATAGATATTAGGTTCAGTAAAAATAGAATGGTGCATTTGGGAGCTTTTTACAGGCCACCTGGGCAGACTGATGATATAGATGAACTAATGATAAGGGAAATAAGTAAGGGATGTGAAACAGATGCAGTTATTATTGGGGACTTCAACTTAAACTCTGTGGACTGGGAAAATATGATAGGTAGGGATAGAACAAGTGGCAGGTTCATAGAATGCTTTGAGGATAATTTTTTGAATCAATTTGTTAACGATTCAACGAGGGGGGACAATATATTAGATTTAGTACTTTCTAACAGTGATCATTTAGTTCAAGAATTGACTGTTGGGGAAGCATTGGGAAATAGTGACCATCAGATAGTTCGTTTTAACTTGGGAATTGAGAAGGGTAAAATAACTGAGAATGCTGAAAAAGTTCCAAATTTTCATAAGGGAGATTATGTAAAACTTCGAAGCTTGCTAAATTTGGTAGACTGGGATATAGAATTCAGAGGTAAAAATGCTTATGGGATGTGGGATACTTTCAAGCATATAATAAATGTAGTCCAAGAACAATGTATCCCAATGAAGGCCATTAGGAACAAAAGTAGGAAACCATTATGGTGGAATCAGGAGATAGCTAGAAAAATTTCAGAGAAGAAAAGGGCATATAAAAAATTACAGGTAGAAAATAATATTCAAAATTTAAGTGATTATAGAATGGCTAGGAATGAGTTAAATAAGATTATAAAGAAGAACAAAAGGGTGTCAGAAATTAAATTAGCTCAGGATAGCAACAAAGATCCTAGAAAGTTCTTTAGTTACTATAAAATTAATAACAAGTGTGGCAGAGTTAAAATAGGACCTATCAAATATGAAGGGTTTGTGAGAGAAACTGATGAGGAAATAGTTGAGGTACTAAATGGTCATTTTGCATCAGTATTTACAAAAGAGAAACTAAATAGTCCTATGTATAGTACTCATAGGTCAGGAAAAGAGGTGTTTACTAACATTTGTGTGGATCGGAGGATGATAAAAGGACTAATAGGTGATTTAGATACTACCAAGGCCTCCGGCCCTGATAATATTCATTCTAGGATACTTAAAGAAGGGGTAGAAAGTATCTCAATAGCTCTGGACAAGTTATATACTAGGTCATTGGAATATGGAGAAATACCCGATGATTGGAAGAGAGCGAATGTAGTCCCCATTTTCAAGAAGGGTAGTAAAGAGGATCCAAATAACTTTAGACCGGTTAGCCTAACTCCTGTAGTCTGTAAAATTCTTGAGAAAATAGTTAAAAAAGGGATTTGCCAACATCTAGAGAGGGAGGGGTTAATCAGCGATGCTCAGCATGGGTTTAGATCAGGTAGATCATGTTTGACTAACTTACTAGACTTTCTGGAGTTTGTAACAGATCAAGTAGATAAGGGAGAGAATGTAGATATAATTTACTTAGATTTTAGTAAAGCATTTGATAAGGTACCACACAGGAGACTAGTTCATAAATTAAAAATGATTGGGATATGTGGGGGTGTTTCAAATTGGATAGCTGAGTGGCTGAAAGACAGGAAGCAAAGGGTAGTGCTAAATGGTGTAAAGTCAGAGTGGAGGGATGTTATCAGTGGGGTTCCTCAGGGATCAGTTCTCGGTCCATTATTATTTGTCATCTATATAAACGATCTTGGGGAGGCAGTTAATAATAAAGTGTCAATTTTTGCGGATGATACCAAATTAGCAGCTGTAGTTAAAGATATTGATGATAATTTTAAAGTGCAGGGGGACTTAAATAAATTGTTATCCTGGGCACATAAGTGGCAAATGACTTTCAACCTTGATAAGTGCAAAGTTATTAACATGGGAAAAGATAATAGAGAATTTAACTATGAAATGGATGGGCATTGGCTGAGCTCAGTAGAGGATGAGAAAGATCTAGGAGTAGTAATAGATAAGTCATTAAGGTTTTCTAAGCAGTGTATTGAAGCAAGAAATAGGGCAAATAGAGTGCTGGGTTTTATTAAGAGAAATGTCAGTTACAAAAGTAAGGAGGTTATTCTTAAACTCTATAACTCTTATGTTAGGCCACATCTAGAGTACTGTATACAGGCATGGTCCCCACATTTTAGACACGATATTAACCTTCTTGAGTCAGTGCAACGGAGGGCAACAAAGATTATTCCTTCCCTGAGGCACCTTGAATATGAAGATAGACTGAGGGTATTAAATATGTTCTCGTTCGAAAGGAGGTGTGTGAGAGGGGATATGATTGAGCTTTTTAAAATTTTTTCCGGGATAGATAAATTGGATGTTAGCAAGTTTTTTGAGTTAGATGATGGAAATCGGACTAGAGGTCACCACTTGAAAATTAAAAAGCAAGGGTGTAGGTTGGATTTAAGAAAATATTTTTTCACCAATAGAGTGGTAGACTTCTGGAACAAATTGCCGCAGAGGGTAGTAGGTAGTCCAAATCTAAATGTATTTAAGAGTAGGTTGGATGAGTTTATGGGAAGGGAAGGTTGTGATGGTTCCTAAGTTTTGTATATATTAATATTGTTTGTATATATCTATAGCTGCATGATTTAGTTCTTGACAAGCCTTGATTGGTGATACCCTTGTTTCTGGATGCAATCCTCTGGATGTAGTTTTCCTGGGAGTTTGGGTGCCTTGAAAAAGAGGCCGCTTGACTCGGATGACCTATGATGAGCCCTTGTGGCTTTTGTCATCCGTTATATTATATTGTGGGGGACTTTGATTTTGTCTTCCCCTGGTGATGGTGCTTTTTGTGGGTGGGTTTTGACGGAGGCGGATGACCTTTGATAGGCCCTTGTGGCTTTTGTCATCCGTGTAATTATGTTATGTTATGTTTATGTTATCTAAGGGGTGGACTCCTCTTGATAATTCTTCTTGTCCACTAGCCAACAAGGTGGGATAAGTGCATGTGGAAGCAGCATGTCCTCTGTTACCAATATGATACTACCGGTTCTTTGGAAGGGATGAGAAAATTTCCATAGGAACTGAGTGAGAATGGACCTTGTCAACTCAAATTTTTCCTGACATTTCTTTCTATAAAGAAAGGGGGTGGGGGTGGCATAGTCACCTTGTATGCACGCTGGAAGTGGAGAAGAGTCAGTAATAGCACTACACTCCCTACATTCCCCAGTCATTGGGATTTTGGTCCTCGCAATGTATCCCACTACTGGAGCGAGATGAAATACAAGACCAGGAAGTGTACCCAGTCCACCAGAACCTCTAAATAACAGAGAAAAGGTTGGGAGATGTTGAGTACAGTAAGGGATCATCTATATTATTTAACCTTATAGCCTGAGAGGGTGTGCCTGTCCTACAGCAGCATTTTACACGGGGAACTCTTTTGTAGGGAGTGGCATAAGTACGAAATTGAGAAAATCAAGGGCCCACTCCCTGCTTAATCTGCTATACTATACATTACCAGCTGACAATAGCTAATCAAGACATTCAAGTATTAATGCTGGGAATGTTGGCAAGAACAGAAAAAATATCAAAGAAAAAGTAATGAAAAAGGCTGGAAAGGACTGCAAAAGTGGAATGTGCCTAGCCAAATATTGGGCGTGTTTTAATTCTCTAGGAAATTAATACAAAAAACCTCAGCCATTCAAAAAGATAAACTTTAAATCTAGTGTGAGAATTTTACAATAGATGTTCAAGGCATTACATATACTAAGATGCAGCTGAAAATTTTATAACATTTTACCAATGGCTTCATTATTTATATTATTTCCTGCCAAGAGTTTTAAAAAATTTAACCATGTAGGTTTATTTAAGAGCTCAGAAATTCTAAACAAATTTCTTAGTCCTATTTCCTGGCCTATTCATGTGGTGATAAGATTAGTTAAGCTTTTGTTGATCCTTACTGCTTGGTTATAAGTATGAGATGGTAAAATCTGTGATCTTATTTAATAAAAAAATCTTAAAATTTTGTTCATTCATATATACTTTTTTTTTATATATTTGGTTGTTCAAACAGTCAATTTACCTCTACATTTGATGACATCCATCTAAAAAAATCACCAGGAATAATGAATTTGGTATCATCTATGAGCTTAGAAATTTGAAGGCATACAAAAAAAGTGCAACTGAAGCATGATACTACCTTAAGGACAAAAAATATTTAAATTACTAGATAATAAAGGATAAGAATTTCTCAAAATGAAAGATCATTTCACAGTATACAATACCTTTGAAATAAGCTGCAGTAATTCCCTGAACAGCTCTTTCTGGAAGCACAGATGAAATCAGTCGAAACATCAAATAGGCTTGTGTGCCCAATTAAACTCTAAGAACAAATTGCTCTACTTGAACCTGTAGAAATTTAAATTAGAGAAATAAAAGCAAATTAACAGTAGTTTTTAATAACTGTAAGCAGGGTTGGAAAATAAAAAAACCTGGGTTTTATTACCAGTTGTTTTGTTTTTTTTTTTGCTTTTTCAAATGAAATTGAAAAAAAAAGTTTTTTTTTTCAAAATTACACTCTTTTTTCAAGAAGTGAATACTATTATATAATTATTAAACAGAGTAATTATTAATATTATATAAAAATAGAGATAGCTATTCTTTTTCTATGTTATTCTAATGATTGTAGCATTTGTTTTTTGAAAAAGCCCAGAATAAAACCTGGGATTTGGGAGGGGGGGGTTCAAAATTACTTCTTTTTTTTTAAGAAATAAATGCTACTTATTATTTTATTCAAAATTCTTATTTATGTTTATAATTTCAACAAATATGTATCAAATTAAGGTTATTTCTCTGATATTGACTCATAATTCATCTCTCCTTCTACAGGGTATGGCCATCATGAGCACCCAAAATTCTCAATCAGTGATGTTACTGTGATCTGTTCTTACTACAATATAATTTTAATATTATATAAAAATAGAGATAGCTATTCTTTTTCTGTTATTCTAATGCTTGTAGCATTTGTTTTTTGAAAAAACCTGAGATTTGAAAAAACCCGGGTTTTATTTAGCTTTACAGTTTAGGGTTTTTTGCCAACCCTGACTGTAGGCATGTAGTCAATGCATAAGTGTGGAATTGGAAAAAATATATTTCATTTATTTTTAACAATAAAGAGTAAATAGATTATTTTACTCTTTGGATTATCATCAATATAGTTTTAATTTTGAGTTGCACTTAGTGAATACAGCTTAATATAGGTTCTGAACTATGTCTCTACAAATGGGAGTGGGTGCTAAAAAAAGATAAGCCTCCAATAGGATTTAGCACAATGAAATAAGAGAAGAAACTAACAATACAGGGTTGGGTTAATGAATGTATTGCTATATTTATTATAAAGCAATGAATGTGGAGTCTCATGAATGCAAGCTTGAAAACTATGGGGATGAAGATGAAAGAATGAAATTGTGTATCGGTGTAGGTATGGACTGTGAAATGATAGAAGTGATGCTAGGGAAGGATCAGAAATGACTGTGGGTAGGTGGGTATCAGTTGTAGAAAATAGGAATGAACAGAGGTAGGAGAATGAGGATATGTATTTTCCTGGCCAGCACTTGTGCTCTAAGTCCAGAGCTGCTGACTGTAGAATGCGGTGTCACCTTTGAGGAAGAGTGAAATGCTGGTCTGATGGCCCAGTAGTCGCAGTCTTTGACGCTCTCATTCCCCTCAATTCTCACATGCCTAGGAACATAGCAAAAGATAATCTTGACATCTGCCCGGCTCCCGGAAACTGTGGTATCACGGATACCCCAAACCAGGAGGTGTAAAGATTGTAATCCTCCAAGAATACTCAGAGCAGTTTAGGTTTCCCTAAAGATCACAATCTGGTCTCCGAAATGGGCATGACACATTACATAACATACTGAACAGTGTATTGCAACCAGTTCAGCCATGAAGACTGAGGCAATACCTGGTAGAGCCCAATGATTTCAAAAAGAGGGGATACAGTGTGGAAACTGACCCCATCCTGGACTTGAAGCCATCCGCATACACTGGCACAGATCCAATGTGACAATAAGTGTACTCCAAAAAGGTGAACACAGAACTCCAGGCACTGTGGAAGGAGGCGTGGCAACAAATATTCAAAGGTAGTACCATCCAGGGTATCATCCTGGGCATAACCAGAGGAGCTCTCAAATGAGTTTCCTAGCCCTAAAACTAAAAGGCTTAGTATATGACTGGTCTTTCTTGCAGCATAGGCACCAACACGGTCAGCTGCTGATGCAGTGAGCAGCGTTAGTGAATGAGGCAGGGGCCAGGCTTGCACAATGCATTGTACAAGGTGCAGATTGAGTGGCATCTCCCCAGCATTGACAAGTAGGCTCTCAACGGGGAAATGAGGAAGGGACTGGTCGCCAGGTGGAGACCAGTGTGGTGGATCAAGTTTACTTTCTAAAATACACGCTCAGCTGCAGATATAGAAAACTTGCCTCCATAGCCAAGCTTCGAATGGGCAAAGGATTGATAGAAAAGCAAAGCAGTAGGCCTATCAGTACCATAGGTGATGAACATCAGAGAATGTCCATGGAATGGCTTCAAGAGACCCCAAGGCTGTGAATACAAGCCTCTCGGGTGAGGCATTGGTCAAAAAAGGAAATGGTGCAAATCTACCACTTTCTGTCGAACCCCATTAAGTAACAAGTCCGGGTCAGGGTGGATCCATGGATAGCAGCAGAAGTGCACCACCTTAGTCTTAGACAAGGAAAATCCAAACTTGTGTGCTTTGGTATAGTGAGAGAAGTGATTCAATGCCGGTTGGAGTCAAAGCTTGAGGCTTGGCATCTGGGCCACACCAAGAGAGATTGAAAGGTCATCCAACAGAGCATAACAAGAACTTATTCAAGCAGCATTGAGGTGATACTGTTAACAGTCAGGGCAAAGAGAGCAACACTGAGGACACTTTATGATCTCACAAAAATTCAGAAATAAAGATTGGGAGAGATCCCCCTCACCCCCATTGTGTGGAGATACTGTATCATAGGGATTCTCCAGATCAAAAAACACTGTGTAGTGCTGTCTATAAAGGAAGACCTCACAGATGACATTTTCCAGATGGAGGAGAGCATCTGATGTGGTCAAACTTGCACAAGTTGCAGAGTGAGGAAGAGAGGTCACATCTACTGTCCAGGAAAAGGTTAGTCTAACATTTACCAATTTTTCCATCAAGAGATTTGATGGAAACTGGACAGAGTAGTGATATTTTCCTTATTTACAAAACTCAAGCACAGTAGCCATTCACCAGGAGTCTAGGAGGACACCCTGTATCCATAACCTGTTCAATAAATCAAAATGAAAAAGCATGCCTCACTCACTTAGGTGTGGAACCATGGCATACAGGACATTGTATGAACCAAGGACAGTGTCCACACACAATGCAAGAGTGGAACAGAACTCACTCAATATAAACCTATCATATATCTGGATTCTTGGCAACACAAGTAAATATGTACGCCTGGAGTGAGGGAAAATCCATTAGAAGGGGGGGGATAACTATCATCCATCGATTGAGTAGTGCGACCGCGGCTTCAGCTGTTGTTTACCTCAGGCGATCCCAGCATGGCTGGAAAGGGGAGGATGCGGGGAAAACTCCTTGTCTAAATACTCAGATTGATAAGGGCTGCATTCCAACAGCCCGCTCCTGTTGTTCCTCATGCTTTTGAGCTTGGAAAATTGCTCCTCTGCGACAACAAGGTCAATCACATGGAGGCCATGCTTAAAATCAACGTTATTTTTCCCATCACGTGCTTGTTCCCTCACACTCCTCTCTTTTCAAAAGTTGGACCTTTTCTCAGTAAAAAAAAAAAGGAAATAAGGGGAGAAAAGGGAAAACCTGATACTCTTTTAAGTGGGGTGGGGGGTGGGGGCGACTCAGTTCCGACTCATTTTCTACCGAAACATAAAGGAATTATACACAATGTACATACGCTGTTACCAAGATATAAACTACAAACAAAAAAAATTAAAATGACCAGCTTATTCTAAAATTGTCATGCGACCACACAGAATACTATACATACTAGCAAGAAAATGAATACTTAAACAAAGACATAGGTATACAAAAAAAAAATCTAAAACCACACATAACATTATTTCACGGATCACAAAAGCCACAAGGGCTTATCAAAGGTCATCCGCATCCGTCAAAACCCACCCACGACATATGGCTTCCACTTGGGGAGTTAACCCAAAAGAAACATGAAAATAACAGGGACATTCCCAATTCGTATCGCGAGGACAGTTATTCTCACTTCATAAATACATATATACTACAAAGAAATGGAAGTACACAAAATAATCAATTATCCTAAAAAAAATAATTTAAAAGTACCTTAAACTATTACGGATATAAATATATACAAGTACCAAACATTTGTTTCGGGCTATTCTCCATGCAACTAATCGGGATTAGCGGGTAACGCATTTCTGCTAAGGGAATCGACCATCTGATTGTCTGTCCCCTTAATGTAATTGATTTTAAACTGGTACTCCTGGAGAAGGAGACTTCACCGTATTAATCTGCCGTTCGTGTGTTTCACGTTCCGGAGATACGCAAGGGGGCAGTAGTCCGTTTCCACACGAAACTCTTTCCTTACTAAGTAAATTTTGAATTTCTGAATTACCCAGATTATCCCTAAGGCTTCTCTTTCAATAACTAAATAGTTCTTTTCGCGGGGTAATAATTTGCGACTAGCGTAGGCCACAGGATGACTTTCACCTCCGTCCTCATATTAAAGTAGCACACAACCAAAGCCTTCGTTGCTGGCGTCAGTTCGAATCCCAAACGACTTTTCAGGATTGGGCAACTTCAAAATGGGGGCAGAAACTAACTTCATTTTCAAAGAGTTAAAATTAGCGGTGGCCTTCGGGTTCCAGGTTATTGAGTCGGAGGCAGTTCTTTTTCAAAAGGTCGCAGAGGGAGGCGGCCAGGGACGCAAAATTTGGGACAAAGCGTCGGTATAATGAAGCGGATCCCATGAAAGACCAGAGCTGCTTCTCATTGCCGGAAAGAGGCATATCAACGATCGCCTTTATCTTCTCCTCTAGGGGACTAAGTTGTTTTTTTTCCAATATTAGACCCTAAATATTTAATAGTTTCAAAAGCGAAGTGGCACTTACCGGGGCCAATAGTAAGACAGTTTCCTCGCAACTGGGTCAGCAAGCCTCGAAGGGATACTAAATGTTGGTCCCAGTCGCAGGTAGCAATATAAATATTGTCAAAATAGAAAGAGATATTTGGCAAACGATCCCAAATTCTCCGCATTAACCGATTATAATTGCTACAAGCGGTTATGAGCCCGAAGGGAAGTCTCCGGAACAGCATAAACCCTTTGTCAGTGGCAAACGCCGTAAATTTCCTCACTTCTTTCTTGAGCAAAACTTGGTAATATGCCTTACACAGGTCAAGTTCAGTAATGAATTTCGCTTCCTCAAACAGATGGAGGTTTTGATCTATCAGAGGGATGGATTCGGCGTCGAAAACGGTGACGGAATTTAGTTTCCGAAAGTCGACACACATCCTATAAGAGTCATCGGGTTTCTTAACCATGACTATCGGCGAGCAATAATCAGAAGTAGAGGGCTCAATTATGTTTAATTGGAGCAAATTCTCTACCTTTAAATTAAAGGCTTGCCTCAAGTGAATGGGTAAGGGATAAGGCTTAGATCTAACCGGTTCCTATGTCGTGAGCTTGATGTCGTGCTCAAACTGAGTGGCGCATCCAGGGTTTTCAGAAATAACGTCACTAAATTGACTAAGGAGAAGCTGGAGCTGATTTCGTTGTTGTGGTGTCAGCCGCTCGTCGATTTTCAGATCATCAGTGGATAACTCGGTCTCTCCTAGCAGGGACGGTAAAGGATAGTCTTCGTCCTGCTCAACACATACTGTTCGCACAATATTAAGGGATTCGGCAGGGTAACCTGATTCCATGGCGGATCTATTATCGAGCGCCACAATATGATTAATGTGGGTACGGCGGTGGTACCTCTTCACCATATTGATGTGGAATAATTTTTCTCCGGAAGGTGTTCGGATTAGATAGTCCGCAGGTCCTCGTGCCTCCAAAACCGGAAAGGGGCCCTTCCATTGGCTTAGGAGTTTATTGCTCTCGGTGGGCAGCAATAAGAGAACTTCGTCTCCTGCTTCGAGACGGCCATCTATAGATTTAACGTCGAAGTATGTTTTGTATTTTTTCTAAATTTACTTCAGCGTTCTTGTACGCGATGCTGGCGCATTGTGCTAAACTCTCGCGGAGTTCCAGCACATACGTATAGGAAGATTCAACTTACTGATCGAGTTGAGGTTGTGAGAACAACTCCTTTAAAATACTAAGGGGACCTCTTACGTTACGACCGTCAACAATTAGAACGGGGCAAAGCCAAGCGTACGATGCGGGATTTCCCTGTAGGCGAAGAGTGCCACAGGAAGATAGCGGTGCCATTCACGTGGTTGTTCGGCACATATCTTACGTAGGATGGACTTGAGTGTACCGTTTAATTTCTCACACATTCCATTGGTCTCTGGATGGAAAGGAGTGTTAAACACAGGCTTTACCATCTATCATCAATAATTTTCTCACATGCTCCATTAATTCTGAAGTAAGCTGTCTTCCTCTGTCGGACAATACCTCCTTCGAAACGCCTACTCTCGAAAAAATGGATATGAGGGCTTCTGCACAGGTTATGCTATTTATCCTCTTTAGTGGGACAGCCTCGGGAAACGCGTGGCAAAATCCACTAGATTGAATATATAGCTGTACCCTTCACTAGATGGGGGGTGAATGGGGCCGACAAGGTCGATGGCCACACGGGAGAAGGGTTCAGAAATGATGGGGCCTCTTTGAAGGGGAGCAGGTTTTCACGCGACCTTTAGCAGACGTCTTTTGACAAATGTCACATGTCTGGCAATGCTTTGAGATGTCAGCTGCTGCGCCTGGCCAAAAGAAATGCTTGAAAATTCTCTGACCTGTCTTGTTATGACTGAAGTGGCCAGAAAATACACTATCATGCGCGACCTTGAGCACCATAAGAACATAAGAAAAGAAGGAGACTGCAAAATACCATTCATGGCCTACACTTGGCAGCTCATGTGCGCGACCTTGAGCACCATGGGGACAGATATAAGATTGGGGAATGCAAAGAGAGAGGTCTACTGGGTTAACGCCATCCGTAGTCTCTCTGTAAAGGAGGCCATTCTTTTCGACGTAGGACACGGTCTTGTTCCCATGAAACGAGTCTTGCTCTTTATTTTGCGACTTTTTCCATAAGGGTAGGAAAATGCCACACTCCTTCTGCGTCTTGGCGAATTCTGGGTTTAGAATTCCCTTAAATTCTGAGTTAGCGGGAACTTCGAGAGGGGCCGGATCCTGGGATTCTTTTCTCGCTCGTGCGCGTGTGGTGATCAGCTGGGCCACTGGGTTAGGGGAGATTTGGGGCCTTTGTCCAATTAGTACTGAACAGAATTTTATTGGGGCCGAAACTGCTTCGGCCCAGCCCTTAAAGTACTGACAGTCGATGTATCACCTTACAATTGGGAAGCGGCTGGAACGTCCTAAGTAGTCGTGGACTATTGCAAATTTATCGTGGTGAGGGGACAAAGGGTGTAGAAGTTTCTCAGACACAATGATGCAAGTACACCCTGTATCACGGACGATAGTGGACGTACGACAGCCGTTTACACTGCCATTCTCAAATTTTAGGGCTCCTTGTGAGCTCTTATTAAAAATAAATATTCACTTGGTGATCCGGAGGGCCTTGGGGAGATGAAGGAACGGGGAGCTCAACGGGAAGAAGAGGGGAAGCGGCATCGGATCTTAGTTGGTGAACATGTTGAGGGAAAGTTGCTCTGAAATTTAGAGTTCTGGGGACAGTTTGAACTTATGTGGTTCGCTACTCAGCACGTACAGCATACAATGGGTCTCTTTGGGAAGGATACTGGATGGAAAAACTGGAAAGGGGGCTTCACGACTCGAGGTTCAGTGGAGGCAAAACTTCTTGGTTTGAAGGGGCCTGAAATTTTCACGAACTTCGAATGGGAATTTTGAGTAAATCAGGGATTTCCGGTTTTAGATTCCGCTTCTTCAACGCATTCCTTGAAGGATCGACAACGCCGGTCCTTCACGGCTGCGTGGATCTCTGGGGGCAGCAAAGCCAGTAACTGGTCCCTTAAAACAAAATCTAATAATGACTCATAATCGGGGGAAATTTTTGAAGACTCTAGCCAAAACTTAAGGTTTCTTTGGGAGGTATACCCAAACTGTCGAAACGTTTGACCGGGTAGGATCCTAGCGCCACGGAACTTATGGCGGTAGTAATCAGGGGTCATATTATGGGCTGCGAGTAATTCAGCCTTAAGGGTAGGATAATCAATTGTGCATCCTGGGGGCAATGCGATGAAGATATCTCTCAATTTCGAGTTGAGCAAGGGCAGCAATTTCGCTACACCTTCTTTTTCCAAATCAATGTGATTGATTTCCAGAATTTTCTCTAAATGCGTTAGGAATGAGAAAAATTCTTCGCTCTGCTTAAATATGGGGAGTTTAAAGGGGACACCTTCAGGGGCTTCCGATCTGCCACTCACAGATTGTGTTTCTGCTTGTGCTCACATCATTTCCACTTCGTGCTGGCGTATTTGTTGCCTTTCTTCCCAGTCTCGTTGTCTTTCTTCTCTTTCTAGTTCACGTTGTCTTTCTTCTTTTTCTAGTTCACGTTGTCTTACTTCTTGTTCACGTTGTCTTTCTTCTTGTTCATGTCTCTCTTCTTGTTCTAGCTTCTCTTTACTTTTTCTTTCTTCCCTAAAATGTCTTTCTTCATTTTGAATATATTCTACGAAATCTCTTCTAGACAGGCCAAGAGATTCGCCTTGCGCTTTAAAAACTTCGAACGAGGCCATTTTTTCAAACTTTTCTTAGCTTTCTTTGTGCTAAAAAAAAATAACGCCAATGTGGACCTACTCCGTGTGTGCAAACTTTTACCTACACTAACGAACTATTCGAGTTTCTATCTCTGGGACAATCTCAATGCACGGAAAAAAATAAATGGTCACTCTACCTAATTACCTAATCCACCTGGGAAATTTTACGCTCGATTCTTTGTTGAGATCTAGGTACACAAATTAAATAGGGGACTTTAAAATTTAAATGGGAAATTATTCTCCTTAAACCTTTGAGCAAATCTTTAGCCTTTTCACTTAACACCAAAAATTAATTGATTCGTAGCCTCCACTCTCGAAGGCTCCACTCCCCGTCGAAGTGACTCAACCTCTATTCCCACTTCGCAGGAAACGACCATCTTCTTCCCCTCCATTTTGTACAAGGTATTGTAACGAATATTTTAGCTTCCCCAAATTTATAATTACCGCCTACTGTCCCCCCTTCCCCTCCATTATCATTGTGTGCTTACTATGTCCCGTGTAAAGCCCAACTTTAATTCGATTTAGCCTAGCAATTTTTATTTGCATTTTAAATACCTAATCTTATTGCTGGCCCGTTGACCACTGTAATTATTTGTATTATTATATGTCTTTTATTGTTCTACCCTTTAACCTAAGTTATTAGTAAGTATTAAAGTTTATTCTTGTCGACTCCTTTACTTTCAACCTTTGAGCTCATCATAGCCGTGTAATAGCCCTGTAACCAAGTAAGACTTAAACACTCAGCCAATACTGAGAATTAAAGTAGCTCTATTGAACTAGCCCTCCCTTACGAGAATCTGACCTCGTAATCGGACCCGACCGACTCAAAGGTATTAAAAAGAAAACCCCCGGCACTCTAAAATCAAATATAATAGATATATGTATGGTATATAGGAACCTATACCACGACATATAGCAAATGTGAATTCTTAATTGGTACGGGGGCAAGTGTATCAATTATTCCGAGTAGACTAGTGAGATCAGGTGATGTGCGCGAATCTGGCATTAACATTTCAATAGCTAATGGCGGAAAAATTAAAGTCCGCGGCGAAATTCATAAGGATCTAGCGATCTCCAGTCTTCGCCGATCATTTAGGTGGTCGTTCGTTGTAGCAGATACTACCTCTCCATTATTAGGCATTGACTTTTTAAGACATTATGATCTTTTAATAGACTGTGCGCGCGACATGCTAATAGACAATCCAACTAAACTCGTCTCAAAAGTGAAACTGTCTGAAGAACAGGGGGTAGCTTTAATAATCGATGACCAGCAGCACCTACCGCTCCCTTGCAGAGCAATACTGGAAAAATATGAAGTTCTGTACGGACCCGCACCCGCTCAGTACTCCCCGTCACCGCCGAACTCAGTAAAGCATACAATTGAAACTGGTAGTACCCCGCCAACATTGCTCGGCCAAGACCTCTTTCGATGGAAAAACTGCAGCTGCCAAAGCAACGTTCGAGACTCTAATGAAGGAGGGGATAGTACGCCCGTCCAGGTAACCATGGGCCTCACCTATCCATAAGGTGCAAGAGAAGTCACTCGGTGAGTACAGGTGGTCAGTGATTTCCGAGCGTTGAATGCCATCATGAAGCCCGACAAGTATCCCCTGCCGCGGATTCAAAGAATTACGCACCACCTTCATGGCCAAAATATATTTTCGAGGTTGGACCTGGTCGTGCTTACCACCGAATCTCCATGAAACAGGCAGACAATGAGAAAACTGCGGTTACAACTCCATTTGGTTTGTAGGAATATGTTAAGCTCCCATTCAGTCTTCGAAATGCCAGCTGTACCTTCCAGAGGCACGTGAGCACCCTGTTTCGAGGATTATGATTCGTTTTTGTGTACATTGACGATATCCTGTTGTATTCAGACAACATGGATGATCATCTGAAGAACTTGGAACAGGTCTTTGAAATGTTGGTCAGAAATAGTTTAAGAATAATTGGGGAAATGCGAGTTGGCAAAGGAAATAATTGACTTTTTAGGCCACCACGTCTCGGTAGAAGGTATCTGAACACCGGGAAGAAGATGGAAGAGATTAAAGACATATTACTACCAAAAGATTGCAAAGAGCTTCGAAGATATTTGGGGATGGTAGATCCCCAACTTTGCAGCGATTGCAGCCCCGCTGACCGAGCCTTTTTGCATGCAACCAACGGCTCGAGAGCTCGTGTGGTACGAAGAGGCACGTTAAGTATTTGAAAAGACCAAATCAGCTTTAATCGGCTCCGTGAAACTCTGTCACACAGTGCTCAATGATTCTCCATACCTATTGTTAATGGATTATTCCCAGTATGCGGCAGGTGCTGCCCTGCACCAGATGGTTAAAGGATTTGCGAAACTGGACGCAGCAAGTATTCTCCACCTACGACAGAGAGCTTCTAGCGGCGTATCTTGCTGCCATGCACTTCAGGCACCTAATTGAAGGTCGCCACGTCACCTTGTGCACTGGGCACAAGCCCCTAGTTTCAGCCTTTGCATCTCCACTGAGTGCCAAGACAGACAGACAACAACGCCATTGGATAGCGATTCTGGTGTACATTAGTGACATCGCGTAACTGCGTGGACAGGATACCGTAGTTGCTGACTGCCTTTCAAGGAACCTCAATTCGATCTAAATCAACTTTCATGACCTCCGAGCCTTGGCGGCAGCGCAGGAAGATGATCCCGAAGTAAAGGAATTTCATTCGCGCCTGAAATCGTACCCGTTTCCCGAAGATGTTCCGCTTTGTTGCGAAATAACACCTGGATACGCACGACTGTTTGACCCGCTGGCATGCAGAAGAGCGATCTTCTATCAAATGCACAATCTGCCACACCCTGGAATCAAGTTTTCACTTCGGCTCATCAAATCGAGGTATTTATGGACAAACATGGCCAAGGATATCCGCTCCTTGACAAGAGAGTGACTCCCCTGTGAGACTTTCAAAGTGAATCGTTACACAAAGTAGCCGATTCTCCCCATTAATACTCCTTTATCGAGGTTCGAAATGGTACACATCGATATAGTGGGACCACTCCCACCGTGTACACTATCTGGACAATCCTACCCCTCGCACAATCGGTACTTGCTGTCATGCATCGACCGAACAACAAGATGGATCGAAGTGTTACCAATCCCGGACATAAGTGCTACAACGGTTGCTTTAGTTTTCTTGGACGGGTGGATTTCCAAATTTGTAGTCCCACTTTATGTGGTAACTGACAGAGATGCCCAATTCGAATCATAACTATTCAAAGAGCTGTCTGCCCTCGTTGGTTTCTAGCGTCCTTGCACCACGGTATACAGACCGTTCACGAACGGGGTGGTGGAAAGGGCACACAGGACTCTAAAGTGCTCCATAATGGCCCGTAAACAAGGTTAGCTAGTGGCACTCCCAATCGTCCTGTTAGGAATTCGCTCTTTGCCAAATGATTCGGGATTTTCACCATTTACGGCAGTCATAGGAAACACACTCTTGTGTCCAAAACCTCTAGTGTCATCATCTTCATCGAAGACCGATTCCAAATTCATATAAGAACTGGTATCCACCATGGCACAAATTGACTTCGCGCAAGCAACGTGAGGACAATCGCACTCGGTCCCCAAGCCTTTCGTGCCCCATGACCTCTGCGAAGCGACTCGTGTGTGGGTCCGAATAGACCGCGTAACAAAACCACTTGAAGCGCCCTATGCTGGACTCTCCCTAAGGGGAGACGAGACGAGACACTGTCTCGATTGACAGGTTGAAACAGCGAGATGGTGGTGCACCGAGCCATCAACAACACCCTCGGACGCAGGGTGAAGAGAGGAGGAGGGCCAGATGCACTTCCCTTCGGATAATACAGAACACACGAGAGGACGAAGCCACGGGAATTCATACGGACATGTCTACAGACACCGGAGAGAGGAACAATGAGAAGAAGGTGCTCACGCGCTCCAGGAGACGAGTCGCATTTGTTAAGAACCCGTCATTCATTCATATATTTTTACTCGTAACTCTGTATGACAATATTATTTAGGAATATTGAAATGAGAGAGGTAAAGGGATAAATATACACGCCTCGTTGCCTCTATAACCTTAGTATATATATATATATATATATATATATATATATATATATATATATATATATATATATATATATATATATATATATATATTGAAATGTATTTGTTAGGTGTCAGGGTTGTATTCATATAGGAAACTAACGCGAGATACGCCAGTTGTAAATGGAATACTTAGAAAAATGTA
Source organism: Ceratothoa steindachneri (assembly GCA_963969495.1). NCBI lineage: Eukaryota > Metazoa > Arthropoda > Malacostraca > Isopoda > Cymothoidae > Ceratothoa > Ceratothoa steindachneri. The sequence continues at coordinate 161,946,958 of OZ018327.1, forward strand.
TTAAGCATCCTTGCATTAATGCCGTACGATATGGCAGAACTCAGCATAAATGGGCCCACTTAAATACAGGCATGGGCATAGTTAATATCGACGCCCTGCATGCTTATTGAAAATACTACCGCTATTAGGAGTACAAGAAGTAATATTACAGGTATATCTACATATATAATACGACTTTCATTATAACTCCGTCCTCAGGAGGCGGAGTACTTGTGGTGGTCGAACTACATTATAGTAGGCTTTGTGCTTGATTCAAACACCTCCACAACGTGGACGCGAATTGGTCCTATTTTATCCAAGTATGCCTTTCGAAATGTAATGTAAAGACTCAATATTGTATTGGTTTGTAAATGTACATATATAGTTGTGTTTACGCGTGAGACTCAAAGGAAGCAAAGGCCAAGCGCCCGAACACCTGTTTGATAAGACGGACCAAGTCGTGTCTCGAAAAAAAAATTATCAGACATGGAAGTTTACTTAAGAGATTGAATAAATACAGCTGCTGAGCGTACGAGGCGATGCCGCGAGAAGCATTTCAAATGACACAAATAAACATTTGATCTAAAAATGTAGACACGGTGTACAGGTAGCTTAGCTCCACCCATAGGGTGGAGAATTGAGACTCCAAATATGCTCGCGGGTCTCTCTGGCCACACCCTCTGTATTACGAGCATATATCAAGAAGAGACAGAATAGGAATAAAGGAGAGAATAAGGATATAGATATTGATCATACTACTCGTAATCATTATTAGTCGGATCCCCATTGCTATTGTTACTTAGCTTTCTTTCACTCTCACGGCTAATCACTGAGTCTTGTCTCGCCTCATCCTGTATGCGCGTTGTTTTTCTACTTAGACATTCTAGTATCCCGTCGAATACGCTCGGTAATCGCGTCACTTATAATATAAACATCACAACTAACTATAATTTAAGAAGGGGATTTTTTTGAGTATATGAATAATAATTTCATCTTAGTTTGGTTGACTTGTTTTTTTTTATCAAAGTTATTTCTAATAATTATTTTATAATATCAAAAAACAAAATGGTGAAGTTCAGAAATAAATATAAGTATCGAAATTTTGTTAATTTTTTAAAACCCAACGAATTACAAATGGTGAAATTCAGAAAATTTATTTTTATATATCTTCTATAACTATATTTTAGCAACGTGATATTTTGAAAGTGGGGAAATTTAGTTTAAAGTTCCCTTTTAAAATTATTATAATTGGCGAAGTTCAGGAAATTGATTAAAATTTCACCATGGCTGCTGTTTTTAGATTTTAAATTTTAATCTTAATAGCGAAGCGCAAGCTCCCCCTTAGGAGAGAGTGGCGAAGTCATTGCCTGGTCTTCATTATAAAATAAAGTGTTTATTTTCGTAAGTCCATCTTTGCCTTAAGCCTTCGATAAGCCCAGCCAAGCAAACGAACAACTGAAAATTATTAATCTTTGGAGTCAGATTAATAAATCACCGCAACGACAGCCATCAATCGGAAGTTAGGACCTCGTCGCGCCCCAAAGCTGGTGCCCGTCATTTGATTCTTACTACTGGTGACAGTGTCGTTCCTCTCCACCTTCAACCGGTGACAATATATATATATATATATATATATATATATATATATATATATATATATATATATATATATATATATATATATATATATATATATATATATATATATATATATTTTATACCCCATAATTGGTGACACTATCGTTATCTGAACGTACAACTGGCGACCACTGGAACATCCTATAAGACAATATAACTTCAACAAATATATTTCGAATAAGGTCGCTAATCGTATATATAAACCCCCGGAAACAATAATTGTTCTCGACATTAGTAACTTCACCCTGAGTCCACCCAAATTGTTATGTTTTTCCAGTTTGTTTCCTGCGTTTTCATTTTGTTTAGTATTTTGTTCGCCTTATATATACTGAGCTCCTGCTTTATTTTTTTTATTACTCAGTTGAAAATGGCATCAATTATAACTTTGCCGAAACTAGTTCTGTTGTTATAAATAAATTTTGATTCAAATATTGTGGCTTACTATTATTTTCTCACTGATATATATCACGCTAATGGGATATCTTCTCTTATATATATATATATATATATATATATATATATATATATATATATATATATATATATATATATATATATAAACGTCGAAGCCATGTAAATAATGTATCAATATTATTGATGAAACAAAATTGTTTACCCTCTAGACTATATTAGAAATCAAAGAACCTCATTAATAATACTTCGTATTTTCGAGGGGGAGTCCTGTAGCGCCTAATTGCAAGGGGAAGTTGAGCCAGCAAAGATCATCACAAATAAGTACTCCGTTGGCCCTATTGAAATTTTGAAATTGGGCACACAAATCGAACACTCAAATAATAAGCCATGTTGTAACAATGGACTAATGTAGAACAAAGCAAATACTTGTAAATATGTTAAATCTCAATAGTATGTATAAATGCAAAATAGAATACGTTGCAATGAGGCAAGCAAAATCGTTGGGGTTCCCACGCGAATGTACAAACATACATATATTAGGAAACAGATGTGAGCCTAAGGTCTGGAAACAAATAAATGAAGCAGTGGAAAAGAGCTGGACACATATAAAAGAGTCTGATCTGACTAGCCAAAATTTTCCTGAACCTGTGAAACGATGAAATCAATCTTGCTATGGATGTCGGCTTGATAAGCCCTGTCAGGTGGCCAAAATGCAAATACTCCTTTGGTGCACACGTGCCTACACTAAACATGCGAACATCTTTTAACTCCACCCAGTAGTATAAGCTCCGCCCCACGTTCAGATTAACAGAAGCGAAGTCACGCCCCCTTAATTGGAGTTGTTATAAATAGACGGGCTGAAACATTCTCATGATTAGTATTCATTCTTCATTATTCTCATTTTGATTTGTACATTAATAGCGTCACTAGTACGTTCCTCGTCCTCAATCCATCCGCCTATAGTCCCAACAATCTGACGCAGAAGGAGACTTAAAGAAAGACTGATATCAACATTCATAGTCAGCCCAAAGGCGTGAACGCACAAACGAACTACTGAAAACTCACCTCTTTCGCTTGCCCGAACTGAGGTAGCCCTATACCGGGATTAAAGACTACAAAACCGCCATTTTCTTCCGAGTCCTTCCTTCTGCCAAGCAATAACTAGGTTACCATTCAAACCCAACCTACAAGCGGATTATCCGAAAGAACCCTTTGGAGTCAGATCAAACTCGACTGTACGGCAGCCTTAATCGCCTTAGCCAGACACCCATGCACTGGTAACCCATCGTCACCCCAAAACTGGTGACCATCTACAAACCACACACCTATAGAGATTTTCTTGCCCACGCCCAGCCAGAATTTATCCGAACCCACCAGGCTCCCCCGAGCTCTCATCTCTATACCAGTCTCAAACACGGAGACCAAACGTTCATTTTTGGTCCTGAACCGACTGAAAATATACTTAAGAAATTTCATGGGTCAAGAAGGCCCCAAAAGCTAGCCGCTGATCGGTGTTCACAACGAAATTGATGTTAGAATAGACAGCGTAATCAATGCATTTGCCCAAAGGCTCAGGAGGTTGAGGTTCTTGTGAAATACGGTGGCTAATGCTATGTTTTATTAATGTATGTTAGATGCTGTTATTAAACCCTTTCAGACCCGTTTATGTTAATATATCTTATTTTTAAACTATACTTGCATTGCGTTATTCAGAAAGAGTTATGTGATAATTAGTGATGGTTCTAGAATGTATGACGCCCTGGGGAAAATATACCTTTGGCACCCCTCTTGAACTGTTCGGGACTCCCCCAAAACAATATTTATAGATATTAAATAAATACACAAACTATATAAAATAACAACCATAAATAACAAAAAGGAAGTAACAATAATAGAAAAAGAGGACCACCTTCGCTACTGGGTGATCGCTCCCCCCCCACGTCTTTTTCCTCTCCCGGCAATCCATGACGCCCCTGGGAAGATGACGCCCTGGGTGGCTGCCCATATTGCCCACACCTAAATCCGCCCTTAGTAATAATAGCTCGTCCAGAAAAAGCTATTATATTACTCTATAATAGTAACACTAGTGGGCACCCGCTATCCTTTTGTTATTCCACACTTCGCAATTTCGCTAACTTTATTGGGCATTCCGCTTATTGCTGATTCGTAACTTTTCCGGCCTCGCCGGGCCGCTATCGCAAATCCACTAATGCTGACGCTAATATTTTGTTTAGTCCACTAATGAAGTCCGCTATCGCAAATCCACTAATGCTAACGCTAATATTTTTTTTAGTCCACTAATGAAGTCCGCTAACCATTTTTTAGTCTGCTAGCCCTTATTATTGATGTTAAATCTCTCTTCACTAACATTCCTATAAGTCAAGGGTTCCTAATCTAGGGTACACGTACCCCCAGTGGTACAGTTGTAGTCTTCAGGGGGGTACATTATATCCGAGAAAATAACCACTACTGTACAATACATGATGTAATCTCCATCCAGATTGCATTACGTATTAGTCCGCTCTCTATTTCTGACGTTTATATTTTGGTGCGAGTTGGCAACCCTCTGTTTCTATCGCTTTATATGCAGACGCCTGCAAGCAGGACGGGCACTTTGTAGCTTCATTGTGTGGGTTGAGTCAAGGTGAGTATGTTTAAATTCCTTTCTTTTTAATAATAATTTTTTAATGTATTTTAATTGTTAATAGGCATTTATTTAACAAATGCAATTATTTAAGTGATGTGCTATGCAATTTTTTTTAATTTTATTTTATGTTAGGACTAAACTTAATTAAAAAGAGTGGGGACGTAATAATTGCTTAGAATTTAGAACGATTGTGCGTTCTTTATCATTTCAATAACAAACTGATACGTACATGTATAAGGAAAGCTTGTAAGTTTTTATTTCAAATACCTTTTATTTTGAGAAATCTAAAAGAGTTGCCTAAAATAGTTTATTACACAAAAAAATAAATGAAAAAAACAAGAATATACAGAATTTATATCAAGAAATATAAATTCTATTGCTTCGTAACATATCAATACCACACACACACTGTTACCGCTCACATTTTTATCTCACACACACATGCTTTTTTAGTTTAGAATTTAGATTTTTTTGTTTATTAGTATTCATTTATTAATTTTTCTTTCTAGCCCTCATGAAATTAACAAAGACGAGCGAAAGAAGGAAATACTCAGAAACCTACTTACAGTTCGGGTTTACATCAACAGTAAACAATGGCTTGAATATTCCACTGTGTGTACTTTGTTAAAAAAAACACTGTGCAATGATTCATTGAAGCCAAGCCTTCTCACTCGACATATGGAATTCAAAGACAAAGATCTCGCCTTTTTCAAGCGTAAAGAAGCAATGTTTAAGAAACAACGACTGGATCCAAGCGGTAGGTTTTTCCAACAAACCAGAGCAGCAGTGAAGGCATCTTATGACTTTTCACTTCTGATTCTTAAACAAAAGAAAGCTCATACCATTGGAGAAAACCTTCTTTTTTTCCAGCTGCAAAATAAATAGTAGGTTGTGTCCTTGGAGATGAATCTGTAAAAAAGCTTAATTTTATCCCTCGGTCTAAAAATACAGTTCAACGATGAATTGCAGAAATGTCTAGATATTTATGAGCAAGTGATTAGTGAGATTTCTATGTCCAACATTGGGTTTGCAATTCAACTTGACGAGTCCACAGATGTGACAAATTGTGCTCAGTTAATAATATTTGCTCAGTATGTAGGTAATGAAGGCATTGAAGAAGAGTTCTAGATGAATGCAGGACTATAAGCAGCAACAAAATGAGTTACAAGGAGTTACAAGGAAAGAGAGTACCTTAGGAGACCTTACGGTTCATTCAAAGAGGGTACCTTTGAACTAGCAATCGAGTAGGCACATGGCTGCTCAATTGTTTTGCGTCCCTAAACGGCCACTTTTCAAGACTTTGTCTAGGCTTGGCTTGAACTGGTCAACAGATTCACTGTTGAGAACCTGTACTGGAAGTGCGTTCCACTTACCGCAGATACTGTAGGTGAAAAAATTTCCACACAGATTGCGGTTGTAACGCTTCAGTTCAAGTTTAAAGCCGTGATTGCGCGTTCTGTTCTCACTCAGTGTGAAAATATCCCGGTAGTCAACATTGTCGAACCCTCGAAGTATTTTGAAAACTTCGATGAGCTGACCACGCAGTCTACGGGTTTCCAGCGAAAACATATCTAATTCCCTTAGTCTATCCTCATAACTTTTATGTTGGATAGAGGGAATCAGTTTGGTTGCCCTAGCTTGTACGCGTTCCAACCTTGCGATGTCCTTTCGAAACGAAGGATTCCAAAATTGTACGGCATACTCTAGGTGCGGCACAACGAGGGAGTTGTACAGACAAAGTACTATCTCCTTGTTAGGGTATCCAAACTGGCGCTTTATGTAGCCTAACATCCTTTGGGCTTTCTTCTCTGCCTCGTTGCACTGTTTCGAGAACTTGAGGTCGCTATTGATAGTTACACCAAAGTCCTTCTCAGTCTCACTCGATTCAAGAGCAGTGCCCTTGAGGATATACTGAGATTGGGGGTTTCTGTGGCCGATATGCATCACTTTGTATTTGTTCACGTTAAAAGGCATTTACCACGTGTCTGACCCCTCTCTATTCTTCCCAAGATCTTCCTGCAGGCGGGCAGCATTTCCATCCTTTGTAACGTTCATACCAAGCTTGGTATCGTCGGCAAATTTGGAAATCTTGGCAACCATGTCACCGTCCATGTCGTTGACGTAGATGATGAATAGTAGTGGTCCCAGGACAGAACCTTGAGGCACCCCGCCAGTAACGGGCACCCACTCAGAAGCCTGTCCATTCACCACCACCCGTTGCCGTCTGCCACTTAGCCAGTTCTCGATCCAGCCAGCTACTTTTCCACCTATGCCCAGCGCTCACACTTTCCGGAGAAGGCGGCGGTGTGGTACCTTATCAAAGGCTTTCTGAAAGTCTAGGTAGACCACATCCACCGCCTTGTCCCAATCGTGCTCACTGAAGACGAAGTGGAAGAATTCCACAAGGTTCGTCAGGCATGACCGTTGCCTTCGGAAGCCGTGCTGGGAACTCCTCAGTAGCAGGTTTGACTCTAAATATGACGTCATTTTGTCCACCATGATGCTTTCCATGAGTTTACCGACTATGGAAATCAGACTGATAGGTCGGTAATTTGACGGATGGCTGGGGTCTCCTTTCTTGAAGATCGGAGTCACCTCCGCTTCACGCCAGTCTCTAGGAACGCATCCGGTCCGGATTGACATGTTAGAGATAGCGCACAGATTTTGTGATACTTCATCGCACACTTCCTAAAACACCTTGGATAGAAACCATTCCGGTCCAGGAGACTTATTCGTCTTTAGGTCAGCGATCTTTTTCTTTATTTCTCCTTCGGTGAAGTCCATTGCCTCAAGCTTTTACCCCGAGTAGGAATCCGTGGGCTGGGGATGGGACCACACTCTTTAGTAAACACTGAAGAGAAGTAGTCATTGAGAAAATTAGCATTTTCTGCATCTGACTGAGTTAATGCACCCTCCTCGTCCACTAAGGGTCCAATCCTACGATGGATTGGTTTAAGGCTATTTACATAGCCGAAGAACTCCTTGGGATTCTCCTTGCAGAGTCTCGCCACTCGGAGTTCCTCAGTACGCTTAGCCGCCCTTATGCTGGACTTCACTTTCCTGGCTAGCCTCTGGTACTCGTCAAAGACACCCGAGATCTTCGATCGCCGGTACGCATTTCTCTTCTCCCTAAGCAGTTGGCCGATTTCTCGATTAAACCACTTTGGTTGAACAGAAGACCGACGGAGGCATTTCAGAGGGATGCAACTTGATTGAAGACTCATGAACTTATTTTTTAAATTGTTACACGAATCCTCAACCTCCTCGCATACCGCTAGCCTTACATCAGTTAACCCAGCACGAAGGCTTGCAAAGTCTGCTCTTCTCAAGTCAAGTTTCCTTGATTGACTGGCAACAGACCTTACCTTCGGGATCTTGACGGTAAATCTAATTAGCTGGTGATCACTGCCACTGAGCTCCTTGCATACAGAGAGATCCTCAACGATATCATCCTCAGAGGTGAAGACTAAGTCGAGGATATTGTCTCCTCTCGTCGGTTCTCTGACCCATTGAGTGAGGAACTCGTTGTTGGCGAACTCCAGGAGTAGCGCGCTCTCGCCACAGGCTGCTCTGGTTTCCCAGTCAACTTGTCTGTTGAAGTCGTCCATAACGATGCACACTGTGCCTTGAACAAGCTCACCCAGCAGCTGGTACAGTTCCCTGTCCTTCTCAATGGGTTGGGAAGGGGGTCTGTAAAGCACCAGGGTCCTGTATCTGACAGGACCTATCTCTAGGTCAACGCCTAGGAGCTCGTGATCGGATATAATTTGGGAGTTCGTAGATTTGATTGTATCCTTGACATACAACATTACCCGCCACCCTCTCTGTCTGGCCTATCTTTGTGGAAGAGTTGGTAACCGGGAACCGTGAATTCGCCTTCAAAGTCTCGGTTTGAGGTTTTTATCCACGATTCTGTTATGGCTACCATTTCGGGTTCTTCCGTCGCTACGAGGCCAAGGAGCTCAAGGAAACTTGTTCCTGATTGACCTCGCATTTAACAGAAGAACTTTCAGTGAGTCCCCCGACTATAGGACTCCCTACGCTCTTCCGTTTCCCGGCATGTTTGTTGGTGAGGCAACCCTTTTTGCGACCTCTGAGAAGGTCGTTCCTGGAGTGACACGGGCGTACTGGCGTATGTCCGCCCTCACTCTGGGCCGGATACTCCTTTGGGTCCTCTCTACGACATCCTGGATTATGTTCGACAGAAAGGCCTTTCCTTTAAAGGAAAGATCTACCCCATCCCTTTGGTAGAGATCATTTCTACCATGGAAGGTGCGGTACAGGTCCACAAAAAGACCCCTCTGCCGTACACAAATCTGCCAGGCACCGGTTTAAAGAGACATTCATCGAGTGAGCGGTCCGTGTTGGACCTCTCCTCGGGAGCGTCCCGACTACCACACGCTTACGGGTTTTCAGCCCACAGTCGTCCACGGCACCCATGACCGTGTGGAGGATTTTATCTGTAGGGCCTACCCTACCTCCTCTCAGGTAGAGGTCGTTTCCACTGACCATCAGAGCAACGACTGAGCTCTCAGAAATCTGTGATTTCTCAGCCTCTACACTGATGTGGTGGTTACCACATTCTGGCAGGCAGCTTACCTTTACACTAGTGCGAAGGCGGGCCGCTAGCAGGGACTGCAGGCCCCGTGCTCGAGAATCACCAATAAGGGTGACTCTTGCACATTTGTCTGCAGGCGACTTAGTCTCTCCTCTCGAAAGCGACTTGCCGCTTTTCTCTTGTATCTATACATTTTTCTTTTTCTTCTTCTTCTTCTTCTTATTTTTCTTGCCTTCATTTGTTTTCTCTTCTTCCGTTTCTCTTCTTCTCTTTCCACTTTCCCTTGCGCACCAGTAACACTCGAATCCTCTACACTGGGGTGAGCTGCATTAAGGTCATTTTTCTTCTTTTTATTCTTTTTCTTCTTCTCATTTGCTTCTCCGCATGGCTGAATTGGGACTGCCAATGCAGTTTCACCTCCTTGAGCTGGAGTCACATCGTCGGAACCACCCAAGTCAGTGGGATTTTCGTCTCGAGCTTGAGCTGACTGGGCCTCTAGTTTAGAGGCTAGCTCTAGGATTTTTTCCTCGAGACGCCGAATCTGAAGCGCGTGCTGCGTTTCTAGGGTCTGTATTCTACTTTCCAGTGCCCTAGATTTTTCTTCAGAGGTTGTGAAGAGATCCTTGAGTTCATTGCAGTATGCCACTGCCTCTCGGACCTCTCCTTTAAGGATGCAGTCGGTGCATATACTTCCTAGGTGGCATTTCGAAAAGCATCTTCCGGGAAGTCAACGCACCACTTATCCTTCTGGCATATCGCACATGTATATTTGAGTGCAGCTGGACCTTTTTTTCCCTGTCATTTTGAACACTTTCTCTCTTTCGAAACTTTGCGACCAATCAATAGAAAAAAGGGGGGTTGGTGAGTTCTCCCCGCGTGAGTCGCTCCCGCCTATCGATCGGAGACGTTTCGGATCTTTCAGAAGGCACGCTCCATGTGCTGCTTTTCGTCCGACCGAGTCGTCAAGCCTCGGCGTTCCGTGGCTCCCAACCAAGCAGCACAGACGGCCCCCGAAGGGGCCATCGATTTGTCACCAGGTGAACAACAACGAAGCACGCCCCTTACTAAACTCCTACTAGTTTCCTTCGCGACGGCCAAGATCTCGGAGCAGCGTTCAATGGATATCCTGCCAGAATTTCTAGATCAATATCCACAATCTAGGACCAACAACATCACAAAATTAGCGACTGAACATCTTATGAAGCTGGAGAAAGAAACTGATGGCTATTTTCAAGGCCTTGGTGAAGATGAAGTTGTGTATCTTAGGAATCCTTTACCGCATATACCTAGGCGATTCAGGCTGGGACAGGTATGCAAGAGGAACTAGTAGAGCTCCAACATGAGATTCTGCACGTGATGTGTACTCTGAGAAAAATTTGTGTGATTTTTGGTTGTCGATGCGAAATTCATACAAACAGATTGCTAAACATGCTATTCTAGCACTATTATTATTTCCATCAACATTGCTTTGTAAGTCAGCATTTTCAGTGATGTTAAGAATCAAATCAAAATACAGATCAAACCTGAAATCTCCTGAACACGATATTCGTTGTGCTATTGCTAAAGTTTCCCCTCGAATAAATGAGCTTGTTGCGAAAAAACAAGTCCATCCATCTCATTAGTATTGCTTAGTTTTGGTTACTTATTTTTACTTAGTTATGATCATTATGGATAATTATAAAAAAATATGTATGAAGGATCAAACTATTTTATAAATTACCTGAGTTTAATTCACTGTTGTTATGAGTAATTATAAGAAAGATATGCATGTGATGCATCAAAACATTCTGTATATTACGTAAGTTTAGTTTATTGATGCTATGAATATTAATACAAAATGTATGTGATGCATCATATTTTATGAATTATGTAGTCTCGTGAGTTTCATTTATTGATGTTATGGATAATCCTATAAAAATATATATGTACGGTGCAGTTTACCCAAACAGATTTCATAATAAAATATAAAAAATTCAATTTCATTGTTTTTCTTTTTCATCCTCAATTTTTAGGGGTACACAGGAGTTTATAAATATGCCAAGTGGTACAGAAGGACAAAACGATTGGCAACCTCTGCTATAGAAGAAATGATAAACATAATTTTAGATTATAGAATTACAGTCTTAAGAAACACTCTCTCTCTCTCTCTCTCTCTCTCTCTCTCTCTCTCTCTCTCTTCTCTCTCTCTCTCTCTCTCTCTCTCTCTCTCTCTCTCTCTCTCTCTCTCTCTCTCTCTCGCCTACTACAGGGAAAGAACTACAGACCTCGAACAGAAAATCGAGAGGCTCAAGGAGGAGCACTCCCACCAGATCCGCAGGCTCGAAGAGAAATTAAACGATCTCTCGAGTCCTGTGGCAAACACTACCTCTGCAGAGAGCCCGTGCCCGAATGTGGCAGCGACACCAAAAGGGAAAAAGAAAAAAAAGACGAAAAAGGGAAAGAAGAAAGAGGAAGAGAGAGAAATAGAAGAAGAAAGGGTAGAAGAAGTTAATGAAAAGGATGACAAGGGGGAAAAGATGATAGAGAAGAAGAAGAAGAATAAGAGGAAGAAGAAAAAAGAAAAGCCTGAAAACACCATGATGGGGAAGAGAGAGGAATCGGAGAGCTTGCCTCAGAAAAAAAAGAATCCGAGCTCAGCAGGCAAATGTGCCAGGGTCATCCTTGTGGGCGATTCCCAGGCACGGGACCTGCAGCCCCTGCTGGCGGCCCGCCTTCGCACAAGCGTTAAGGTAAGCTGCCTGCCAGGATGTGGTAACCACCACATCAGAGTAGAGGCTGAGAAATCACAGATTTCTGAGAGCTCAGTCGTTGCTCTGATGGTCAGTGGAAACGACCTCTACCTGAGAGGAGGTAGGGTAGGCCCTACAGATAAAATCCTCCACACGGTCATGGGTGCCGTGGACGACTGTGGGCTGAAAACCCGCAAGCGCGTGGTAGTCGGGATGCTCCCGAGGAGAGGTCCAACACGGACCGCTCACTCGATGAATGTGTCTTTAAACCGGCGCCTGGCAGATTTGTGTACGGCAGAGGGGGTCTTTTTTGTGGACCCGTACCGCACCTTTTATGGTAGAAATGATCTCTACCAAAGGGATGGGGTACATCTTTCCTTTAAAGGAAAGGCCTTTCTGTCGAACATGATCCAGGATGTCGTAGAGAGGACCGAAAGGAGTATCCGGCCCAGAGTGAGGGCGGATGTACGCCAGTATGCCCGTGTCACTCCAGGAACGACCTTCTCAGAGGTCGCAAAAAGGGGTGCCTCACAAACAAACAAGCCGGGAAACGGAAGAGCGTAGGGAGTCCTACAGTCGGGTACTCCCTGAAAGTTCTTCTGTTCAATGCGAGGTCAATCAGGAACAAGTTTCCTGAGCTCCGTGGCCTCGTAGCGACGGAAGAACCCGAAATGGTAGCCATAACAGAATCGTGGATAAAAACCTTAAACCGAGACTTTGAAGGCGAATTCACGATTCCCGGTTACCAGCTCTTCTTGAAAGATAGGCCAGACAGAGAAGGTGGCGGTGTGATGTTGTATGTCAAGGATACTCTCAACTCGACGGATTGCAACATCGTATCCGACCATGAACTACTAGGTGTTGACCTAGAGATAGGTCCTGCCAAATATAGGACCCTGGTGCTTTATAGACCTCCTGCCCAACTCGTTGAAAAGGACAGAGATCTGTACCAGCTACTAGGAGAACTTGTCGAAGACAGAGTGTGTATCGTCATGGGTGATTTCAACACACAAGTTGACTGGGAAACCAGAGAACCCTGTGGCGAGAACGCACTACTCCTGCAGTTCACGAACAACGAGTTCCTCACTCAATGGGTGAGAGAGCCAACGAGAGGAGACAATATCCTCGACTTGGTTTTCACCTCTGAGGATGACATCGTTGAGGACCTCTCTGTTGGCGAAGAGCTCGGTGGCAGTGACCACCGACTAATTAGATTTGTAGTCAAAGTCCCCAAGGCAGAGCCTGCAACTAGTAAATCAAGGAAACTGGATTTAAGAAGAGCAGACTTTGCAGGTCTACGCGCGGGACTGACTGACGCGAGGCTAGAGGAGTGCGATGCTGTTGAAGACTCTTGGAACAGTTTCAAAACCACATTCATGAGTCTTCAATCGCGTTTTATCCCTCTGAAATGCCCCCGTCGGTCTTCTGTTCAACCAAAGTGGTTTAATCGAGAAATCGGGCAACTGCTTAGGGAGAAGAGAAATGTGTACCGGCAATCGAAGATCTCGGGTGACTTTGACGAATGCCGGAGGCTAGCCAGAAGAGTGAAGTCCAGCATAAGGGCGGCTAAGCGGTCTGAGGAACTCCGAGTGGCGAGACTCTGTAAAGAGAATCCCAAGGAGTTTTTTGGATATGTGAACAGCCGTAAACCAATCCGTCGAACGATTGGCCCTTTGAGGAACGAGGAGGGGACATTAAAGCATTCAGATGCAGAAAATGCCAACCTCCTCAACGACTACTTCTCTTCAGTGTTTACTGAAGAGTGTGGTCCCATTCCCCAGCCGACGGATTCCTACTCGGGGGAAAAGCTGGAGGCAATGGACTTCACCGAAGGAGAAATAAAGAAAAAGATCGCTGACCTAAAGACGAATAAGTCCCCTGGACCGGACGGGTTTCTACCTAAAGTGTTGAAGGAAGTGTGCGATGAAGTATCACGACATCTGTGCGCTATCTTTAACATGTCAATCCGGACCGCATGCGTTCCTAGAGACTGGCGTGAGGCGGAGGTAACTCCTATCTTCAAGAAAGAAGACCGTAACCAACCGTCGAACTACCGACCTATCAGTCTGACTTCGATAGTCGGTAAACTCATGGAAAGCATCATGGTGGACAAAGTGACGTCGTATTTAGAGTCAAACCTGCTACTGAGGAGTTCCCAGCACGGCTTCCGAAGGCAAGGGTCATGCCTGACGAACCTTGTAGAATTCTTCCACTTCGTTTTCAGTGAGCACGATCGGGACAAGGCGGTGGATGTGGTCTACCTAGACTTTCAGAAAGCCTTTGATAAGGTACCACACCGCCGCCTTCTCCGGAAAGTGCGAGCGCTTGGCATAGACGGAAAGGTAGCCGGCTCGATCGAGAACTGGCTAAGTGGCAGACGGCAACGGGTGGTGGTAAATGGACAGTCTTCTGAGTGGGTGCCCGTTACTAGCGGGGTGCCTCAAGGTTCAGTCCTGGGACCACTACTATTCATCATCTACGTCAACGACATGGACGGTGACATGGTTGTGAAGATTTCCAAATTTGCCGACGATACCAAGCTTGGTATGAACGTTGCAAAGGATGGAAATACTGCCCGCCTGCAGGAAGATCTTTGGAAGATTGGGGAGTGGTCGGACACGTGGCAAATGCCTTTTAACGTGGGCAAATGCAAAGTGATGCATATCGGCCACAGAAACCCCCAATCTCAGTATATCCTTAAGGGCACTGCTCTTGAATCGAGTGACACTGAGAAGGACTTGGGTGTTACTATCACTAGTGACCTCAAGTTCTCGAAACAGTGCATTGAGGCGGAGAAAAAGGCCCAAAGGATGCTAGGCTATATTAAGCGCCAGTTTGGTTATCGGAACCAGGAGATTGTACTGTGCCTGTACAACTCACTTGTCCGACCGCACCTGGAGTATGCCGTACAATTTTGGAGTCCTTCATTGCGAAAGGACATCGCGAGATTGGAACGCGTACAAGCCAGGGCAACCAAGCTGATTCCCTCTATCCGACATAAAAGTTATGAGGATAGACTAAGGGAATTAGATCTGTTCTCGCTGGAAACCCGTAGACAGCGTGGTCAGCTCATCAAAGTTTTCAAAATAATTCGAGGGTTCGACAATGTTGACTACCGGGATATTTTCACACTGAGTGAGAACAGAACGCGCAATCACGGCTTCAAACTTGAACTGAAGCGTTACAACCGCAATCTGTGTGGAAATTTTTTCACTTACAGTATCTGCGGTATGTGGAACGCACTTCCAGTGGAAGTTGTCAACAGTGAATCTGTTGACCAGTTCAAGTCAAGACTAGACAAAGTCTTGAAAAGTGGCCGTTTAGGGACGCAAAACAATTGAGCAGCAATGTGCCCGCTCGATTGCTAGCCTAAAGGTACCCTCTTTGAATTGACTGTAAGGTCTCCTAGGGTACTTACTTTCCTTGTTACTCCTTGTTACACTCTCTCTCTCTCCCTCTCTCTCTCTCTCTCTCTCTCTCTCTCTCAACACAACCACCTTGTCGTCGGTGAGAGAGCTTGCGTGATCTGCCTGAGTTAAGCTAGCTAAGCTGGGGGACTTTTAGTCCGGTAGGGTCACCCATGCCAGTAAGGTAGCTGTAGTAGGATCCAGACTAATGGTTGTCAAACTTCTCTAGCACTTCTTTGATGCGTCTCCTTGCATCCTCCTAAATTTTTCAATGGCACTTTGCCGCTATGACTCCGTCCTTTTCTTACGCTATCCCCAACCTTGAAAAAAAAACAAAAAAAACTTCGATACTATTTGATAGTAAGGACCTCACCAGCTACCTTATGCCGTGTGGGAAGAGAGGCTTTGGAACCTCTATAAATAACACTATCTAACGCTCACAGGTCGCGAGAGACTAGGATTGAAGGGATCCTAGGCACCGGGGCGCGATTAATGGAGATGAGCTAAGTGCCCCGTTAAGCCTTCTCCTAACGTGCAATTGCCTGACCAGCTCCCTGTGACCGTTCCTTAGTGCCAGTGGTTGCACCGACCCGAGGTGACGGGTCCTTGTTACCAGGTTGGCTGCCAGGCCAACTAAAAGCCCCGGGTAGAGTCTCTCAAAGCGAGCACGATATCCCTTGACCGCTCGCCAGAGATCCTGGCCGCTCCGACTTCAGTCATTAAGAGTTAGTAAGGTGCATGAAACTGTTGTCTCCCTGTGCATTCGCTTGGTTGGGAGCCACGGTGCCCAGGGCTCGGCAGTCTAGTCGCTACTAGCTGGACGGCAACGCCAAAGCGGATTGCACTCCAAAAGTCCCAAAGCTGAAGGAAGGGTAGGCGGGAGCGACTCTCGCGAGGATAAATCACCACCCCCCCAAATTTTTTTCAACAAGTGGTCTACAAGTGATAACAATAATGCCTGGCGCTCAAACACTAAAAAGCGAATGCCCAAAATGCGAAAGCACACGCTGGTGTATCGACTTCCCGGAAGGCAACTTCAGGGACATTGCTCCAACGAGCAGATGCCTCTTCTGCGTTCTGGAGGAGAAGCTCGAGCAGGCGGAGGAAAGGAGGAGGAAGGAGATTGCCCAGATGGAGGAGAGGTACACCGGGCAGATCGCCGACCTTAAGAGCCAGGTCGCCCTCCTAAAGAATGCACTCGACCTCAAGCACTCGAGTGACGACTCGAGCGCTACGACTGAGGAGAAGACCGCTGAGGGTAGTGGAGGGGACAATGATGGCAGCTACGCAGCAGCCGTCAAGAAACCCCCCAAAACTCCCATCACAGAAGATGAGAAAAAGGAGAGAAAGCGAAAGAAGCAAGAAAGGAAGAAGAATAGAAGGAAGCAGAAAGGGGAAGAAGAGAAGATTGAAAAGAAGAAAAAAGAAGAGAGCGAAGCTGTTAACACGAAAGAGAAGGAAAAGAGCACGAAGGCAGATGGCTGGAAGAAGGTGGAGAGGAAGAAAGAGAAAGCGTCTAAGAAACCGGAGGTCACTGTCTATGGTGACTCTCAGGCTCGAGGACTAGAACCGTTCCTGCGAGCATGGCTCCAAAAGAAAGTGGAGGTCAAGTGCCTGCCCGGCAAGGGTAATAAGGCACTGAGAAAGGAGGTGGAGAAGAGTCCCACTCCTGACTCTTCAGTAGTTGCCATTCTGGCTAGTGGCAACGACCTCTACTTCCGCAACGGGGGAGCAGGGGCGACAGAAGCAATACTCCAGAACGTCATGGGGGCAGTCGACGACTGCGGACTAAAGACGAGGAGGAGGGTCGTTGTCGGGATCCTTCCACGGAGGAGCCCTAACCCCATTACATACCGTCGCAATGAGCTGGTAAACCAGAGGTTGAGAGACCTCTGTACAGCTGAAGGGGTCTTCTTCGCGGACCCTTTCCGGACGTTCTTTGGTAGAAACGACCTCTACCAAAGGGACGGAGCCCACCTATCGATGAAGGGAAAAGCCATGCTGGCTAACCTCATCCAGGAGACGGTTAACCGCTGCGTCCGGTCTGTTCGGGAAAGGAGGACCGTTCCTGCCGCCAAGCCAAAGGCGGCGGGAAACGGTCGAACTTAGGGAGACCACCAGCCGGGAACTCCCTTAAGGTTCTTCTGTTCAACGCGAGGTCCATCCGGAACAAGTTTCTGGAATTAGTGGCCCTCGTAGCAACGGAAGAACCAGATCTGGTGGCCATCACGGAGTCGTGGATTCGAACCTCTGTTCGTGACTTTGAGGGCGAATTCGCAATCCCGGGCTACCAGATCTTCCACAAAGACCGGCTGGCGAAGGAGGGGGGCGGAGTGGTGGTGTACGTGAGAAGTGTATTCACGGCAACGAGCAGCACCACCACCGCCCACCAAGAAGTCCTATGCGTGGACTTGGAGCTGGGTACCACCAAGTACAGGACTGTTACAGTTTATAGACCCCCATCCTCGACGGAGGATCAAGACAGGGACCTCTATAATCAACTGAATCAGTTAACTGAAGGCAGGGTGAGTATCGTCATGGGGGACTTCAACACTCACGTTGACTGGGCAACCAGAGAAACCCGCATCGACAACATACGGCTCCTTAACTTCGTAAATGAAGAATTCTTCATTCAATGGGTGAGAGAACCAACACGAGGTGCAAACATCCTCGACCTAGTTCTCACATCCGAGGATGACATCATTGAGGAAGTTAGTGTAGATGAGGAGCTAGGTGGCAGCGACCACCGCCTCATCAGGTTCTGCATTCGAGTCCCAGCTCGCGAAGCAGTAGCTCGTGCTGCAGCCAAGCTGAACTTCAGAAAGGCAAATTTCGCGGGACTTCGTGCTGGCGTGGCAGCGATAGAGGTGGAAGATAGTGACAACGTCGAGCAACCATGGAAGAATTTCAAAAACTCATTCATGGCCCTGCAGTCACGATTCATTCCATCAGAACGCGGCCGAGTCGGAGCTACTCAACCCAAGTGGTTCACCCCCGAAATCGGGAGAACCCTACGGAAGAGAAAAACCGCCTATCGCCAAGCGAAGAACACTGGAGAATTCGAGCACTACAGAAGTCTATGCCGAAGTGTCAAGTCCATGATAAGGGTGGCGAAACGCGCCGAAGAAGTCCGTGTGGCGAGACTCTGCAAAGAGAGCCCCAAGGAATTCTTCGGATACGTAAACAGCCGTAAGCCGACACGTAGACGGATCGGTCCCTTGGTGAAAGAGGATGGTGAGCTAGAGCTCAGTGACGAAGCGAATGCGACCATCCTCAACAAGTACTTCTCGTCAGTTTTCACTGAGGAGAAGGACACCACCCCTGAGCCTCGCGACAAGTACGAAGGCTCAGAGCAATTGGAGAGATTTCACTTCGAAGAGACGACAGTGCGTTCAAAGATCGACGCTTTGAACCGCTACAAGTCGCCAGGGCCCGATGGCTTCTTACCACGGGTGCTGAAGGAATTGCGAGATGAGGTCTCCCCACATCTCTGCTCGATCTTCAGGAAATCGCTCGAGACTGGATGCGTGCCAAAGGACTGGCGAGACGCGGAAGTCACCCCCATATTCAAAAAGGGTAACGCGAGCGAGCCATCTAACTACCGGCCGATCAGCCTTACGTCGGTAGTAGGAAAATTGATGGAAAGTATCCTGGTTGACGAAATAACGCAGCACGTCGAGTCCAACCACCTATTG
Organism: Ceratothoa steindachneri; assembly: GCA_963969495.1. Classification (NCBI taxonomy): domain Eukaryota; kingdom Metazoa; phylum Arthropoda; class Malacostraca; order Isopoda; family Cymothoidae; genus Ceratothoa; species Ceratothoa steindachneri. The sequence continues at coordinate 161,966,025 of OZ018327.1, forward strand.
AGGAATTCCCAACACGGGTTCCGGCGGCACAGGTCATGCCTAACGAACCTTTTGGAATTCTTCCACTTCGTGTTCAGCGAGCACGACCGGGAGAAGGCGGTGGATGTCATCTACCTCGACTTGAAGAAGGCCTTCGACAAGGTGCCCCACCGCCGATTGCTGAAAAAGGTTCGAGCGCTAGGCATCGCCGGAGCTGTAGGTGACTGGATCGAAAACTGGCTGCATAGTCGAAGGCAGCGAGTAGTGGTGAACGGGCAAAAGTCCGGTTGGCTACCGGTAACAAGCGGCGTTCCCCAAGGCTCCGTGCTGGGCCCCCTACTCTTCATCATCTATGTAAACGACATAGATGATGGCATAACTGCGAGGATTTCCAAATTTGCCGACGATACCAAACTAGGTATGAACGTGGCAGACGCGGAAAACGTCGAGAGACTCCAAGCCGACTTGAGGAAACTCGGGGAGTGGTCAGACAAATGGCAAATGCCGTTCAATGTCGAAAAGTGCAAGGTGATGCACATCGGCCACAGAAATCCCCAAGCCGTCTACAGCCTCAAAAACTCGGCGCTCGAGAGCACAGACATGGAAAAAGACTTGGGAGTCGTGATCACCAGCGACCTCAAGTTTTCCAAGCAGTGCATCGAGGCGGAGAAGAAAGCCCAGAGAATCTTGGGGTATATCAAGCGACAGTTTGGGTATCGGAACAGGGAAATCGTTCTCACTCTCTTTAATTCCCTGGTCCGACCTCACCTGGAGTACGCAGTCCAGTTTTGGAGTCCATCCCTTCGGAAGGACATCGCCCGACTGGAGCAAGTACAAGCCAGGGCGACCAAACTGATCCCCTCGATCAGGCACAAAAGTTACGAAGCCCGCCTAGAAGAACTAAACCTCTTCTCACTGGAAACCCGAAGACGGCGCGGTCAATTAATCGAGGTCTTCAAAATCCTCCGAGGTATTGACCACGTAGGCAACGGGGACATGTTCCAACTAAGCGAGGGCGTAACGAGAAACCACGGCTACAAAATTGAGCTGCCGCGTTATCACCGGGACAGATGCGGGAACTTCTTCAGTTACAGTATCTGCAACGAGTGGAACGCGCTTCCGCCAGAAGTCGTGAACAGCGACTCTGTGGAGCAGTTCAAAAGGCGCCTGGATAAAGTCCTGGTTCGCTGACAGGCTCACGAGTCCCTGACTCGTAACAAGTACCCTCTCGTATGGACCGTAAGGTCTTCTAGGGTACTTCTTTTCCTTGTGACTCCTTGTGACTCTCTCTCTGCTACTGAGGAGTTCCCAGCACGGCTTCCGAAGGCAACGGTCATGCCTGACGAACCTTGTGAAATTCTTCCACTTCGTGTTCAGTGAGCACGATCGGGACAAGGCGGTGGATGTGGTTTACTTAGACTTTCAGAAAGCCTTTGATAAGGTACCACACCGCCGCCTTCTCCGGAAAGTGCGAGCGCTGGGCATAGACGGAAAAGTAGCCGGCTGGATCGAGAACTGGCTAAGTGGCAGACGGCAACGGGTGGTGGTGAATGGACAGGCTTCTGAGTGGGTGCCCGTTACTAGCGGAGTGCCTCAAGGTTCTGTCCTGGGACCACTACTATTCATCATCTACGTCAACGACATGGACGGTGACATGGTTGCCAAGATTTTCAAATTTGCCGACGATACCAAGCTTGGTATGAACGTTGCAAAGGATGGAAATACTGCCCGCCTGCAGGAAGACCTTGGGAAGATTGGGGAGTGGTCGGACACGTGGCAAATGCCGTACAACGTAAACAAGTGCAAAGTAATGCATATCGGCCACAGAAATCCCCAATCTCATTATATCCTTAAGGGCACTGCTCTCGAATCGAGTGACACTGAGAAGGACTTGGGTGTTACTGTCACTAGCGACCTCAAGTTCTCGAAACAGTGCATTGAGGCAGAGAAGAAAGCCCAAAGGATGTTAGGCTACATAAAGCGCCAGTTTGGATACCGTAACAGGGAGATAGTACTTTGTCTGTACAACTCCCTAGTTCGGCCGCACCTGGAGTATGCCGTACAATTTTGGAGTCCTTCGTTTCGAAAGGACATCGCAAGGTTGGAACGCGTACAAGCCAGGGCAACCAAACTGATTCCCTCTATCCGACATAAAAGTTATGAGGATAGACTAAGGGAATTAGATCTGTTCTCGTTGGAAACCCGTAGACTGCGTGGTCAGCTCATCGAAGTTTTCAAAATACTTCGAGGGTTCGACAATGTTGACTACCGGGATATTTTCACACTGAGTGAGAACAGAACGCGCAATCACGGCTTCAAACTTGAACTGAAGCGTTACAACCGCAATCTGTGTGGAAACTTTTTCACCTACAGTATCTGCGATAAGTGGAACGCACTTCCAGTGGAAGTTGTCAACAGTGAATCTGTTGACCAGTTCAAGTCAAGACTAGACAAAGTCTTGAAAAGTGGCCGTTTAGGGACGCAAAACAATTGAGCAGCCATGTGCCCGCTCGATTGCTAGTCCCAAGGTACCCTCTTTGAATGGACCGTAAGGTCTCCTAGGGTACCTTCTTTCCTTGTAACACTCTCTCTCTCTCTCTCTCTCTCTCTCTCTCTCTCTCTCTCTCTCTCTCTCTCTCTCAACACAACCACCTTGTCGTCGGTGAGAGAGCTTGCGTGATCTGCCTGAGTTAAGCTAGCTAAGCTGGGGGACTTTTAGTCCGGTAGGGTCACCCATGCCAGTAAGGTAGCTGTAGTAGGATCCAGACTAATGGTTGTCAAACTTCTCTACCACTTCTTTGATGCGTCTCCTTGCATCCTCCTAAATTTTTCAATGGCACTTTGCCGCTATGACTCCGTCCTTTTCTTACGCTATCCCCAACCTTGAAATAAAATGTAAAACAACAAAAAAAAAAAAAACTAACTTCGATACTATTTGATAGTAAGGACCTCACCAGCTACCTTATGCCGTGTGGGAAGAGAGGCTTTGGAACCTCTATAAATAACACTATCTAACGCTCACAGGTCGCGAGAGACTAGGACTGAAGGGATCCTAGGCGCCGGGGCGCGATTAATGGAGATGAGCTAAGTGCCCCGTTAAGCCTTCTCCTAACGTGCAATTGCCTGACCAGCTCCCTGTGACCGTTCCTTAGTGTCAGTGGTTGCACCGACCCGAGGTGACGGGTCCTTGTTACCAGGTTAGCTGCCAGGCCAACTAAAAGCCCCGGGTAGAGTCTCTCAAAGCGAGCACGATATCCCTTGACCGCTCGCCAGAGATCCTGGCCGCTCCGACTTCAGTCATTAAGAGTTAGTAAGGTGCATGAAACTGTTGTCTCCCTGTGCATTCGCTTGGTTGGGAGCCACGGTGCCCAGGGCTCGAAGTCTAGTCGCTACTAGCTGGACGGCAACGCCAAAGCGGATTGCACTCCAAAAGTCCCAAAGCTGAAGGAAGGGTAGGCGGGAGCGACTCGCGCGAGGATAAATCACCACCCCCCAAAATTTTTTCAACAAGTGGTCTACAAGTGATAACAATAATGCCTGGCGCTCAAACACTAAAAAGCGAATGCCCAAAATGCGAAAGCACACGCTGGTGTATCGACTTCCCGGAAGGCAACTTCAGGGACATCGCTCCAACGAGCAGATGCCTCTTCTGCGTTCTGGAGGAGAAGCTCGAGCAGGCGGAGGAAAGGAGGAGGAAGGAGATCGCCCAGATGGAGGAGAGGTACAACGGGCAGATCGCCGACCTTAAGAGCCAAGTCGCCCTCCTAAAGAATGCACTCGGCCTCAAGCACTCGAGTGACGACTCGAGCGCAACGGCTGAGGAGAAGACCGCTGAGGGTAGTGGAGGGGACAATGATGGCAGCTACGCAGCAGCCGTCAAGAAACCCCCCAAAACTCCCATCACAGAAGATGAGAAAAAGGAGAGAAAGCGAAAGAAGCAAGAAAGGAAGAAGAATAGAAGGAAGCAGAAAAGGGAAGAAGAGAAGATTGAAAAGAAGAAAAAAGAAGAGAGCGAAGCTTTAAACACGAAAGAGAAGGAAAAGAGCACGAAGGCAGATGGCTGGAAGAAGGTGGAGAGGAAGAAGGAGAAAGCGTCCAAGAAACCGGAGGTCACTGTCTATGGTGACTCTCAGGCTCGAGGACTAGAACCGTTCCTGCGAGCACGGCTCCAAAAGAAAGTGGAGGTCAAGTGCCTGCCCGGCAAGGGTAATAAGGCACTGAGAAAGGAGGTGGAGAAGAGTCCCACTCCTGACTCTTCAGTAGTTGCCATTCTGGCTAGTGGCAACGACCTCTACTTCCGCAACGGGGGAGCAGGGGTGACAGAACCAATACTCCAGAACGTCATGGGGGCAGTCGACGACTGCGGACTAAAGACGAGGAGGAGGGTCGTTGTCGGGATCCTTCCACGGAGGAGCCCTAACCCCATTACATACCGTCGCAATGAGCTGGTAAACCAGAGGTTGAGAGACCTCTGTACAGCTGAAGGGGTCTTCTTCGCGGACCCTTTCCGGACGTTCTTTGGTAGGAACGACCTCTACCAAAGGGACGGAGCCCACCTGTCGATGAAGGGAAAAGCCATGCTGGCTAACCTCATCCAGGAGACGGTTAACCGCTGCGTCCGGTCTGTTCGGGAAAGGAGGACCGTTCCTGCCGCCAAGCCAAAGGCGGCGGGAAACGGTCGAACTTAGGGAGACCACCAGCCGGGAACTCCCTTAAGGTTCTTCTGTTCAACGCGAGGTCCATCCGGAACAAGTTTCTGGAATTAGTGGCCCTCGTAGCAACGGAAGAACCAGATCTGGTGGCCATCACGGAGTCGTGGATTCGAACCTCTGTTCGTGACTTTGAGGGCGAATTCGCAATCCCGGGCTACCAGATCTTCCACAAAGACCGGCTGGCGAAGGAGGGGGGCGGAGTGGTGGTGTACGTGAGAAGTGTATTCACGGCAACGAGCAGCACCACCACCGCCCACCAAGAAGTCCTATGCGTGGACTTGGAGCTGGGTACCACCAAGTACAGGACTGTTACAGTTTATAGACCCCCATCCTCGACGGAGGATCAAGACAGGGACCTCTATAATCAACTGAATCAGTTAACTGAAGGCAGGGTGAGTATCGTCATGGGGGACTTCAACACTCACGTTGACTGGGCAACCAGAGAAACCCGCATCGACAACATACGGCTCCTTAACTTCGTAAATGAAGGATTCTTCACTCAATGGGTGAGAGAACCAACACGAGGTGCAAACATCCTCGACCTAGTTCTCACATCCGAGGATGACATCATTGAGGAAGTTAGTGTAGATGAGGAGCTAGGTGGCAGCGACCACCGCCTCATCAGGTTCTGCATTCGAGTCCCAGCTCGCGAAGCAGTAGCTCGTGCTGCAGCCAAGCTGAACTTCAGAAAGGCAAATTTCGCGGGACTTCGTGCTGGCGTGGCAGCGATAGAGGTGGAAGATAGTGACAACGTCGAGCAACCATGGAAGAATTTCAAAAACTCATTCATGGCCCTGCAGTCACGATTCATTCCATCAGAACGCGGCCGAGTCGGAGCTACTCAACCCAAGTGGTTCACCCCCGAAATCGGGAGAACCCTACGGAAGAGAAAAACCGCCTATCGCCAAGCGAAGAACACTGGAGAATTCGAGCACTACAAAAGTCTATGCCGAAGTGTCAAGTCCATGATAAGGGTGGCGAAACGCGCCGAAGAAGTCCATGTGGCGAGACTCTGCAAAGAGAGCCCCAAGGAATTCTTCGGATACGTAAACAGCCGTAAGCCGACACGTAGACGGATCGGTCCCTTGGTGAAAGAGGATGGTGAGCTAGAGCTCAGTGACGAAGCGAATGCGACCATCCTCAACAAGTACTTCTCGTCAGTTTTCACTGAGGAGAAGGACACCACCCCTGAGCCTCGTGACAAGTACGAAGGCTCAGAGCAATTGGAGAGATTTCACTTCGAAGAGACGATAGTGCGTTCAAAGATCGACGCTTTGAACCGCTACAAGTCGCCAGGGCCCGATGGCTTCTTACCACGGGTGCTGAAGGAATTGCGAGATGAGGTCTCCCCACATCTCTGCTCGATCTTCAGGAAATCGCTCGAGACTGGATGCGTGCCAAAGGACTGGCGAGACGCGGAAGTCACCCCCATATTCAAAAAGGGTAACGCGAGCGAGCCATCTAACTACCGGCCGATCAGCCTGACGTCGGTAGTAGGAAAATTGATGGAAAGTATCCTGGTTGACAAAATAACGCAGCACGTCGAGTCCAACCACCTATTGAGGAATTCCCAACACGGGTTCCGGCGGCACAGGTCATGCCTAACGAACCTTTTGGAATTCTTCCACTTCGTGTTCAGCGAACACGACCGGGAGAAGGCGGTGGATGTCATCTACCTCGACTTGAAGAAGGCCTTCGACAAGGTGCCCCACCGCCGATTGCTGAAAAAGGTTCGAGCGCTAGGCATCGCCGGAGCTGTAGGTGACTGGATCGAAAACTGGCTGCATAGTCGAAGGCAGCGAGTAGTGGTGAACGGGCAAAAGTCCGGTTGGCTACCGGTAACAAGCGGCGTTCCCCAAGGCTCCGTGCTGGGCCCCCTACTCTTCATTATCTATGTAAACGACATAGATGATGGCATAACTGCGAGGATTTCCAAATTTGCCGACGATACCAAACTAGGTATGAACGTGGCAGACGCGGAAAACGTCGAGAGACTCCAAGCCGACTTGAGGAAACTCGGGGAGTGGTCAGACAAATGGCAAATGCCGTTCAATGTCGAAAAGTGCAAGGTGATGCACATCGGCCACAGAAATCCCCAAGCCGTCTACAGCCTCAAAAACTCGGCGCTCGAGAGCACAGACATGGAAAAAGACTTGGGAGTCGTGATCACCAGCGACCTCAAGTTTTCCAAGCAGTGCATCGAGGCGGAGAAGAAAGCCCAGAGAATCTTGGGGTATATCAAGCGACAGTTTGGGTATCGGAACAGGGAAATCGTTCTCACTCTCTTTAATTCCCTGGTCCGACCTCACCTGGAGTACGCAGTCCAGTTTTGGAGTCCATCCCTTCGGAAGGACATCGCCCGACTGGAGCGAGTACAAGCCAGGGCGACCAAACTGATCCCCTCGATCAGGCACAAAAGTTACGAAGCCCGCCTAGAAGAACTAAACCTCTTCTCACTGGAAACCCGAAGACGGCGCGGTCAATTAATCGAGGTCTTCAAAATCCTCCGAGGTATTGACCACGTAGGCAACGGGGACATGTTCCAACTAAGCGAGGGCGTAACGAGAAACCACGGCTACAAAATTGAGCTGCCGCGTTATCACCGGGACAGATGCGGGAACTTCTTCAGTTACAGTATCTGCAACGAGTGGAACGCGCTTCCGCCAGAAGTCGTGAACAGCGACTCTGTGGAGCAGTTCAAAAGGCGCCTGGATAAAGTCCTGGTTCGCTGACAGGCTCACGAGTCCCTGACTCGTAACAAGTACCCTCTCGTATGGACCGTAAGGTCTTCTAGGGTACTTCTTTTCTTTGTGACTCCTCCTTGTGACTCTCTCTCTCTCTCTCTCTCTCTCTCTCTCTCTCTCTCTCTCTCTCTCTCTCTCTCTCTCTCTCTCTCTCTCTCTGAATATAACGAGAGGAGCCTAAAGGAAAAAAGGAAGAAGACTGAAGAGAAAGGGTTTTTTGTGAATTCTCGCAAGAAAAGGATTCGTGTTTTTGGATTCGTAAATCTTCGAGTTGTCTCTGGATCTAAAAAAAAAAAAAATAGAAACTCGAACATTCAAGAAGAACTAATATCTAAACTAATTTTTCTAACGTGTAAGTGAAATTACTAAACTTTTAAAATCTGATTAAGTGTAGACTAAAATCTATAAGATAGAGTTTTTACTGACATAGACAACTTTGTAGGAGTTACCAGAAATAGATTTAAATTTTTACTAAACCTTATATTTATAGGCCCATATTTTACATTTTACAATAAAATTTACAAACAAACTGATAGTGTCGCTATGGGATCACCGATAGATCCTTTATCGGCATATATTTTCATAACCAATCTGGAATCTAAAATATTTTAACATTCTGCAATACCTAAATTCAATTCATCCAACTATTACATATACGATAGAAACAGAAACAAACTTACCCTTACCATTTTTAGACCTTATTATTCGTAAGATACAGGATTCAATTGTCACTGCCGTTTTCCGAAAGCCTACCTTCACTGGGTTGGGAATAAACTTTTTCAGTTCATGTGACTTTAAATACAAAATTTCAGCCATAAGAAACTTTGTTATACCGTGGTTACCACCTCTCCTACACTTAAGACTCTGCATCATGAATTCCTAATATTAAAAATGTACTTTAATAATAATAGCTATCCGTCGTTATGCATTGATAAAATGATTAGAATATTTCTAAACAATATTTATTCAGCCAAAATAAATATACCTACAGTCCCTAAGCAGATCCATTATTTTAAATTTCCCGAAATAGGAAATATAAATAAATTATGCAGACGAAAATTCTCATTACTTGTTAAACAATATTTCTCTCAAATTGAATGTAGATTCGTATTTGTAAATGATAAATCAATACAAAATTTCATCCGTCAAGGATCGAGTACCCGGTTATTTGCGCAGTGGTGTTGTCTACAAGTTTAATTGTCCAAGTTGCTCCTCGGCCTTATATATCGGCAGCACTGTGCGATCGTTGGGAGCTCGTTATTCTTCGCATATGGGAATTAGCCATAGGTTAGGGTCTGTTCTTTTGAAGAAAGAACATTCGCCTTTAAGAGATCACATAATAAACTGTTAGACGTCAATAACAATAAAAAAACTTTAAAATCATAGCCAGCAATAAATGTCCGACCACACTCAGGATCGCAGAATCAATATATATTAAATCTTTAAAACCAACTCTTAATTCAGATAATTCGTCAGTTCCTCTTAATGTTCTGTAAAAAAAAAAACACAACCTACCAAACCATCCTCAATATTATTGTTCAAATTTTCGTCAGTTGAAATATTTCACCGCTTAGTGTTAAGGTGTGTGATCACTATAGTTACCAAAACCTTTGTATATCACATAACTTTGTTGTATTATTATCTAAAGTGTTCAATTTCTATAGTTGTTACAATCGATTTATGTAAGTAATCTAGAGCTATATTTCTCATTATTGTTAACTCTGCGAATTAATTGTCATATATTCCTAGGAACCAGAAGATGAACGCACAAGCTCAGAACGTTGTTAATCTGAATAAATGGATTTAGAAAAATGCTTGGATTATTTTTTCGTCATTGGCTTCATCTTGAAAATTAAATTGTGCCTCGCCGGCAACTCACCCCATCACCATATATATATATATATATATATATATATATATATATATATATATATATATATATATATATATATATATATATATATATATATATATATAGATAGATAGATAGAGAGAGAGAGAAAGAGAGAGGTGAGGTGTCAGTTGATAGTTAAATAATAACCTATCTATAGTTGTAGAAAGGGGTTCGGAAAATGTACGGTCTGCTTTCTTGAAGGTCTGAACCATCTCCTCAGCTAAACCATTAGTATTTTATATACTGCCGTATTAATATGATGAATACCACAACTTGTGACAAAATCCTAAAACTCAGCTGAAGTCAAACAAGGACCATTATAAGAAACAATTAAAACTGGCAATCCAAACTAAGTGAAAGAAAACCTAAGAAACTTAATAATATCTCTAGCAGTTTGACCTGATGTAAGGTAAACATCAATCCATTTAGAGTGAGTGTCGAGGTTTTAGTGAGTGGGTAATCCCAGTCTCACTTCCTAGACATATATTTTATTACCGCCCTGAGGTGAAGCGGAGGTGAAGCGTATCCAATACACCTACCTTAGCCACTTCTGGTGAATAAGAATAACCCCGGTGCGTACCTTTTGATCAAAACTAAGATGATGATCCCTGAGTGTGTCCCCACTCAGTAAAAGCTAATCATGGGTGGATCGGTGTAATATTGAGATTTAAACCGAGTAGATTGCTAAATAATTGCCAAAGGATCGTTCAAATTAGTTAAACACATAGATACAAAAATAATCTTTAATGTACATGCATTTGAAATAAGCAACAACGTATTAAATATAAATAGGATTAATCTTGCATTGAATAAATAAGTCTACAAAATGTCGTGGGGATTACTTGCAAATTACTCACTAGGGCGCTCGTGTCTTAATGGTACCCACCAGAACGAATGGAATATTATTATTGAGTTAAACATTGAATTAAGTAAGCACTTCTAATATTCGAGGTTACGGGCCAGGATGAGAATTCTAGTTCACAAATAAACTGGTGAAGTTAGAGGAGGAGATAATTCAATTAACGATACCTTTGAGTTCGTAAGTATTTTTTGAAGGGGGACGGTGGAGATCTTCTTCTGGTGACGATGATCGCACCTAGTCCGGCCGTCCGAGGTTACCGAATGAGAGGGTAATCCTAGACCGGTGATATGCTGATCCTTTGCCGGATCACGAAGGTGATCCAGACGGTGACTCAAATCGGACTTCTTCCATGAAGTACCTGTCCGATTATTCGGCTCCTGGAGTGGGTAGCCAATACCGATTACCTAGCTACGTCTAGGGTAATGTGCAGAGGAAGGTCCTGTGTAACCTCAGAGTCTGAAGGGGGGAGGGGGGCTGCGAGAAGTTTGGCACCTACAAGTACCGTGACGGCAACAACCAATTTCCCGAGAAGTTCCTTCCTTGCAGCGGGCGAACGGTTTACTATATGGATCGAGTTTCACACACTCGAAGTAGGTCCAAGAGCTTCTGCCTGATTCCAGGAAGAAGTTTTTCTTATATTTCTCTCACGAGCAGAATCGAGAGAGAGAATCAAAATTCTCGTAAAATCTGTATCGTCGCGCGAAAGACCTTTTTTCATCTTTGGGCCGATGGTATTTTTTTCACGCCTTCGAGCCATCTCGGAGTTTACGGCGGTGTGAAAAAACGCGACGGAGAATTCGAGAAGAGGTGCATTTTAGGGATACGAGAGGGCGCGCAGCTTTTTGTCGGAGTGTTTCTGCGTACAACTATGCACGCGGTATTTAGACTTCTACAGTGAGCATCCACTATGATGAGAAAATGCTTCTCGTCTACTGGCCCAGCATAATCACCATGCAACCTGTTCTATAGCGACTGTAACTACTCCCAAGGTAGTAATTCCACCGTATGAGGTGAAGTGTGTAGAACTAAACACTGGGGAGAGAAACGACCTACATAGTTCTTTGAGTTCACTGCCCAAATTAGGCAATCAAAAGTAAGCAATAAATCTCTTATGGCTACCAACCATCGATGGAGCACCATCTGTTGCACAGGATACCAAATTTTCTAAGGGTATTTGATTTTCGTCAAACAAGAATTTTATGTCTCAAAAATAGATAGCCCAGAGGTATCTCTAGTATAGTGGTCAGCGCGCTTGCCCGGCAATCGTTGGGTCGCAGTTCGAATCTCCGTCCGGATTCTTTTTAAAGCTGACACTATTTATCACGGTAGAGACGAGTAGATTGAGCTCGTAGCCATGGCAGGCAGTTCACCTAAGAGAAGGATAACTCTGATTTCAAAACCCTGGAGCCACAGGCATAATTTGCCTCTTCTAGAAGATCTTCTGTGAAAAATGTCCGTTTCTAAAAGTTTTACGAACATTTCTTCCCAACGTTCGCACCCATCATCTATGAATCGGGCGTATGCCATAAGAACTATATTCGCTTATTTGAAGTGAAATTCATTATTTTTTAATTGGCCAACAAGATGGTTTTCTATATGAGATGATATTTCGTCTTTTTTTTTCTCCGAATTGAATAATTGCTCATTGGTAATGCTTTTAAAACGTTTTATTAATCTCGATGCAACGGTTTTCAGGAAAATTTCAAACGAAGGCCGTATAATATTTTCGGCAACTTTAGGGGCACCCCTATTTTTTGCAATTACTTTTCGCTCTTTCATAAATGAAAAGCAATCCACTTTCACTTGTTTCTGCCCTTAAAAAAAATCAAATGTTATTTCGTTGATTAAATATTTCTTTAAACCCTCGAAATAAGCAATTGGTTTGTTAATTTTATCAGGATGTTTTCTTTTTAAATTTCAATAAACTTCATAGCTTCATTTAAAAATGCGTTCTTGCATATCAGGCACATAGGTTGTTTTGATCATACGGTCTTTCGATAAAGCCATAAGCCAAATAATCTTCAACATTGTTCTTACTTTAAGTTATCAGAGTGCTGTAAACTTATGTCGTAAATTATGATCGAAATTACAACGATAAGGTCCTACAGCTCTATGACCGCCACGAGAAACGCACGTTTTCACTACAGCACATACAACCAGTTTCAACTGGAAAGTAACTTAATAACATCCTACTCCTGACACTGACTCCTTTTAAATATCTTCCCTCCTAAATTTATCACAACACTGAAAAGAAATTTAGGAAATCTATTATATCAATATTAAAAACATTAAATTTTAGAATTGCACCACTAACTAACAATATTCATCATTAAATTAAACACTAACTACTTGCAGCAGCTGTAACCCGAATTCTACCAGCAGAGTTGCCAAATTTTGAAAGCTCCACTGCCAGTGAGACATAGCAGACGCCGTTTGCTGCCACCTACAAAGTCAATTTGAAATATTCTTAGGAGGATTACTTTCCTGTGAACTAATACGTTGAGATTGTGCTATCCTAGCTGTATAATTGTTATTGAAGGTACTTATAACTTCATCAAGATTAGAGATAGATATTTATCTATATTCTATATTCAATTTCTAAGATAAGGTAAGGTAAAAGATGTAAAAATGAATATTCTAAACACTCGTTTATATACTTTTTCATAATAGGTAGGCCGCTGGCAGCAAATGGCAGGATTTAATAAGCCGGGCCCAACAACTCCCAGCGACCACATTGCGATATTAACAACTTCATTCGCGCTGATCAAGCTGCCAGTCACACCACGTAAGAACTACGCCGCCACTGACTGGGACCGACACAAAACTACTCTGACAATACGCCCAGCCGACCTGAGCGAGGTTACATTGGAGGAGATCGACGATGAACTTGAAAGAGTAACGACTTCTATCATCGAAGCTGGCCGCGAGTGTGTTCCCAGAAATGGATACAAAACACTACCTCAGCCCAGATGGACAGAGGAATGAAGAGGATCACCATGTGCATAGATACGTGTACGAGGAGATTAGACGGGAATGTCCAAACCGGGAAAGAAGCGCGCTACTACGCCGGCTAAGCTCCTAACTAAAGGATACAATAAACATCCAACAGGCTGAAATCTGGGATAGCCTTATAGCCGGAATAGTCAGTGAGCAGAACCCGGCAAATTCTGGCACCAGATCAGGAAACTGAAAGGTTTACAAAGAAAGGAAATGGCTCGGACCAAAGAGGACGGGAAATATATAGAAGAACCAGCGGTTCTGGAGGGAAGATTCAAAACATACTGGGAGAAAGTCTTCTCTATCACAGAAGAAGACAACGAAGAGTTCGACCAGGAATTCGAAGGCCAGCTGATTGACGATCTGAATCAGATAATATACCACACGCATCCACACCACCACGCGACATGGGAAGGGGGATAGTTGACCATGGTCTTCCAATAAGAACAGAGGACATTATGGTCACTGTGAAATCCTTCAAACAAAAGGCACCAGGCTGGACGGGCATCACCAAAAGCAATCTGGAAAATGCCCCACAGAAGATCATTCAGGGAATCACCAACATCTTTAACGCTTCCCTGAACACGGGCTACTTTCCCGACGGTCTAAAGGTGGCCAAGATCATCTTTATACCCAAGGATAGTAAGCTCCCAGATCAACTGGTGAATTACAGGCCAATCTTCCTTCGCGAGTTCATAGGTAAAATCTACGAAAAAATCCTAGCAAACCGGCTACAAGAACAACTAGCTGGAAGCCCACAACCCCCTGCAGCTTGGGTTCCGAAAGGGGCGAGGAACGGAAACTAACCTCGCCCTCCTAACGGATAAAATAGCCCACTGCAAAGCAGAGGGGAAATACGTAGATGTGGTGCTGCACGATGTACAAAAGGCCTTCGATAAGATTTGGCTGAGGGGTCTCCAATTCAAGATCGTGAATCTTCAGCTGAACCCACACCTGGAAAGGGTCATATGTGACTATGCTATGGAGAGAAAAGCCCAAATCTCCATCGAGGGCTTTTCAGAACACGAATTCGAACTCATGGCAGGAGTTCCACAAGGCAGCTGTCTGAGTCCGTTGCTGTACCTCGTGTACGCAATAGACTTTCCTGCTCCGGTGCGGGACGACACCGGAGTTCCAATTTGTTCGGGGTAGCCCCCAAACAAATTGAAACTGAAGAATACATCTCCATCGAGAGCTGCTTTAAATGATACGCGGTTAAGCAGCACCAAACCAGAGAATGCCCCGCGAAGGAGATGGTATGTTCCAACTGTGCCAGATTCGGACACAGGTGGAAAGAATGCAGAGCCGAAAAAACAAAATGCATCAACTGCGGTGGTGAACACAAAGCCATGGCAATAAGATGTCCCATCCGAAAAAAGCGATTCAGGAAAAAAAAGAGAAGCAGAAAAAGGAAAAGGAAGCAAGGGCAAAGTCCTACCTCGATGCAGCAACACCAAGGAACACCGAAACCGCGACAAAACTGGTCATGCCAAAGGAAGGAGCCGAAATAATGGCCATGATAATGTTTGCCCACCTAACAAATCTGGCTTGCCCCGGCACGTGTACAGACGAACTAAATCAGCTTCTGCAAATGAATGGTGTAAAAAAGAAACTATGATCCCCGCTGAACCCTGCCTCCAACGAAATACTCAAAATACGATTCACCGACGACCAGCACGAAGAAAAGAAAAAGGAAACGACAGAAAAAGAGGAATCAACAGAAGAAGAAGAAGGTGCAAAAAATGAAAACCCAAAAAAGAAAAAAACAGAGAAAAAAGAAGAAAAAGAAAACCCTACAACAGAACAAGAAGACGAGGACGAAGACGAAGACGAAGAAATGCTAAAGTACCCAGGAGTTCCCTTCACAGAAAAGAAGGAAATACTGGAGATGGGATACTTCTTTAACAGAGAGAGAGTGTCCCTCAAGGTCTTTGGATCACCAATGAGCAGACCGCCGAAAGGAAATATCGAACAACTCACGGAAGGAATAAGAATGGGCAAATTCAAATGGACCTACGAGGGACCCTACTCACCAAAGGAAATATCAGGACTACTGGAGGAAGGCACATTCTCCATACCGGACTCGTGCATCCATACAGTGAACCTGAATGTGTTCAAGATAATTAAGAATGGACTAAAGACCTCTCAGATAGCCAAATAAGTGACCGAGAAAAGTGAATAATAAACGATATAAGTGAATCAAACGATAGGAATAAATTAAAGTGAAAGTGAAAATATGATAAGTGAATAAATTAAAGTGAAAATGAATTACCAATGTGAAATAATATAAATAGAATAAGGCAAAAGATAAAATTGGGAAATATAGAATAAGCTAGAAATAAATAGAATAATCGAAAAACATGAATAGCTTAATAAAAACGTAAAGTATTTAAAAATAATAAAGTGTATAAAATATCGGTAACAATGTGAAATAATATAAATAGAATATGGTAAACGTTAAAATTGTGAAATATTGGAAAAGGTAGAAATAAATAGAATAATCGAAAACATGAATAGATTAATAAATAAACGTAAATTATGTAAAAATAATAGTGTATGAAATAGAGGTATTCAAATAAAGTGAATAAGCAAAAGGATAAAAAGTAGCAATAAATATTATAAATTTAATGTTAAAGAAATGTAACAAAGAGAATATACTAACGGTATTAATCGAAAGGGAAAGTAAATGAGTAATAAAAGATAATGCAAAGTAGAATGAAGTAATAATATTTAAATCACTCCAAAATTATAATTTTCAATATATAAATAAGTAATAAAATATAATATAACAAAATAAATAATATGCAACAATTCGATATGATAATTTGTTTATTACTGAAATATATATAATAACTATGTAAATAGAATAGAAAGGATCGATGACCTCCACAGTTCCTGGAGTTTCGTTCTTCTTACTTCTCGATAATAACTTTCCCTTCTCTATTCTCCTTTCCTTTGTGTATATTCACCACTATTAATCTAAATTGTTTTGCTTATATGTATTTTTTTTTAATTATGTGTAAAATACTCAATTCTGTGACCTCTGTTCTTATAATAATAACTAATTTTCCGAATTTTTCCATTTGACTTACTCAGTCTATACGCTTGTAGCGTACGAGAAGGGCAGGTGAGCGGCTTAAAAGCTTGGCTTTTTTGAGACTCAGGATGGCCGAGTGGATTCGCCGCTGGCTAACAGTGGTCCCGCGACGCGGGAAGCTGTTCGCAACTCGCATACGCTATTATTTCTTTTTTGCCCCTTTTCCTACTCTCATCTATCTACAATGGTGCCCAGACCCGGGAGGGAGAGCGTTAGCCCTTGGATAACATTTCCAAACAGGTTCTCTTCATTTCTGCATTCATGCTCCGCTTCTAGGAGGGGAGGGGGTTGTGTAGCGTACGAGAGGTGCAGGCGAGCGGCTTAAAAGCTTTGATTGAATGAGTCTTTTTTGAGACTCAGGATGGCCGAGTGGATTTGCCGCTGGCTAACAGTGGTCCAGCGACGCGGGAAGCTGTTCGCAACTCGCATACGCTATTATTTCTTCTTTGCCCCTTTTCCTACTTCCCTCTATCTAGACGCTTCCTCTCTCGCTGCGAACTGGTAAAGGCTATCTCAGGTAAAGGAGCAAAAGTTTTAGGGAGGACCTAATAACGCCTTTCTTGAGAAAACTTCTAAGAAGAAATACATACCGGGAAGTTTGTCTTCCCATTTATAAGGTTCAATGTGTGAACCGTTTAAATTTTTCATTCGAATGTTTTACTTGGTTCGACCCCCACATCACACTCAATCTGACAAAACATACAAATGCTATCTATCTCTAGTAATATCTTTAAAATTCCCCTCTCTGAAATCAATGCACCAACGAGTACCTGTGCACTTACTGCATTGCACCTTCAATTTTTCTGCTCCCGGCATATTTCCTCTATTCCTAGAATGGGACTGTCTGGTGGATGTATACATGTGTGATGTGTGGTGATAAGGGCTCAGCGGAAATGTTCGTATGTGTGTGTAAGAGTGCGATTTGCATGTGTGTGTGTGCTTGAGTTATGTGGCTGGATGTATTAGAGCAATGTGTGTGTGTGTGTGTGTGTTTAAGGTTGAAATAAAAGGTAAGGGAGAAGAGCTGAGGGGAGTGTATATACGTGTGCGTATGTAATTTGTTTGTTTATATCTTACTTGTATGAGTGCGATTTTTATTTGCCTTACTTATTTGGTTATGTTGGATACGTTTTTGTGTGATGTGTGAGTATGGGTGAGCAGAAGTGTATGTGTGTGTGTTTGAGGGATGTGTATTAGGGCGTGCTTTAAAGTGTGTTTAAAGTTAAAAAAAGAAGAGCTAAAAGGAATGTATGTTTGTGTGCGTATGTAATCTGTTTTTTATTTCTCTTACTTGTATGACTGTTTGAGATATGTGTATTTTGTGATGTCTTATTACAATAAGAGTAGAGGGAGGAAGTGAGATAAATTTCTGAGCTGGAATGTCATGTAAACAGGATGTAGCATCATAAAACTGTCAAATTCAGAGAGGAGAGAGAGTGAAAACTACCATGCAGTCTAAAGTGGTTTGAGTAAATTGAATAAAGTATGGGGGAAATACTACAAATGAAACTAGAACATTAAAAAAGCAAAAAACAAAAAACAGAAAAAAAGGAAAAAGGGATAAACTTAGCTGTGTTCAGTTCTGTCCTGGCAGTGAACACAACGCAATACTTGGTGGGGCAAAATAAATTGCAACACACAAAAAATTAATATAAACTAAATTTACCGTCCTTTGAGTCCGCTCAACGACATCTTGTATCAAGTTTGAGAGTATAGCCTTTCCTTTAAAGGAAAGGTGCACCCCACCCCTTTGGTAGAGATCGTTCCTACCATAAAAGATGCGGTAGGGGTCGACAAAAAACACTGCCTTCGCCGTACATAAATCTGCTAGTCGTTGGTTCAATGAGACGTTCCTCGAGTGAGCGAGGAACGTCATCCACAACTCCACAGTCATCCACAAATCAGATGAACGTCTGAAGGACTTCGCCTGTAGGGCCTACCCTACCTCGTCTGAGGTAGAGGTCGTTGCACTTACCCAGAGCCGGAATAAGGGGTGGGCCCAAGGGCCCGGGCCCTTGGGCCACCCACCAAGAGGGGGCCTCCCACCAGATGACTTGGACATTACATTTATTGATGAACTGTGTCAGTTTGTAACATTTACCAATATCTTTACAGACGAGGAGCCAAAAGATATGAGCACTGAGCTTTTCCTGTACAGACTTATCAGAGACAAGGGTGTGCAGGACAATTTCTCAAACATTGAGATAGCTCTATGGATATACCTTATCTTGATGGTATCAAACTGCAGTGGCGAGCGCTCCTTCACAAAACTCAAATTAAATGAAAACCGATTACAGACAAATATGAAGCAGGAACGACTTGTAAATCTTGCTATCATGAGCATCGACTCAGATATACTGCGTGAATTGAACTTCAGTGACATCATCAGCGACTTTGCAACACAAAAATCTAGAAAAGTGTCTGGACTTTAATGGTTTTAACTCCATCTATTCTCTGATTTGAACTATGTTTACTTGTTAGTTGTTAGTTATACTATAATTTTTCGTGAAAAAGTAAATAATTGTAACTGAATTTCTGTGTGTAAATATATTTGGTAAGAACAACTTGTGTTCATTTCATTTTGTGTGTATGCATTACATATTATATTGGAAGAATAGTCCCCGTTCAGTATTTCCTGAGTAAAAGTGTCTTATTTATATATTAGGATTTAGGTTACTAGTCTGTGGTGTACGCAATAGGACTCCTATTGCCCCCCGTCCTCCTAGAACAATCTTGGATCCGCCAATGCCCAACAGCTAACAATGGGCTCCCCACCAAAATAAGCCCCAGGCTACCCACATCCTAAATACGGCCCTGGGTGGACATGCTCCCTGAGGTGACCCAACCTCAGACGGTAGGATCTTTCATGGCGTCGAACACGGGCTCAGTGCCAAACACGGAACCTGAGTCCACCCCTGTGAAAGCTTCTCCTCAGACGACGCGGACCTCCGACGCCTTACAAGGAGAGGAGGGATTTCCTTCCCCGGCTGATGTCTCTCTGACAGACATGACCTTCTCCATTTCAGAGAAGGATCTTGCTGAAGTAGGTCCATCTGGGCTAGGGGTTCCTGCCGATATAGGAAAGAATCGGATTCATTCCCAGCCCTCCTCTCCTAAAAAGAAAAAAACAGAGGAATAAGACTAAAAAGACCAAGGGCTCCTCTCCCCCTACGGGAACTGCGGGAACGGACGGGGCCGCTGCCATTTCGTTATGCGACAAAACCAAGATCAGCACGTCCAGCCCGGTGCTCACCCGAATGGAGAGTCCCTGACAAAGACTAAAAGTTCAAAAGCGCAGAGCGGAGCCTCGATTAACTGGAAGCTACCTGGGTTTTTCGGGCCCGCTGACTTCAAACGCTTGCTTGTTATTCGCTCCACTGATGGTAGCATGTTGACTAAGGGCAACATGAATCATCAGAGGATAGCTCTAGCTAGCGTGATTGGCAAGGAGCCAAAGGTGACCCGTTTCTCGGACGGGAGCCTTCTGGCGAATGCGTCGAATTCCTCTGAGGCGGCCATGATTACTGTCCTTCGGACACTTGATGGCACGCCAGTCGGTGTGACGCCCCACTCTAACATAAACTTTGTGAAAGAGTAGTTTATGCGAGGGAACTCGTAGACTACTCCATAATAATAATAATAGGTATTTATAATGCGCCCTTCAGGGCTGTTAGCCCTCCCAGAGCGCAGGTTGTGTAGCGAGTGTAGAGAAAGTTGAGAGGGGAGAGAAGGCAATTCTGAAAAGATGAGTCTTCAGGAGACGTTTAAAAGTAGCAAGGGAGGGAGAGGATTGGACTTCGGCAGGAAGAGCATTCCAGATTCTAGGAGTACAAACTGAGAAGGAACGGTCACCCAGCGAGCAGAGGACAGAACGAGGAGTGTTCAGGAGGGAAGTGAGGTTAGACCGGAGTGCCCGAGGAGTTTGACGACGGGAGATGGCAGACGAAAGATAAGGTGGAGCCTCGAGGTTTAGGGTCTTGTAGGTGATGAGAAGAATTTTATAGTGGGTACGGAAGTGAATAGGTAACCAGTGTAGCTCCTGTAACAGAGGCATCGAAGGAGAGAACCGGGGGCGGCGAAAGAGGAGCCGAGCAGCATAGTTTTGAACTAGTTGTAGGAGGCGAAGTGATGAAGAAGTGACATTCACTAGAAGAGAATTGCAGTAGTCTAAGCATGAGGTGACGAAGGCATGAATAGCAGTCTTAAGGCTTCGTCGATCAAAAAGTCGCGGAGGAAACCGAAGGAAGACTTACAGATACGATAGATGGGCGATTTAAACTAGAGTTGCTCGTCGAAAATAACACCAAAATTACTAACCGTATCAGAGCAGCTGACATTGGTTTCCCCAAGGTTAAGGGGGTGGAAGAGAGCTTTAGATTTCTCCGCCATCGAAGCAGTACCAACAAGGATAACTTCAGTTTTATCGTGGTTAAGTTTGAGAAAGTTGGCAGACAGCCATTCGCTTATGGAGGTGTTGTAGGCTGAAAGGAGCTTTCTAATTGATTGAGAGAAGGACACAGGGGATGAGGAAAGGTATATCTGAGTGTCATCAGCATAGAGGTGGAAGGAAAGGTCTAAATCGCAAAGAGGGAGCTGAGAGGAAGTAACTAGATGCGAAGGAGGAGGGGACCAAAGACTGAGCCCTGAGGCATCCCAAAATGAATGTGTGTGGACTCGGAGGAGAGGTTATCGAGCGCAATCTACTGAGTGCGGGAGGAGAGGTATGAACGGAACCAATCAAGAGCAGAGTCCGAGAGACCAAAGAAAGTGTGAAGACGATCAAGGAGGACAGTGTGCTCGATGGTGTCCAAAGCAGACCTTGCCAACCATGGAGCATTCAAGATCGAGCGTGTGATGAGAAAATAAAGAGGAACCTGGAGACCGACTCACTTTCGACTGTGGCACTTGTGTACGGTGACTTATGCCCAAGTAGGCAGTTGCCAAATGGTATCTCCCACCACACCACACCCCACCCAAAAAAGACTGTGACAAGCTCCCTGATTTGGTGAGTGCCGGTTGGTATCGCTACTGCGTGAAGGCATTCGTGCCACTGCGGCGGAAGTGCTACTACAGCCACCGCTTCGGCCATACAAATCGCCCCTGTAGATGCGCAAATTCGGGTTATCCAAAATCTGTCTAGTTGCTCTAAGACCGCACACGCTAAGTCCAAATCGTGTGTAGCCCAGTCGGTTAATTGCGGATAGTCGCCCCACGCTTCTTCGATCTTCGAAGCAATGTGGTGCGTATCTCCTTGAGAAGGAAATCCTGGCCATTCAGGCCCAAAATCTTTTCTTATTTCGAGGCTAAGAACTTAGTCCTGGCGCGCCTGGCGTTGGATGGGACGTCATATGGCTCAATGTTAAGAAAGACACCCTATGCTCCTGGCCCCTCAAGGCGTAAGTGCACGATTATTTCCACGCCCATTTGGAACCCTTCTGTGCCTTCTACCCACACCGGGCGCTACCTTGGTAGAGGTGGCGGCATAAAAGGTTCACACCCACCTCTGGCTACAACCATGGGTATCTCTCCTTTCCCCAGCGTGACCGTTTCCCGTAAGGCCAAATGGCCGCGCACCTCCATCGAGTCGTTTGACTCACAGGAGGCAACAACCCTAAAATTGGTCGTGAGGCCATCTTCCAGGGTTTCTAAAGTTGCCCCCCGAAAGGAGGATACCACTAAAGGAGTTTCGGCTCCTACGCCCACGACGAGTGCTAGGCTGGTTGACTCGAAGGCGGTTGATCCTCAAAAGGAGGGATCACTTCCTCTGAAGCCGTCCCTCCTGCCTAAGGTTTTCGGGCAGAGGGAGGAAAAAGAATCGCATGGCGAGCCCAACCTTCCTAGATAAGTCCTCGAAGGCTACAACGCCTCCAGCGCATTGTCCGGCCAAAAGCGCCCTGGGTTCTGTCTCCGGGAAGAGTACAGCCATTCCCGTGAGGGTCTTTTCTTCAAAGAGGGCCCCCGCATCTCCTCGGAGCTAGGCCTGGAAGACATATCCCTTGAATGGTATTGCCGCAGACTCCAGGCCAGCTGTGAGGAGCTGTGGAGGCCCGTCTCCTCCCGTTTTCCCTTAATTATCTTTTTGCACGAGACCATGCTGGGCGGTGCCCACTGCCCACCCTTCCGGGGTATAAGAGTTTTAATACACTACCACTACGGGATGGGGACCGGGCAGAAGGATACGCCATTTACTCACGGCAGGGTGTTTCATTCCTTCTCCTTGCTTTAGACATCTCTTCCCAGGGAGTAGCGGGGCAGCTGTACCTGGGATAGGATGTATACTGTTATTTCTGCGAGCATTCCACTGTCAGTCGAGTTCGACGCTCAGGAATTCCGCCGCGTCGTGGTATGGTTGCCGAGGCCCTTTCTCTTGCTCGCAGATCTGAACGGTAGACACGCCCTCTTGGGAGACTAATGGATTAATACTAGGGGTCAAGTGCTTGCGGACCTGTTCGACGAGCTGGAGATAGGTGTCGTGAATGTGGATTAGTTTACGCATTACTGCCCAAGAACTGCTTCACTTTCCTGCTTCGATCTATCTTTGTATTCTCCTGATTCACTGCTTGATTTTTTTTTTTGGGGGGGGGGAGGTTCGACGACCTCCATGGTAAGGATCACTTTCCTATCCAAATATAATTTTATGGGCCGCTGCCGCTCAAGAGTCAAGAGCCCGCCCCGGTGGTGTTGGTGTGGGTGCAGTCGTTCGCATTTCAGGAAATGACTGATTTCTCTGTGTCAGTCAAGAAGTTTAGGTCAATAGATGAGGCCGTTGAGTTATTCTCCGACAACCTCATCTCCGTGGGCCTAACTAGTATTGCAAGAATGCTTGGCTGTTGCACGTCGAACGCTCCCGTGGTGGTCAACTGAGTGTGAGGCGGCCCTCAAACAGAAGCGTTATACCTACACACAATATATGCTCTGCCCGAACAATTTCACTGTCGGTGAATTTCTTCTAGGTAGGGCTAGGTTCCGGTATGTTTAAAAGCAAGCACGCGACTCTTCTTGGCAGCCATACGTGTCTTCACTTAATGAGAAAGACCCCTCTAGCAGAGCTGTGGAAGACAGTCTAAAGTATTCGGGGAAAGTCTTCGAAGGGCCACCCTCCCATTCTTTAGGGGAATGGGACCGCATTCTCGGACTCCGCGTCCGTTGCGGAATCCTTCGCGACTGCTTTCTCGGCCTGGTCTAGCCGGAAGACTGTTCCGCCAGCATTCAATGCGCGTCGTGATGTCTCGGAAGTCGGCCGACTGGACTTTACCACCAGAGGCGGAGAACCCTTCAACGAGAGGTTTACTTTGAGTGATTTGCGATCAGCTTTCTCTTCGTGCGCGAACACCGCCCCTGGTCTGGACGATGTCCTGTACATCATGCTTCGACACTTGCGTGAGCGAGGCATGGGCTTTCTGTTAGATTTGTTCAACAGGATCTGAGTGAAGGGTATCCTCCCCGACTCCTGGCGAATCGCTACTGTGCTCGCTTTTCGCAAACCGGGGAGAGATCACTCTACTCCGGCCGGTTTCCGCCCAGGCTTTCTAACCTCCTGCGTATGCAAGGTGATAGATAAATTGGTAAATGTTTGATTAGCCTTTTATCTGGGGAGCGGAAGCCATCTGTCTTCTGCACAGTGCCGCTTTCGCAAGTTCAACTCCACGTCGGATGCTCTGCTGCGACGGGAAAATGTCGTATGCGAGGCCTTCCTTTGTAGAAATCACTTCGCCACGGTCTTTTTCGAACTGGAGAAGGCCTATGATACCGCATGACAATGCTGTATCATGGAGACTCTCCACACGACGGGAGAAAGGGACGCCTTCCTATCTTTATATCTGAGTTTTTGAGATATCGTCGATTCCAAGTACGGTTGGGGAGAGCCCTCTCCGACCCAATGAAGCAGGTAGAGTGGGTCCCACCGGGAAGTGTCTTCAGTGTCAGACTCTTTGCCCTGAGCATCTACTGCAACACCTCGAACTCAAGATATTTTGCTACGCTCTACATGGACGACCTTACGATCTCTTTTGGCGCGGCCCAGATTCCAACTCTAGAGCGTCGACTCCAACAAGCATTGAAGCGCCTCTCTTTCGCTATGCCAAAGCGCACATTCCTCCGTTTTTATTGGCCCAAACGAAAGTGATGCACTTCTGCCGCCACCCACGGCTCCACCCTGGCCCAGAATGGTTTCTAAATGGGGTTCGCCTGGAAACGGTGGACTCGCACCGTTTCCTTGGTCTTGTATTTGACCAACGTCTCACATGACAGGCTTATATTCGCAGCCTTAGGGTCTCCTGTCCAGCGCCATGGATATTCTTCGCTCCGTGATGTTCAGCGTCTGGGGTGCTGATAGAGCTACTGCCTTACTTTTTATTGATTCTTTGTTCGTTTAAAGCTCGACTACGGATGCGAATTTTATATAATCGCAGTCGAGCGTGTATTGCGCACGCGCCTTCCGCACGTACCCAATTGAGAACCTACTTATCGATGCTGGGGAGATTCGTCGCTCTGCGCAGTGCACAGTGCACAGTGCATTATTCGATTGTACGCGCGAGCCAGGCTACTTCCTCAGTCGGAAACAGCTCTCACTGCATCCGCAGCTGATCTTGACGGTGCCTATGCCGCCAAGAGACGCCAGTCATACCCTAAGCCCTTTAGGTTTAGGGCTAGGAAACTCCTTCGAGAGCTAAGTATAGCTCTCGGGCCGGTGGCGCCCCTGGTTCTGACTAGAACTTTAGCCTGAAGGTACCAGCTTTGACTATTAGTAGCCATGCTTCTGCTCCCAAAGCTTCTACATCGCAGGGAGTACTGCGTTCGGCCTTGGTGGAGCACACTGTGTCTCGCTGGAAACGTTCCAATGTATATGGACGTCTCCAAGTCCTAAGAAGGGGGTCGGTTTCCATGCCATATCTCCTCTATTTGAACTTAGCGGGGCTCTGCGGGGCTCTGCGGGGCTCTGCCAGGCGCTGACTTCACGGCCAAGCTAGTTTAAATATACCGCTCGGTACGGGAGATAACGCGACGTGCTCGGTTCGGAGACAGGATTGTAATTTATAACGACTCAAAAAGTGCCCCGTCTGTTCTCGAGGCATTGGAATCTTCGCATCCCCAGTTTCGCGATATCCGTGATGCCACTGTTTTGGCGAGCCTGGCGTATGTCGAGATTAGCTTCTGCTGGGTTCCTGGACATGTAGGAATTGCGAGGAATGATCTCACCGATGAGGGCGCCAGCGAGTCCGCGAGGACTCTGCGACCAGACCAGTATTTCGCTCTTCCTTCACACCGATTACATGTCAGGAATCCGGGCTTCCCTCCCGGCGGCTTGGCAAAGATGATGAATGACGGTCGAGGGGAACTTAAAGTTGCGTGTCATTGTGCCGTGTCTGTTCCCAGGGATCTACACCCCCACCCCCATGCCGCGACGGCTCTAGATTGCTTTCTGTTGCCTCCGAATTGGAAACCACTCGCGTGACGCACCGCCATTTGATGGCAGGCTCGCCTACGCCCTATTGCGACGCCTGCGTTATCCCCCAGACTGTTTGGCACATTGTTGCTCAATGTTCCAGTGTGAGTGATCTTCGTGCTTGTTACCTCTCCCGGTACCGAAAGGAGCGTGGTCCCTACCGCTTGTCCCTCTCACTCTGGAGTAATTCTTGCACACGGACCCTAGGACTATACCTCTTTTTGAAGGGGGCTGGCCTCCTTCAATTTATTTGAATGTTTTCTGTGGGTCTTGTGTTTCTGTCCCGGGGGTTGGCGAGCCCTCCCCCGACGATTGAGCGCGTTTCCTTCTTGTTAGAATTTTGCTGTTTGTTGTTTTTGTTAGTAGTTTTTTTAACCTTTCCTTTTATCGTTGTTATTTGCTATTTGTTTTTAATATAGCCTGGTAGTAGGCTGTGGTATGAGCAGGGCGCCTTTTGCCCTAGTAGGTAGTCGCCAGATGCACTCATATAATTGAAAAAAACCCCAAACCCGCAACCTTGGAGTTCGTCTTTCCAGTGGATCCTTTCGTACTTCTCCCGTCAACATCCTTTATTGCGAGAGTAGGATACTCCCCTTGCCCTAACATCGGCTACAAATCTGTATGTGATACCTCTGTTGTGTGAAGTAGACTCCTGTATCAGAGGTTTACAGATTCCTATATGCTGCTGAGTCAACGGCGGCATTCAATAGATTGCCGTATTTACCCAGTCCCTTGAACTTTCAGATAGATCATCTCTCCGACCTGAGTGTTTTAAGGGTCCTTGCCCTTCCATCGTCGCTGACCCCTAGTTTGCGTGCTCCACATCTTAGTTTGTACCCGCATGTAGAGCCTGGACAAGTCGTCCGTGGACACACGTTTCCTTAAGAGCCTCTTTCTAGAGGATGCAACCTCACATTTAAAACACTGCCAGATATATACAGATGGTTCCAAGTCAAACTGGCGTGGGTGCCGTAGCCACTGACTCAGGAGAGTATTAAAATTTGTCTTTGTAGCTGAACTTATAGCCATTCTTTAACTTTTAGACTGATCTAAATTTTCCATTTTATAGACTTTGTTTTCCCAGACTCTAGGAGTATTTTACAAGCAATTTGGTCTTTTAATGCTTCACATCCCTTAGTCACAGAAATCTGCAACTGGCTGGTCCAGAATGTCTCCCCGTATAGAGTTCTATTTTGTTCAACCTATTCTATGTCCTCTAATAACTCTGCACTGCCTTTTCGAGATTTATTTCCTTCTATAAGAATATATTTTCAGTTGTGGCAGAACGAATGGGATGATGTTCATTTAAATTATATAAAATCGAAAAGTCTGTTCGCTCTTAGCTCTCAGAGACTACGGTCCTCAGAGGTAGCCCTTTGCCGCGTTCGCATCGGCCACGCAAGACTTACCCACAGTCATCTTGTTTCGGCTGATGTTTGAAACAGGCCTTGCTAGTATTTTTGTGGTGGGGCCTAATCGGTCGCCCATCTTCTACTAAAATGCCTTCATTTTGTCACTCTCTAGTTGTCTCCCACCCGACCCTTTTAAAAATCCTTCACCTGTCCCGCCTTAGTTTCATTTTGGCAGAGAACCTTTTAAGCCCACATTTAAAAAAAAAAAATATCACAGTGGTCTTCTCTGTTTTTATAACTAATTTGTCTCGTTCTATTTGCGCTGTCATTTAGAATCGGCTTGGATTGGGCAGCTGCCCAACTGGTTCCTTACCTTAAAACCTTAAACTTTGGTCTGTCGAAAAAAACTTAATTCTCACAATACTAGCTCAACCCCGCCCCCCCTCCTCTAAATCAGAGTGGCCTCGCAGTTCTGAGGCTCCTTCTTTACCACCCGTCCCGGTTTATTCTCGCAACGCACCGGTTCGTGAGGACTTCTCTGCCCCCCTGCTATCTCTACCTTGGTATCTCACCGGTCTGAGTGATTGCAGTAATTCTTTAATAGAAGTGTCAGGGGATTCTTCCCAAATGGGAATTCTCTTCTTTAGTAACTGAAATAGCCCCGTGTTATTTGCTTGCAGCAAACCAAACTCTGTAAGCGTCCTTTCCCCAGGTTTCGTTAATTCCTCGTTTTTAACTCTACCACCACTTGGCTGGGAGGCCCATGGTGGTTCTTGCTCCTGGCGAGCACTAGCTACTTTTGCACGCCTTTAACTGTAGCCTTATCTTCAAGCAGTCGGAGCCCGTATTCATCTTACGAATCGAAATTATAATTTTTGTTTGATTTATATGTCTCCAGATTAACGTCTCTCAAGGGCGGAGAATTTAGATCTTTCATCCAAGCTCCCTACTCCATTTCTAGTTCACTTTAACGCCAGACACAAATTGGAGATTTTGAAGATATTGATGCAGCTATACATTCCTTTTTCTGTTTAGTGCTTGATGCTGCAGAGTCCGCAATTCCTCGTACTCGCTACCATTGGAGCAGAACATCAGTCCCATGATGGAATAGTGATTTCCCCCGTGTAGTGGAGGGCTATTAAAAGGCTGATGCTTGGCTCCGCTTAAACCCAACTTCTCCGAACTGTATTGACCGAAATCAAACTACATTCGCCAGCGAGCATTGACCCCTGGTGGGCATATGTGTCTTCCTTGTCTTCCACTACCTCTTCAGCTCAGGTGTGGTTGAGAATGAACAAAATCAGGGGTCGGTATGCTGATCACTTCACCCCTGGCATTGCCATGAACGGTTATATCATCTACGATCCTGCCAGCGTCACCGATATATTGGCCTCCCTTTTTGCCGATTGTAACAGCGTTGAACACTACCCAGCAGAGTCTAGAGGTATTAAACCATGGTTGTGTGTGGGGGGGGGGGGCGAAGCCCTACGTTTTTCGGCAGGTGGACAAGAGCCTTACAACTGTGTGTTCACTACCCCGGAGATGCATTCACCATCTGCATGGGTCAAGGAGTCTGCCGAGTTCTCATGCGCAGGGAGAAACGGGGACAATGATTAGTTCAGCCTTGTGCATCGGCAAACGAAGGCAACGGAGACGCCCAACCTCCGACTTTCAAAGAAAAATTCCAAATCAGTCCGAAAAAAAACAAACAAGCAGAGGTCAGTAAATCATTAGATCCAATGGATAGGAAAAAGAAGAGGGGGAAATAAAGGGCAGTAAAAGAAATAATTAAGGGAGAGAAAGGGGTGTAATTAAAGGGCATCTCTGGGACCAACTCCTGAAAAATTAAAGGTTCCAGAAAGAGAAGAGGGGGGGGGAAGGTCATCGGCATAGAGATCCAACGAGCGAGAATAGTTCGAATGGACTAGGCTAAAGCAATTATTACAATGATCCTTATTTGAGAGAGAGAGTAACAACAAGGAGTAACAACAAGGAAAGAAGGTACCCTAGGAGACCTTACGGTCCATTCAAGGAGGGTACCTTTGGACTAGCAATCGAGTAGGCACATGGCTGCTCAATTGTTTTGTGTCCCTAAACGGCCACTTTTCAAGACCTTGTCTAGTCGTGACTTGAACTGGTCAACAGATTCACTGTTGACAACTTCCACTGGAAGTGCGTTCCACATACCGCAGATACTGTAAGTGAAAAAATTTCCACACAGATTGCGGTTGTAACGCTTCAGTTCAAGTTTGAAGCCGTGATTGCGCGTTCTGTTCTCACTCAGTGTGAAAATATCCCGGTAGTCAACATTGTCAAACCCTCGAAGTATTTTGAAAACTTCGATGAGCTGACCACGCAGTCTACGGGTTTCCAGCGAGAACAGATCTAATTCCCTTAGTCTATCCTCATAACTTTTATGTAGGATAGAGGGAATCAGCTTGGTTGCCCTGGCTTGTACGCGTTCCAATCTCGCGATGTCCTTTCGCAATGAAGGACTCCAAAATTGTACAGTATACTCCAGGTGCGGTCAAACAAGTGAGTTGTACAGGCACAGTACAATCTCCTGGTTCCAATAACCAAACTGGCGCTTAATATAGCCTGGCATCCTTTGGGCCTTTTTCTCCGCCTCAATACACTATTTCGAGAACTTGAAGTCACTAGTGATTGTTACACCCAAGTCCTTCTCAGTGTCGGTGGATTCAATAGCAGTGCCCTCAAGAATATATTGAGATTGGGGGTTTCTGTGGCCGATATGCATCACTTTGCATTTCCCCACGTTAAAAGGCATTTGCCACGTGTCCGACCACTCCCCAATCTTCCCAAGATCTTCCTGCAGGCGGGCAGTATTTCCATCCTTTGCAACGTTCATACCAAGCTTGGTATCGTCGGCAAATTTGGAAATCTTGGCAACCATGTCACCGTCCATGTCGTTGACGTAGATGATAAATAGTAGTGGTCCCAGGACAGAACCTTGAGGCACCCCGCTAGTAACGGGCACCCACTCAGAAGACTGTTCTTTCACCACTACCCGTTACCGTCTGCCACTTAGCCAGTTCTCGATCCAGCCGGCTACCTTTCCGTCTATGCCAAGCGCTCGCACTTTCCGGAGAAGGCGGCGGTGGGGTACTTATCAAAGGCTTTCTGAAAGTCTAGGTAGACCACATCCACCGCCTTGTCCCGATCGTGCTCACTGAAAACGAAGTGGAAGAATTCCACAAGGTTCGTCAGGCATGACCGTTGCCTTCGGAAGCCATGCTGGGAACTCCTCAGTAGCAGGTTTGACTCTAAATACGACGTCACTTTGTCCACCATGATGCTTTGCATGAGAGAGAAAAAAAAAGAGAGAAAAAGAGAGAAAAAAGAGAGAGAGAGAGAAAGAGAGAAAAAGAGAAAAAGAGAGAAAAGGAGAGAGAGAAAGAGAGAGAAAAAAAGAGACAAAAGAAAGAGAAAAGAGAGAGAGATAGAAAAAAAGAAATAGAGAAAAAGGAGAGAAAG
The DNA here is from genome assembly GCA_963969495.1 of Ceratothoa steindachneri. Taxonomy (NCBI): domain Eukaryota; kingdom Metazoa; phylum Arthropoda; class Malacostraca; order Isopoda; family Cymothoidae; genus Ceratothoa; species Ceratothoa steindachneri. The sequence goes on from OZ018327.1 coordinate 161,996,602, forward strand.
AGAGAGAAAAAAGAGAAAAAGAGAAAGAAAGAGAAAGATAGAAAAAAGAGAAAGTGAGAAAAAAAGAAAGCGAGATCAAAACAGAGAAAGAGAAAAAAGAGAAAAAAGTGAAAGAGAAAAAGGAGAAAAAGAGAAAGAAAGAGAAAAAAGAGAAAAAAAGAAGGAGAGAGAAAAAAGAGAAAGAGAGAGAAAAGAGAGAAAGAAAGAGAAAAAGGAGAAAGAGAGAAAAGACAGAAAGTTAGAGAAAAAAGAGAGAAAAAAAGAGGAAAAAATAGAAGGAGAGAGAAAGAAGAGAAAAAAGAAAAAAAAGAGGAAACGAGAAAAGAGAAAAAAAAGAAAGAGAGAGAGAGAAATAGATAGAGAAAAGAGAGAAAAGAGAAAGAGAGAGAAAACAGAGAAAGAGAGAAAAGAGAAAGATAAAAAGAGACGAGAGAAAAAAGAGAAAAAAGATAGAAAAAGTGAAAGAGATAAAAAGAGAAAAAAGAGAGAAAGATGGAAAAAAAAGAGGAAAAGAGAAAAAAGAGAAAGAGAGAAAAAGAGAAAGAGAGAAAAAAGAGAGATAAAAAAGAGAGGAAAACAGAGAAAGAGAGAAAAAAGAGAAAGAGGAAAACAAAGAAAGAGAGAAAAAAGGGAAAAAAGAGAAAGAGTAAGAGAGATAAAGAGGGAGAAAAAGAGAGAAAGAGAGAGAGAGAGAGATAAAGAGAAAGATAAAGAGAGAAAGAGAGAGAAAGAGAAAGAGAAAGAGAGAGAGAGAGTGTGTGTATGTGTACTCTACACTTAGTTTGGGCGGAGAAGGGGATTGGTCCTAAGATTTACTCAAAGTAACTAGAATAAACAGCCTGGTGGGCTCAACTTCACCACGGAACTCGATGTGGAGAGGAGCTGTGCAAGCGAAGAAAAAGCTCATCTTCCATCGATCCCAGTGATACCACACTTAGTAACCACAAGGGGCTCAGGAGGCAGCACCGGACCAATGGAGAACCAGGAATCCAGGTGCAGATACAAGTTGCCCGATCGACTGACAATGAATGACTAAGCAGCGGCTACCTGGTCTCTCCTTTGTCCTCTAAATAACCTCGTCAAAGATATTTATTGCCATCTCAAGGTTAGAACTCTGCCTGGCGCCTATCAACTTTGAGAATCATTAAAAGTAAACGGAAGTCGGCCACAAAGAACAGATCGTCCGAACCTCCCTCCTCTCCAACTCTGTTCTTCATTAGAATAGCCAAGGTGGGGGGAGGGAGGGGGGCGTGGTCCGGTACTTCCTTGTAATCTTCCGCACCCTCACTACCAAAGTCTCCAAGTAGAGAGGGTACAAGATGTAGGGGTTAGAGGAAGGAGAAAAGGAAGGCTCAGGATAGAGCAGCAGGAAGTATAATAGGAGAGAGCAAAGTAGACTTAAGCATTCGTGAGACCTACGGCTTAACCTATAATCTGAAGCACGATGTGTATCATGTTAACTATCTCTCTATCACGCTTTATTTTTGTTTTAGTATAGGGAGCTTTGGAAACCTTTTGAACTATCTTTGATTGAGAGGTACTTTTATATTTGGCCTAAGACTTTTTTAATGGAAAACAGACATTTGGGCTTTGTCCTCTGAGTATTTTATTTTTATCTAGATTTCGTTGCTACCCACTAAAGTTGCCTCGTATGATACAAGAGAGGGCCCTCTGGAGTTAGAAAGAATCGATTTTGGTGTTTCATGGTGCCATGTATTTTGGAAATTATAAACAAGGTTCTCTCCCTAGCCTAGTGGATATTAAGTTGGATTTCTACGTTGAAGTTGCAGCCAGAGGTAAGTAGCTCCACACACACGCCATCACGCACAGATAATCTCGACACTATCATACTCTTCCAGTCTTTACATCCCCACTTCCTTCTCTGTTACCGAGCCCTACCGATGACAGACATCTTTTCCCACCCACACCGACCCCAACGAGGACCTTGGAACAGGCTGGGTTTGTTATGCAATAGAATTTTTTCGTCATTTTTGTTTATATCTCTTAACTGAGGGAATAAAACTATTATATCCATTAAAATTATTACACTTTATTAATAAACGTTAAACCTAAGTTATAAACCACAAAACATGAGAAACTTTTATTTAACTAAAACTTAAAAGGTGGTGGCTTCGTTTTGGGGATTCAAACTTCGGAGGCGAATATGATAGAATGCTTCTCCTCCAACCCCTTCAGTCTTGTATAGCACTCTATGCATTTCTTAGACAACTCCTCGAATTCCCACGACGCCAGCAGATTCTCGTAATCGGATACGCCAACAACAGATTGGAGTACATAAACCACATCATCATCAGCATCATCATCATCATAACAGTGACTTGAGCCTTGACTAGAGACTCGCCTAGTTCCGTGACTCGGTTCTCGACTAGCTCCTTGACTATCTTCTCGACTAGCTCCTCGACTAGCTCCTCGACTATCTCCTCGACTATCTTCTCGACTAGCTTCTCGACTATCTTCTCGACTAGCTCCTCGACTATCTTCTCGACTAGCTCCTCGACTATCTTCTCGACTATCTTCTCGACTAGCTCCTCGACTATCTTCTCGACTAGCTCCTCGATTAGCTCCTCGATTAGCTTCTCGACTATCTTCTCGACTAGCTCCTCGACTATCTTCTCGACTAGCTCCTCGACTATCTCCTCGACTATCTTCTCGACTCGAGCCTTGACTCAATCTTCGACTCGATCCTTGAATAAGGACTTGACTTAGGCCTTGACTAGGGACTTTACTTGGGCTTGGACTCGCCCTGTGACTCGGGCTTGGACTCGCCCTGTGACTCGGGCTTGGACTCGCCCTGTGACTCGGGCTTGGACTTGTCCTGTGACTCGGGCTTGGACTCATCCCGTAACTCGGGATTCTAATTGTCCCGTAACTCGGTCTTCGACTCGCCCCGTAAATCGGGCTTCGACTCGCCTCGTAAATCGGGCTTCGACTCGCCCCGTAAATCGGGCTTCGACTCGCCCCGTAAATCGGGCTTCGACTCGCCCCGTAACTCGGGCTTCGACTCGCCTCGTAAATCGGGCTTCGACTCGCCGCGTAACTCGGGCTTCGACTCGCCCCGTAACTCGGGCTTCGACTCGCCCCGTAACTCGGGCTTCGACTCGCCCCGTAACTCGGGCTTCGACTCGTCCCGTAACTCGGACTTCGACTCGTCCCGTAACTCGGGCTTCGACTCGTCCCGTAACTCGGGCTTCGATTCGTCCCGTAACTCGGGCTTCGACTCGTCCCGTAACTCGGGCTTCGACTCGTCCCGTAACTCGGGCTTCGACTCGTCCCGTAACTCGGGCCTTGACCCACCCCATGACTCGGGCCTTGACGCGCCCCATGACTCGGGCCTTGACCCGCCCCATGACTCGGGCCTTGACCCGCCCCATGACTCGGGACTTGACCCGCCCCATGACTCGGGACTTGACCCGCCCCATGACTCGGGACTTGACCCGCCCCATGACTCGGGACTTGACCCGCCCCATGACTCGGGACTTGACTCGACCCTTGACGCTCAATAGAGTGTACTTCGTACAGAGTTTCTTCAAGAAGAACTTTAGAAACATCGCCGGGGCCCATATTATGCACGATATAGGACTTATATTTGTTCTTGAATCCGTGGGATCCCAGCCTCTTTAGGATATTCTTAACGATGCAGTCAGGGAGAAAACACATACCATCCACCAGGACTTTCTTCCCGGGGATTGATATCACCCTCATTTTGGATCTTGAGGTCGCCAGTTTTGGAAGAATATTTAAAAGCACAAATTTTAAGGACGATTAAAAGTCCCCTGGTCAAATCACCTTTTGGGATTTCAAAGAAGTTTCTTATCTGAAAATGTAGACAATATATTAGAATTCAGATCACCGTAAATAACCATGAGTGAAATTTCAAAACAACCTTCTTGAAAAGAGACTTTTTTTATTGTAATAGAAGAGTGTTGGAGCTAGCGACTGGCACTTGTGCCTTCTCATTTTGATTTAAAATTCAATAGTACCTATCTGGTGAGTACTACTAAGACCATAAGTTGGTTGATTTTTTAAATACGGCTAGTACTAGACTACTTTAAAATTCTGTCAAAAAAGAAAAACGATAAAGAAAAATAAGAATTTTTGTCAGCGCCAATCTGTCGACTGCGTACTAGAGCACAAGTCGCGGTAGCCATCATATGAACTAATGCTAGGCTAGATTAAAAAACGAACAAGAAAAATAGCAAAGAGAAAAAAAGCAAAGAAGCAAGCAAAAAATCAAGGAGAATGGAGCACGCTCTGGCATCGTGGAGAGACCCGCCTTCCCTCGACGCACGAATATGCGGCCTACAAAAAAAAGTTACATAACGAAGGAGGCCAACCTCCTCCAAAAAGCCAGATAGTCCACGAACCCATCCGGAGTACAATTTTTTTTTTTATTTAATAGTTTTTACGCACAGTCCTTATTTAGGCTCAGTGTGCTGAAAGAAAGGAGGAGAAGAGACTAAGCTGGGGCCGGACGGGGCGCTGAGTCCCGTCAGCACAGCAGCCAGGAAGGCAAATCGCCGCGCTCCTTACGGAAGAGGGGGGACTGCCGAGTACAAGGGATATCGGTAACGACCTCGCTCGTCAAGATACGGGTACTCGTAAGGTGTGTGAAGATCACCCAGACTGGAACATTAAATTTTTTTATTATTGGGAGCGGGGTCTACGCCCCTAAAATATAAAAAGATTAGGGAGCGACAGGACATAAAAGGGTACAAGGCCCTAAAGTACAAAAAGTGGCAAGGTTAAAACAAGAGCACTAATAGGATTTAAAGAATAGGAAAGGGGGGCACAGGAGCAATAAACAAATGAAGCCCGTTTACTAATATTTACATTTCTATTAAATTAAAAAAGTGTATTTACAGGCTATAAAAGAGGAGCCCTCGGCTAAGAGGAAGCGCGGTCTTTCGTTTCATGGAATACGTAAAATAGATGGGAAGAATTCCATACGTAAGGCAGACAGGGGCTGGCAGTCGACCAAAAGATGGCGTACCGATATGGGGGACGAACAGAGGGGGCATGGGGGGCCTATCGCTACTCATTAAATGCCCATGTGCGAGGCGTGTGTGGCGTCGATTTTAAAATCGACACCAAAACGCGCCCCCGGCCCCTCCGGCCTACCGGCCACACTGATACATAACCTCCCCGCAGACATATACCCCACACTCACACACCTATTCAATGCCTCTCTAGCCTCAGGCCACTTTCCCAAAATATTCAAAGTCTCTCACAATATACTCCTTCATAAACAACACAAAGAACCAAAACACCCAAACAATTACAGGCCTATTGCTCTATTAGAGCACCTAGGCAAAATACTCGAACGTATGGTCAACTGCCGCCTACGGGAGTTCCTGGAAGAGAGGGACTGGTTCTCCCCCCATCAATACGGGTTCAGGAGAGGCAGATCCACTCAGGCGGCCGTGACCATCGTACACGACAGAATACAAAAGAAACGACAGATACACCAAAAGACTCTCTCCGTCAGTAAGGACGTGGAGAAGGCCTTTGACAAGGTGTGGCACGAGGGACTCCGTTGGAAACTCGCCAACAACACGGAGTTACCTCTCTGCACCAGAAGGCTCCTCTCACACTACCTCACTGGACGGTGATGCCACATAAGATATAACAACACCCTATCAAGACCCTTCACACCACGCTCAGGCGTTCCCCAAGGTAGCGTTCTGGCACCAACACTCTACATCATGTTCACAAACGACACCCCACGCCCACCAGAAAACTGCGTTCACACCTACATAGTGGCCTACGCCGACGACGAGACCATTCTCGTCAGCGGTCGGGCCCCCGAAGAAATCGCGCTCCATGCACAAAGAATACTTGACGAGAAGACAGACTACGAGGACAAATGGCTGATCGCCACGAATCCTCAGAAGACACAGATGACACTCTACGGCGCTAGAGATCACTTCATGCACAACCTACAAATCTACTCACACACACCAAACATGATCCACCAAAACCCAACAAGGCTCGCATATACACAGTGCACCAAAATCCTGGGGGTAACATTCGACAAATCCCTCAGGTTCAACCTACACCAGAACATAATACAAGCAAGAGCCTCACGTACAAACACATCGCTGAGTAGGTTCTACTCAGCGAGCAAGAAACTAAAACTACACCTATATAAAGCACTCGTGCGTCCCATTCTCACGTACGCCCCACTGTCACTCGTAGCCTCGAGTGACACCTGGAAGCGAAAGGCTCAGCGCATTCAGAACTCTGCTCTGAAGCGCGCTTGCCGTTCGCCGCTGTACTCGAGAATGGAAGCACTACACAACAACAACAAACTAACTCCTCTCAACACCTACGCTCACACCAGACTTACAAAACAACTTGAAAAACTCACAACAGACCCACTTTACACCTCGCTACATGTAAGAAGGTACGCGATGGCGCCGCGATATCCCGCGGCCCACGAACACCTGCCACCCGTACCATTCTTCGCATAACCCAATAAGGCATCATGAATAACGCGTTTCCGGATGGACTGTAAGCCTCCCCCCTGACTTGCCCCCATCCCTCGCCCAGTCAATTACCTCATAACCCACACCCTCACTACAACACCTCGCTTCGGTGTATAGCCACCGACCTATCTACTCTCGCTGTCCCTTTCTTAATTATTTTCCGCAACGCTCCTCTCTGACTACCCGTCTGCCGTATTACGGCAGTCCCTCTCTGTTCTTTCTATACACAAAATGCAATGCAATGCGTGTGTGGCCGATTTGCAGGCGACAAAGGACCACTTCAGAGCTCCGACGATGTTGATAAGAACTAGCCCACGGATAAACCGAGGGCTTAATGGAATGCAATTTGCTACCGATGCAGCCATCCTATTCTGACTGCCAGAGTGACCGAATGTAAACACTTAATAAGAGGATAAAAGTCACGATAAGGTAGACGCCACATTGGTATTGAGTTAGGAAGCCATGGTACTCCAGAAATCAGTGCAAGCGAGGATTCACCATTTTCTCCAACAACTTGATAAGACAGCTGGAAAAGGCTATTGACCTATAATAGGAAGGAGACAAGCCGTCTCTAACTGGTTTAAAAAATGGTAGGAATAATGCCGTTCTCCATGTAGTAGGGTAAAATCCCTGATTCCGAAATCCAATTAAAAATATCTAGTAGGAGTGATTCCGTACGGGAACGGAGATGCCCGAGAAATTCGTATCAGATATTGGCTAGGCTGAGAGACGGAGGCGCAATGAGACAGCGCTGAACGCATCTCAGCGGTAGTGAATAGTGTGTTGTGGACATTAAAAAAAAATGTGCCGAACACTCTGGAGGGCAACGCAATCGTTGCAGTAAAGTGCAGGGGAGTGCTCCATAAAATGGCGGTGCGTCCCACGAGTGTGCCCAATTATTCGAAGACAGCAGAAAGCAGCCTGAAGCTAAGCCGTGGTGGCATTGGGGGGTTGGTCAATGGGAACAATCACGGCACAATAGCACGCAAATTTACGTATCTCTAGGGTGTCTCCCATCTTCTTTGCCAAGCATCTCGGAGTGCTGCCTTGTTTCCTTCAAATGTAATCGGTGTTAGGAAGAGCGAAACGGTTGCCTGATCACCCAGTCTTTGCGGATTCTTTGTTGCCTTCATTGGCACACTCATTTCCTGAAATTTCCACATGTCCAGGAATCCAACAAAAGATAATCTCGACATCCAACTGGCTCGCGGCAACCGTGGCGTCACGGATACCGAGAACCAGGGGGTATGGAGAGTCAAATGTCCCTAAAGCACATGGGGCACTTCGTCAGTCGCTTAAGTGCACAATCCAATCTAAAACTAGTACGAAGTTTGTTTTTTAAAATTTTGGGAGCCCATCTGGTGACTGCCTACTTGGGCATGAATAGCCGTACACAACACAAAGTAATACTAGGCTCTATTAAAAAAAAACATGTAAATAACAAATAACGATAAAATGGACAAAGGCTAAAAGAAATCACCAAAATCAAGGTTTGCATCGGGAGAGCACAAAAATGGATCGAGGCAGGAAAATGAAGCGGTTCTCGGACAGTGATGGGTAAATTATCCACATTTAGGACACCTATCTCCAGCTCGTCGATCATGTCGGCAATGACCTGAACCCTGGGATTGATCGACTTTTCAATTTTTTAATTTTAGGAGCCATACTGGCAAGAAAGAAGCGCACTCCGGTGTCGAGAGTAGGCCCGTTTTCCACCAGCGCAGGAACATGCAACCTACAACAAAGTCAATTAAAGTGGAGAACACCAGCCTCCTCCAAAAAGTCGTAGGCACGAACCTGTTCGAGTATACGGGACAAACGGTAGCAACCCCGCTCGTTCCAGTATCGGGACAGGAAACGTACCGAAGATCACCCAGACTGGGACATTCAACAACAATGTGCCGAATAGTCTGTGGGACAATGAAGTCCTCAAAATAGGCGTAGGCGAACGCTCCATTAAGAGTCGGTGCGTCGCGCGAGTGTGTCCAATTCGGATTCCGCTACAGAGGCAGGGTCTGAGATAAGGGTCCCATTCTCCTAGAGAACTGGAGGAGGTCCTGCGAGAACTTGCCCCGAATCCTTTCAACTCGCTTCCACCCCTCTGCCAGAGGGGTCTTCCCGTTAAGTGAAGACACGTATGCTTTCAAAGAAGCGAGGTGGGCGTGATTCGAAATATACTGGAACCTAGCCCAAGCCCGACGAAATTCAACGACAGTGAAATCGTTCGGGCGTAGCTTATAGCGGAGGTAGGCATGACGCTTCTGTTTGAGGGCCGTCACACACTCGGCTGACCACCACGAAGGTGGTCAGCATGCAAAACAGCCAGACCTTCTAAGAATAGTAGTGATCCCACGACGATGAGGTTGCCAGAGAAGGCTCAACGGCCTCACCTACCGACCTAAACTCATCGAGTAAGATAGAAAAATCCGTCATTCCTGAAATGAGGACCACCTCACCTGCGCCAAGCACCACCAGGGCGGGCCTCAGGCGCAGCGGCAAAGGAAATGCTATTTGAATGGGAAAGCGATCACTACCATAGATGTTATCGACCACCCCCACCCAAAATCTGGCTATGCATCCGGAGAGAACAAAGATAGAGCGAGGCAGAAAAATTAAGTTGTTCTCGGGCAGTGATGCGTAAACTCATACGCATTTAGGACACCTATATCCAGCTCTTCGATCAGGTCGGCAGGACTTGTCCCCCGTGATTAATCAAGTAGTCTCCCCAGAGGGGTTGTTTACCGTTCAGATCTCCAAGAAAGAGAAAGGGCTTCGGCAACAGTGCCACAACGCGGAAGTCCCGAATGTCGAAGTCAGCTGATGATGGAATGTACGCGGAAATAATAGTATGCCTCCTTTTCAGGTGCAGCTGCACAGCTACTGCCTGAGAGGAGGTATCTAAAGTAAAGAGAAGAACAGAGACATCATGCCCGGCCCCCATAGTGTGGTGGTGGTGGAGTTGCAAAACCCTCATCCCCTGGGAGTGTGGGCAAGTGGTACGGGCCGAGCATTGTCTCCTGCAAAAAAGAGTTAAAAGGGAACGGGAAGAGATGAGCCTCAGCAGCCCCTCCCAGTTGGACCGGAGTGCGCTGCAATTCCACTGAAGAAATATGCTTTCCAGGTCTAGCTCGGAGGGGATGCGGAGGCCCTCTTCGAAGAGAATACCCTCACAGAAATGACCGTACGCTTCCCGGAGGCAGAACTCCGGGCGCTTTTGGCCGGACAATGAGTTGAAGGCGCTGTCACCTTCGAAGACTTATCGGGGGAGATTTGGCTCGCTATGCGAGTCTTTTCCTCCCTCCGCTTCGAAACCCTAGGCAGCTGGAGGGGATTCGCAGGCAAGGGTCCCTCTTTTGGAGGATACACCGTCTCCAAGCCACCCACCCTACCATTGGGTGTGGGCGTAGGAGCCGAAGCTCCTTTAGTGCTGTCCTTTTGGGGGGCAGCTTTAAGAACCACGTAAGATAGCCTCACGATCAACTTTAGGGGTGTTGCCTCCTGTGAGTCTAAGACTTGGTGGAGGCCCGCGGCCATTTGGCCTTGCGGGATTTTTTTTTTTTTTTAATTAAGGGGCTATCTGGCGACTGCCGACTAAGGCATAAGTTGCCGTAAACAAACAGCCTAATTTAGGCTACTTTAAAAAATTAAATGGAAAACAATAAAAAGAAATAACAATAACAATAACAAAGCAATAACAAAACAATTACAAAAACAACAACAACAATTAAATCGGGTTAAATAAAAGGGAGAAGGCCGGCCTCCCCCAAAAAGTCAATAAGTCCACCAGTCAAAGTACACGCACCCGTCCCGAGAACAAGGGACAGGCGGTAGCGACCCCGCCCATTCCGGTACCGGGACAGGTGTCGTGCGCGAAGATCACCCAGACTGGGACATTCGACAAGAATGTGCCGAACAGTCTGGGGGACGACGCAGTCGTTACAATAGGGCGCAGGCGAGCGCTCCATCAGATAGCGATGCGTCACACGAGTGTGTCCGATTCGGAGACGACAGAAAGCAACCTGAAGCCGCCGCGGCATTGGGGGATAGGTCCATGGGAACAGTCGCGGCGCAATGGCACGCAACTTTAAGTTCCCTTCGACCGTCTCCCATCTTCTTTGCCAAGCAGTCCGAAGAGCTGCCCGTATTCCTGCCATGTAGTCGGTGTGAGGAAGAGCGAAACGCTGGTCCGGTCGCAGAGTCCTCGCGGACTCTTTGGCGCCCTCATCGGCGCGCTCATTCCCCGCAATTCCTACATGTCCAGGAACCCAGCAGAAGATAATCTCGACATCTGCCCGGCTCGCCAAAACCGTGGCGTCACGGATATCGCGAACCAGGGGATGCGGAGATTCCAATGCCCCGAGAGCACTCAGGGCGCTTTGTGAGTCGCTATAGATCACAATCCGGTCTCCGAACCGGGCACGTCGCGTAATCTCCCGTACCGAGTGGTGTATTGCCACCAGCTCGGCCGTGAAGACAGACGCAGCGCCTGGTAGAGCCCCGCTGACTTCAAACAGAGGGGATACGGCGTGGAAGCCGACCCCCTCTTGGGACTTGGAGCCATCCGTATACACTGGTACGGTACCAGCGTGACACGATGTGTGCTCCAAAAAGGTCGAACGCAATACTCCCGGCGCAGTACAAGCTTTGGGAGCAGAGGCGTGGCGACAAATAGCCAAATGTGGTACCCTCCAGGGTGGCGTCCTGGGCAGAACCAGGGGCGCCACCGGCCCGAGAGCTATATCTACCTCTCGAAGGAGTTTCCTGGCCCTAAACCCAAAGGGCTTAGGGTATGACTGGCGTCTCTCGGCGGCATATTTTTTTTTTTTTTTTTTAATTAAGGGGCTATCTGGCGACTGCCGACTTAGGCATAAGTCGCCGTAAACAAACAGCCTAGTTCTAGGCTACTTCAAAAAATGGAACAGGGAACAACAAAAAAGAAATAACAATAACAAAACAATAACAAAAACAACAACAACAACAACAACAAAAACAACAACAAAAATTAAGCCTGGTTAAAAAAAAGGGAGAAGGCCGGCCTCCCCCAAAAAGTTAGCAAGTCCACCAGTCAAAGTGCACGCACTCGTCCCGAGTACAAGGGACAGGCGGTAGCGACCCCGCCCATCCCGGTACCGGGACAGGTGTCGTGCGCGAAGATCACCCAGACTGGGACATTCGACAAGAATGTGCCGAACAGTCTGGGGGACGACGCAGTCGTTACAATAGGGCGCAGGCGAGCGCTCCATCAGATAGCGATGCGTCACACGAGTGTGTCCGATTCGGAGACGACAGAAAGCAACCTGAAGCCGCCGCGGCATTGGGGGATAGGTCCATGGGAACAGTCGCGGCGCAATGGCACGCAACTTTAAGTTCCCTTCGACCGTCTCCCATCTTCTTTGCCAAGCAGTCCGAAGAGCTGCCCGTATTCCTGCCATGTAGTCGGTGTGAGGAAGAGCGAAACGCTGGTCCGGTCGCAGAGTCCTCGCGGACTCTTTGGCGCCCTCATCGGCGCGCTCATTCCCCGCAATTCCCACATGTCCAGGAACCCAGCAGAAGATAATCTCGACATCTGCCCGGCTCGCCAAAACCGTGGCGTCACGGATATCGCGAACCAGGGGATGCGGAGATTCCAATGCCCCGAGAGCACTCAGGGCGCTTTGTGAGTCGCTATAGATCACAATCCGGTCTCCGAACCGGGCACGTCGCGTAATCTCCCGTACCGAGTGGTGTATTGCCACCAGCTCGGCCGTGAAGACAGACGCAGCGCCTGGTAGAGCCCCGCTGACTTCAAACAGAGGGGATACGGCGTGGAAGCCGACCCCCTCTTGGGACTTGGAGCCATCCGTATACACTGGCACGGTTCCAGCGTGACACGATGTGTGCTCCAAAAAGGTCGAACGCAATACTCCCGGCGCAGTACAAGCTTTGGGAGCAGAGGCGTGGCGACAAATAGCCAAATGTGGTACCCTCCAGGGTGGCGTCCTGGGCAGAACCAGGGGCGCCACCGGCCCGAGAGCTATATCTACCTCTCGAAGGAGTTTCCTGGCCCTAAACCCAAAGGGCTTAGGGTATGACTGGCGTCTCTCGGCGGCATAGGCACCATCGAGATCAGCTGCGGATGCAGTGAGAGCTGTTGGCGACTGAGGGAGGCGCCGGGCTCGCGCATACAGGCGAGTGATGCACTGCACGCGGCGCAGAGCGAGTGGCATCTCCCCAGCATCGACCAACAGGCTCTCAATGGGGGAAGTGCGGAAGGCACCGGTCGCAAGGCGAAGGCCGGTGTGGTGGATTGAATCCACCTTCCGCAATAAACGCTCGGCTGCGGATGCATAAAACTCGCATCCGTAGTCGAGCTTCGAGCGAACAAAGGATCGATAAAAAAGTAAGGCGGTAGCCCTATCAGCGCCCCAAGCGCTGAACGTCACGGAACGGAGAATGTCCATGGCGCGGGTACAAGAGACCCTAAGGCTGCGAATATGAGCCTCCCAGGTGAGGCGTCGGTCGAATACAAGACCAAGGAAACGGTGCGACTCAACCACATCCAGGCGTTCCCCATTAAGAAACAAATCTGGGTCAGGGTGAAGCCGTGGATGGCGGCAGAAGTGCACCACCTTAGTCTTGGCCAAAGAAAACCGAAACCTGTGCGCTTCGGCATAGCGAGAGACGCGGTTCAATGCCTGTTGGAGTCGACGCTCTAGAGTTGGCATCTGGGCCGCGCCAAAAGATATCGAAAGGTCGTCCACGTAGAGCGTAGCGAGAACATCTTCTGGCAGCACCGAGGTGATGCCGTTGATGCTCAGGGCAAAGAGTGTGACACTGAGGACACTTCCCTGCGGGACACCCTCTTCCTGCTCCTTTGGGGCAGAGAGGGCTCCCCCCACCCGTACGCGGAATCGACGATCTCGCAAAAATTCAGATATAAACATTGGGAGGCGTCCCCTCGCCCCCATCGTGTGGAGAGTCTCCATGATACCGTATCGCCATGCGGTATCATAGGCCTTCTCCAGATCAAAAAACACCGTGGCGTAGTGCTGTCTACGAAGGAAAGCCTCGCAGACGGCATTTTCCAGTCGGAGCAGAGCATCCGACGTGGAGTGAAACTTACGGAAGCCGCACTGTGCAGAAGACAGATGGCCTCCGCTGTCCAGGAAATAGGCTAATCTAACATTTACCAATTTCTCCATCAACTTGCGCACGCAAGAGGTTAGAGAGATTGGGCGGAAACCGGTCGGGGTAGAGTGATCTCTCCCCGGCTTGCAAAGGCGAGCACAGTAGTGATTCGCCAGGAGTCTGGGAGAAGACCTTCCACCCAGATCCTGTTGAACAGATCTAACAGAAAGGCCATGCCTCGCTCACCCAGGTGTCGAAGCATGGCGTACGGGACATCGTCCGGACCATGGGCGGTGTCCGCGCACGAAGCGAGAGCGGAACGCAACTCACTCACATTAAACTTGTCGTTGAAGGGTTCTCCGCCTCTGGAGGTAAAGTCCAGCCGGCGGCCTTCCGCGACATCACGACGTGCATTGAATGCTGGCGGAGCAGCATCACGGCTAGAGAATGCAGAGAAAGCGGTCGCTAAGGATTCAGCCACGGACGCGGGGTCCGAGATTGCGGTCCCATTCTCCTGGAGAACGGGAGGGGGGTCCTGCGAGAACTTGTTCCGAATCCTTTTGACTCGCTTCCACACCTCAGCTAAAGGGGTCTTCCCGTTAAGTGAAGACACGTATGCCCGCCAAGAAGAGCGGCGGGCGTGCTTCGAAATATACCGGAACCTAGCCCTAGCCCGACGAAATTCAGCGACAGTGAAATCGTTCGGGCGGCGCTTATAGCGCATGTAGGCATAACGCTTCTGTTTGAGGGCCGTCTCACACTCGGCCGACCACCATGGGAGTGGTCGGCGTGCAAAACAGCCAGACGTCCTAGGAATAGTAGTCAGGCCCACGGCGATAAGGTTGCCGGAGAAGAACTCAACGGCCTCATCTACCGACCTAAACTCCTCGACTGAGATAGAGAATTCAGTCATTTCCTGAAATGCAGGCCACCGCGCCCGTGCCAAGCACCACCGAGGTGGTCTCTCAGGCGGCAGTTGCCCTGAAAATGATATTTGAATGGGAAAGTGATCACTACCATGGAGGTCATCGACCACCGCCCAATCAAAATCAAGCTGTGCATCCTAAGAGCACAAAGATAGGTCAAGGCAAGAAAATGAAGCGGTTCTCGGACAGTGATGCGTAAACTCATCCACGTTTAGGACACCCATCTCAAGCTCTTCGATCAGATCGGCAAGGACTTGTCCCCTGGGATTTATGGTGTAATCTCCCCAGAGAGGATGCCTGCCGTTCAGATCTCCAAGCAAGAGATAGGGCCTCGGCAACCGTGCCACGACGCGGCGGAAGTCCCCCGCGTCGAAGTCAGCTGACGGTGGAATGTACGCAGAAATGATAATATACCTCCTATCCAGGTGCGGCTGCACAGCCACTGCCTGTAAGGAGGTATCTAAAGAGAAAGGAAGAACGGAGACATCATGCCGGGTGTAAACCGCGCATCCCCCAGCCCAGCCGTCCCGCGGTGGTGGGGTTGCAAGACCCTTATACCCCGGGAGGGCAGGCAGTGGGCACGCGCCTAGCATGGTCTCCTGCAAAAAAATAGCTAACGGGGAACGGGACGAGGCGAGCCTCCGCAGCTCCTTCCAGTTGGCCCGGAGTCCACGGCAATTCCATTAAAGGAATATGCCCTCCAGGCCTAGCTTGGAGGAGACGCGGGGGCCCTCTTCGAATTGAAGACCCTCACGGGAATTGCCGTACGCTTCCCGGGGGCAGAACCCCGGGCGCTGTTGGCCGGACAAAGCGCTGGAGGCGCTGTCGTCTTCGAGGACTTATTGGGGGAGGTTGGGCTCGCCATGCGAGTCTTTTCCTCCCTCCGCCTCGAAACCTTAGGCGGGCGCTGCGGCTTCGGAGGCGGGGGGCCCTCTTTTCGAGGAACCACCGTCTCCGAGCCACTCGCTCCACCTCGTGGCGTGGGCGAAGGAGCCGAAGCTCCTTTGTTGCTGTCCTCCTTTCGGGGGACAGCTTTAGGAAAAAAAGCTGATTTCAAAGACACGCCTTTATGTCGTCTCGTTTACCGTCACAGAAAACTGTTATTATTAATATATTAACAGCGTTGACTGAGCCAAAACGCTCGAAAGATGGAAAAATATCCAAGACAAATTGGTGCGGTTAAGGTAATGGCATAATTAGACAACTGCTCTGCTTCAGGTCCAGCAGGTGATCCTATCCTCCTTGAACTGGAAGACAACACTTAGGGATGACCCATCCATCAGCCCTTGGCCTTGCGGGAAACGGTTATGCTGGGGGAAGGAAGATGAGCTCAGGATTTATCCGGGGCTGGGTGTGAACCATTTCTAACACCAGTTTTACTAGGGGAGCGCCCGGGGAGAATAGAACCCGCAGAAGGGTTCCGAGTGGGCGCGGAAACGACCGTGTTCGTAGGCCTAGAGGGGCCAAGAGCAGAGGGTATCCTTCTTAGCATTGAGGCATAGAACGTCATAGGCAGCGCCAGGCGTACCAGGATCTGGTCCTTAGCCTCACGTAATGAAAGACGAGCTTGGGCTTATACGGCCAGGATTTCCTTTTCAAGGAAATACGTACCAAATTGCTTCTAAGAAGAGGGGTGCGGCTCTCCGCAATTAACACACTGGCCATAAACGATTTGGACTTATCATGTGCGGCTTTGGAGCAACCTACACAGACTTAGAGTAAGCCTGACTTTGTACGTCTACTTGAACGATTCCTATGTCCGCGGTAGGGACACGAATGCCTTCACGCGGTATCGGTACCAACCGGCAAGCACCAACTTAAGGAACTTGTCACAATCGAACGTGACAAAAAGTGTAGGGGTGGGTCTACAAGCCCCTTCCTGTTTTCTCATCACACGTTCGACCTTAACCCGTCGAGGGTCGGCCAGCACTAAGGTGATGTCATATATGGAGTAGTCCAAGAGTTCCGTGGCATAAACTATTCCTTTCTCGTAGTTCATGGTAGAGTGCGGCGTCACACTCACCGGCGTGCCATCAAGTGTGCAGAGGGCACTAATCATGGCCGACTCGGAGGGATTTGACGCATTTAACGTATTCGCCACACGGCTACCATCCAAGAAACGGGTCACCTTCGGCTCTTACCAATGCACCCACTTGGCTCCTCCGCCGGATGGACCGGCCTCAAAAAGATCCTTCTCCGAAATGGAGAAGGTCCCTGCTCTCACAGGGTCAGCAACCGGGAGAGGATGTCCCTATTCTCTTTGTGAGGCCTCGGAGACCCGAGCCGTCTGAAGAGGAGCTTGTACAGGGGCAGACCCGAGTTCCGTTCTTAGCACCGAGCCCGGGTTCGACCTAATCGAAAATCCTAACATCTGTGAGTAGATCACCTCGGGGACCATATCCATCTCAATGGGGGCCCCTCATGTGTCCATCCTCCCCCAAGATATTACGGATCCCATTTGAAGTATCTTTAGTCGTATCATCTTGCGCCAGCCAACCAGCATCCGTCAGATAAGAGAGGGAGGAACGTATAGTGACCCCCTGCGCGCTCGATATTCGCGCCCGCAGGACTTTGGAGGGCACGGGCCGAAGGCCTTTATCATCATTCGCCCCCTAAGGGGGTTGGGCCGCCTGCTTGATTTCTTGTCAGTCCCCTTGGAAAGCAAAGGGGGGGGGCACTGCCGCTGGAAAAAGCGAGTCGCCTTTGGGGACTCCCCTGCCCCCTGATGTAAATGAGAGGAGTAAACCTCCTCTCCGGTAGAAGAGATTTAGAGGGTACCGTGATAGAGCACGGGGAAAGAGGGCTCCATTTTATTGGTAGAGCGGCCCTAGGAAGGCTCCGACGATATTACAGGGGAATGTAGAGGGAGAGTATTTTGATTTTTTTAACTCACCATTGGGCATGGTGACCCTATTTATGCCACGGGATTCATACGCTAATCACCCCACGCAGTTACCCGATCTTCGAGGGGTAAGTACGGGGCAGGGCTAACCAGCTGCCGCCATTTGAGGCCACTCCTCCCGCCTAGTGACCTGGCAGCCCATCGGCATGACGGATCCACCTTAGGCACGGCGTAAAAACTATTGAAATTGAAAGGATAAAGAAAGAGGAAGGTGTGGGTGGGGATGAAGCAAGTTGTTAAAAATCCACTACCCCAGGCCGGAGCTCAGGGGTGATGGAGCGTTGCCCCCTCCCCCCCTCAGCCCCGATCCGGGATGTTAAGTGAAAGGAAGCTGGTCGGCGCCTACCCTGTGAAATTAGAGGCCGACTAGAGAAAGTTGTGGGAGAGGTTGTAAGGAAAGTGAGGAAGTAGGGTGAGAAGACAGGCTGTCAGCACGACGGCCAGGAAAACAAATCGCCGTGCTGTCGGAGCAGCATTCGGATAAGAGGATGAGGAGAAACAGGTAGCGAAAGACCCCACGGAAGCGCGGTCAGATATTGCGGTCACATTCTCCTGGAGTAGTCGATGGGGGTCCTGCGAGAAATTGCCCCGAATCCTTTTGACTACCTTCTACACCTCTGCTATAGGGGTCTTTTCCGTTGAGTGAAGACACGTATGCACCCGCAAGGAAGAGCGGCAGGCGTGCTTAGAAACATACAGGAACCTAGACCTATCTCGACGAAATTCACCCAGAGGAAAATATTTGTGGCGGCGTTTATAGCGCATGCAGTATAAACTTTCCTTTTGGAAGTTGGCTCACACTCAGGTGACCCCAACAAAAGCGGTCGGCGTTTATTTTTTTATTTTTTTTTAAGAGCTCATCTGGCGACTGCCTACTTGGGCATTAGTCGCCGTATTAAAACTGGCCTAGTTCTAGGCTACTTTAAAATAAAATTAAAAAAGACGAAAAACACCCCAAAAAGGGGGAAAGGAAGCAAGCTCCTGCGTCGGGGGAAAATCCCCCCGGCGAAGGAGCGTGCAACCTAAAGGAAAAAAAAACAAAAGCAAAAACAAAACAAAACAAAAAAACAAACCCTGCTTAAATAATAGGGAGAAGGCTTGCCTCCCCCAAAAAGTCAACAAGTCCACCAGTCAATGTGCACGCACTCGTCCCGAGAACAAGGGACAGGCGGTAGCGACACCGCCCATCCCGGTACCGGGACAAGTAACGTGAGCGAAGATCACCTAGACTGGGATATTTGACAAGAATGTACCGAAACGTCTGGGGGACAACGCAGTCGTCGCAATAGGGCGCAGGCGAGCGCTCCATCAAATAGCGATGCGTCACACGAGTGTGTCCGATTCGAAGACGACAGAAAGCGACCTGAAGCCGTCGCGGCATTGGGGGATAGGTCCATGGGAACAGTCGCGGGGCTATGGCACGCAACTTTAAGTTCCCTTCGACTGTCTCCCATCTTCTTTGCCAAGCAGTCCGAAGAGCTGCCCGTATTCCTGCTATGTAGTCGGTGTAAGGAAGAGCGAAACGCTAGTCCAGTCGCAGAGTCCTCGCGGACTCTTTGGCGCCCTCATTCCCCGCAAGTCCTACATGTCCAGGAACCCAGCAGAAGATAATCTCGACATCTCCCCGGCTCACCATAACTGTGGCGTCACGGATACCGCGAACCAGGGGATGCGGAGATTCCAATGCCCCCAGAGCACTCAGGGCGCTTTGTGAGTCGCTATAGATCACAATCCGGTCTCTGAACCGGGCAAGTCGCGTAATCGCCCGTACCGAGTGGTGTATTGCCACCAGCTCGGCCGTGAAGACAGACGCAGCGCCTGGCAGAGCCCCGCTGACTTCAAACAGAGGGGATACAGCGTGGAAGCCGACCCCTCTTGGGACTTGGAGCCATCCGTATACACTGGCACAGTTCCAGCGTGACACGAGATATGCTCCATAAAGGTCGAACGCGATACTCCCGGCGCCGTACAAGCTTTGGGAGCAGAGGCTTGGCGACAAATAGCTAAATGTGGTACCCTCCAGGGTGGCGTCCTGGGCAGAACCAGGGGCGCCACCGGCCCGAGAGCTATATCTAGCTCTCGAAGGAGTTTCCTGGCCGTAAACCAAGAGGGCTTAGGGTATGACTGGCGTCTCACGGCAGCATAGGCACCATCGAGATCAGATACGGATGCAGTGAGAGCTGTTGGCAAATGAGGGAGGCGCCGGGCTCGCGCGTACAGGCGAGTGATGCACTGCACGCGGCGCAGAGCGAGTGGCATCTCCACAGCATCGACCAACAGGCTCTCAATGGGGGAAGTGCCGAAGGCACCGGTCGAAAGGCGAAGGCCGGTGTGGTGGATCGAATCCACCTTCCGCAATAAACGCTCGGCTGCGGATGCATAAAACTCGCATCCGTAGTCGAGCTTCGAGCGAACAAATGATCGATAAAAAAGTAAGGCAGTAGCCCTATCAGCGCCCCAAGCGCTGAACGTCACGGAACGGAGAATGTCCATGGCGCGGGTACAAGAGACCCTAAGGCTGCGAATATGAGCCTCCCAGGTGAGGCGTCGGTCGAATACAAGACTGAGGAAACCGTACGATTCCACCACATCCAGACGCACCCCATTAAGAAACAAATCTGGGTGGGGGTTAAGCCATGGATGGCGGCAGAAGAGCACCACCTTAGTCTTGGCCAAAGAAGACCGAAACCTGTGCGCTTCGGCATAGCGAGAGACGCGGTTCAATGCCTGTTGGAGTCGAAGCTCCAGAGTTGGCATCTAGGCCGCGCCAAAAGAGATCGAAAGGTCGTCCACGTAGAGCGTAGCGAGAACATCTTTCGTCAGCACCGAGGTGATGCCGTTGATGCTCAGGGCAAAGAGTGCTACACTAAGGACACTTCCCTGCGGGACACCCTGTTTCTTCTCCTTTTGGCCGGAGAGGGCTCCCCCCATGAGGGCCTTCCGTGACATGACGACGTACATTGAATGCTGACGGAGCAGCATTCCGGCTAGAAAATTAGGAAAAAGCGGTCGCTAAGGATTCCGCCACGGACACGGGGTCCGAGATTGCGGTCCATTCTCATGAAGAAATGGAGGGGGGGGGGGTCCTGCGAGAACTTGCCCCGAATCCTTTTGACTCGCCTCCACACCTCTGCTAAAGGGGTCTTCCCGTTAAGTGAAGACACGTATGCCCGCCAAGAAGAGCAGCGGGCGTGCTTCGAAATATACTGGAACCTAGCCCTAGCCCGACGAAATTCACACACAGTGAAATCGTTCGGGCGGCGATTATAGCGCATGTAGGCATAACGCTTCTGTTTGAGGGCCGTCTCACACTCGGCCGACCACCATGGGAGTGGTCTGCGTGCAAAACGGCCAGACGTCCTAGGAATAGTAGTCAGGCCCGCTGCGATGAGGTTGCCGGAGAAGAACTCAACGGCCTCATCTACCGACCTAAACTCCTCGACTGAGATAGAGAATTCAGTCATTTCCTGAAATGCAGGCCACTGCGCCCGCGCCAAGCACCACCGAGGTGGTCTCTCAGGCAGCAGTTGCCCTGAAAATGATATTTCAATGGGAAAGTGATCACTACAATGGGGGTCATCGACCACCCCCCAATCAAAATCAGGCCATGCATGCGAAGAGCACAAAGATAGGTCAAGGCAAGAAAATGAAGTGGTTCTTGGACAGTGATGCGTAAACTCATCCACGTCACAAGACCCGTATACCACGGGAGGGCGGGCAGGGGGCACGCGCCTAGCATGGTCTAACGAGGAACGGGACAAGACAAGCCTCCACAGCTCCTCCCAGTTGGCCCGGAGTCCATGGCAATTCCATTGAAGGAATATGCCCTCCAGGCCTAGCTCGGAGAAGACGCGGGGTTCCTCCTCGAACTGAAGACCCTCACGGGAATAGCCGTGCGCTTCCCGGGGGCAGAACCCCGGGCGTTGTTGGCCGGACAACGCGCTGAAGGCGCTGTCTCATTCGAGGACTTATTGGGGGAGGTTGGGCTCGCCATGCGAGTCTTTTTCTCCCTCCGCCTCGAAACCTTAGGGGGCGTTGCGTCTTCGAAGGCGGGGGGCCCTCTTTTCGAGGAACCACCGTCTCCGAGCCACTCAGCCCACCTCGAGGCGTGGGCGAAGGAGCCGAAGCTCATTTGTTGCTGTCGTCCTTTCGGGGGACAGCTTTAGGAACCCCGGACGATGTCCTAGCGACCATCTTCAGGGCTGTTGCCTCCTGACAGTCTATCGACTCGGTGGAGGTGCGTGGCCGTTTCGCCTTACGGGAAACGGTCACGCTGGGGAAAGAGGGGGGGGAGCCCAGGTTTTAGCCGGGGCTGGGTGTGAACCCTTTTTGCCGCCAGCTTTACCAGGGGAGCGCTCAGGTTGAGTAGAGCCCGCAGAAGGGCTCCCAATGGGCCCGGAAACAACCGTGCTCGTTGGCCTAGAAGGGCTAGGGGAGAGGGTACCTTTCTAACTAGTAAGGCATATGACGTCCCAGGCAGTGCCAGGCGCGCGAGGACCAAGTCCTTAGCCTCGCGGAATGAGAGTCGATCCTGTGCCTGAACGGCCAGGATTTCTTTCTCAAGGAGATATGCACCACATTGCTTCGAAGAAGCGGGGTGCGGTTCTCCGCAATCGACACACTTGGCCACACACGATTTGGACTTATCGTGCGCGGCCTTGGAGCAATTTACACAAACTTCGGGTGACCCCGACTTTGCACGTCTACAAGAACGATTCATATGGCCGAAGCGGTGACAGTAAGAGCACCGCCGCAGCAGTGGCGGAATGCCTTCACGCGGTAGCGGTACCAACCGGCACGCACCGACTCAGGGAGCTTGTCACAGTCGAACGTGACGAAAAGTGTAGGGGTGGGTCTCGAGGCCCCTCCCTGTTTTCTCATCACATGTTCGACATTGACCGCCCCATAGTCAGCCAGCTCTAGGGTGATGTCCTCAATGGAGTAGTCAACGAGTTCCCTCGCATAAACTACTCCTTTCACAAATTTCATGGTAGAATGCGGCGTCACACTAACGGGGGTGCCATGAAGTGTCCGAAGAGCACTTATCTTTGCCGCCTCGGCGGGATTCGCCAGAAGGCTCCCGTCCGAGAAACGGGTCACCTTCGGCTATCTACCAATTGAACTAGCTAATCCTCTCCTCTGATGGATCATGTTGCCCTTAGCCAACATGGTGCCATCATGGAGCGAATAACGAGGAAGTGTTTGAAGCCAGCGGGCTCGAAAACGCCAGGTAACCTCTGAATGAGGGTCCCCGATGTCATAGAGACTCCGCCCTGTGCACTTTTAGTCTTAGTCAGGGGCTCCGCAACCGGAGGGAAGGGGGCAGTGGGGCCGGATGTGCCGATCTTGGCTTGGTCGCTTGCCAAAGTGGCAGCAAACCCATCCGTCCCCGTAGCCCCCACGGATGGAGAGGAGCCCCGATTTTTCTTAGTCTTTGTCTTTTTTGTCTTTTTCTTTTTTGGAGATGAGGGCGGGGAATGAACCCGCTTCTCACCTCCGCCGATAGGAGCCCCTAGGCCAGATGAACCGGCCTCAGCCAGGTCCTTCTTCGAAAGGCGGGAACTTTGACCATAACCATAAAGGATGGTCTGGCGTAGCCACCTTATATGTGTACTGGAGGAAGGTGAACAAAGTCGAAGGCCAGCACCCCCTGTTCCTAATATTTGCCCTAACCAGCGCGCTTTCGGCCCTTGCAGCAGATGGGGACCTCACGGTACATACTGCCACTCTACTAAGGTTTATATGAGGACGAAAGTTCGCCGTGCAGCAAAACCTCTGTGGATGGGAGAGCAAGTATGGAAAATGGTAGGAGGGTATGTAATAAAGAGAAATAGAGAAAGGTGGGTCCACTAACGAGTAGGGTGTATAATCTCCTATTATT
Source organism: Ceratothoa steindachneri (assembly GCA_963969495.1). Taxonomy (NCBI): domain Eukaryota; kingdom Metazoa; phylum Arthropoda; class Malacostraca; order Isopoda; family Cymothoidae; genus Ceratothoa; species Ceratothoa steindachneri. Next base: position 162,019,924 of record OZ018327.1, read on the forward strand.
ATCATTCTCCATCTTAAACCTAAAACACGCGCTAGCACCCGCACATTCATTCAATCAAACACTTCAACCCCCCACAGATAGGGTCAGGAGCAATCAACCACACTTCGGAAGGAAAGAAAAAAGTGGAAATAAAGAGGGAGACGAGAAGTCTATGAATAATATAATGTGAGCATAAATAAAGTTCGAGAAGAGATGAAAGAAGGTATAATTTAAGGTTTAAGGTAAGTTACCGGTGGATTGCTGCCCAATCTAAGTGGATTATGTATGGCCGCGAGGGTGAAACGAGAAATATCATCTATAAAAGGTGGAGGAGACCACTTTGTGACACAAATTTAAAAAACGACGGGTTAAAAGATTCCTCCGCCAATATGAATCGAAGACGGGTGTGTTGAGGAATAGTCAAAAGGGTCGGGAAACAGGACAACCGGAGAATGGTAAAATCCAATAAAAGGTGGGCAACCGATTAAGCCCCACCACAAAAACGACAGCAAGGGCTGATATGAGCATCACCCAAAACAAGATTGCCATGAGTAAGTCTCGTGTGGCCAATGCGAACTCGGCAAAGGGTCACCTCCAACGACCGCACTCTATGACGACTCGAGGGCCAAAGAGTGATTAGAATTTTTAATTTTGTATAGTTTGGATGTTGAACAGTCATCCCATTCATTCTGCCACAGTTGAAAAATATACTTTCTTATTGAAGGAAAGTAGTCCCTAAAAGGCAGAGCCGAGTTCTCAGGGGACACAAAATGTGCTGAGCGGGCAAGCCAATCAGCCTTCTCGTTGCCAAGGAACCCCACATGCCCAGGGACCCAGCAAAAAATAATTATATATCGGGACGCATTTTGGATCAGCCAGTTGCAAATTTATGTCACCAGGGGATGGGACGCATTAAAAGATCTAATTGACTGTAAGACGCTCCTTGAGTCGGAAAAAATGACAAAATCACTAAAAGGTAAAGTTTGGATGAGTCTAAAGGCTAAAAGGATTGCTGAAAGTTCAGCGGTAAAAATAGATGCTGCTGGTGGCAAAGATAGAGTTAGGAATTCTCCTCCTGGGTAGATGGCTGCGGCACCCACGCCACCGTCCGACTTAGAGCCATCCGTGTATAGTGGGTAGCATTGTTTGTGGGAGATCGAATGCTCTAAGAACAGGCTTTTAATCATGCGAGGGTCCATGGAGGACTTCTCCAGGCTCCACATGTTGGTACATACTGTGGGGAGAGGAGCATAACAACTAGGGGTCAGTAAGGATGGAAGGGTAAGGACCATTGGAGTACCCAGGTTAGAGAGGTGATCTCCTATGCGAAGGATCAAAGGGCGGGTTAAAGATGGCAACATATCATATGCCGCCGTTGATTCGGCAGCATACAGGCATCTGATACAGGGGCTTGCTGTACTCGGAAGAGGTATCGCATGCAGATTTAAAGTCTATGGTAGGGCAAAGGGAGTACCTCACTCTCGCAGTAAAGGCTGTTGACAGGAGAAATACGAAGGGCTCCACTAGAAAGGCGAAATCCGAGGTTTCGAATGGGGTTTAGCATTTTAAGGGCTGAAGGGGAAGCCGATGAGTAAATTTGACAGCCATAATCCAATTTGGATTGAACGAGGGCTGTGTATAATGTCCACAATGTTTGTCGGTCACTGCCCCACGAAGTGTGTGAGAGGACTTTCAAAATGTCTAGAGCCCGCAAACAGCCTGTTTGAAGTCGGCGTAGGTGTAGTAACCAGGATAACTTTGGATCGAGAGTTACGCCAAGGAACCGAAACTCGGAGACAAACTCTATTTCTTCGCCTTGTAGGGATATAGATGGTGGAACGAAAACCCCTCTGCCTGGGTGAAAATACATTGCTTTGGTTTTGGTCGTGGAAAAGCGGAATCCCTTAAGTTGTGCTTAAGTTGGATACAGCATCGACAGCCAGTTGTAGCCGACGCGCTGCTGATGGAAGGTGAGGTGAGGAACAGTATAGTGCTAAATCATCGACAAACACAGTTGCCAATACACCCTCTGGGAGAGACGAAATAATATCATTGATGGCAATTATAAAACGTAGGACACTTAAAACACTGTCCTGATGAACTCCCTCCTCTTTGGGGTTGCAGGTCAGAGTATGCGTCTCCAACACGTACCTTGAAGGATCGAGATGCTAAAAAACTTTGAATAAGTGAAGGTAAAAGGCCTCTCATCCCCAGACGTATAACTGCTTCAAGATTCCGTATCTCCATGTTGTGTCGTAGGCCTTCTCAATATCAAAAAATATGGCCAGGACTCGGTGCTTTAATGATTTTTTTTTTTAATTTCATAGAGTCCATCTGGCAACTACCCACTTGGGCATAAGTCGCCGAAACACACGACAGCCTAGAACTAGGCTACTTTAAAATAAAAATATGAAAACTTAACAATCGATATAAATTGGAAAAACTTAACAATCAGGAGGCAATATCCGGCAGAGGGGGGAGGTCCCCCTCACCCCGGTGCAGGAGAGTGCAACCTACAAACAAAACAATAACAAAAAAAAGAACCTTAAATAAAGGGGAGAAGCCCGGCCTCCCCCCAAAAGTCAACAAGTCCACAAGTCAATGTGCACGAATCTGTCCCGAGTACAAGGGACAGGCGGTAGCGACCCCGCCCATCCCGGTACCAGGACAGGTATCGTGCGCGAAGATCAACCAGACTGGGACATTCGACAAGAATGTGCCGAACAGTCTGGGGGACGACGCAGTCGTTGCAATAGGGCGCAGGCGAGCGCTCCATCAAATAGCGATGCGTCACATGAGTGTGTTCGATTCGGAGACGACAGAAAGCAACCTGAAGCCGCCGCGGCATTGGGGGATAGGTCCATGGGAACAGTCACGGCGCAATGGCACGCAACTTTAGGTTCCCTTCAACCGTCTCCCATCTTCTTTGCCAAGCAGTCAGAAGAGCTGCCCGTATTCCTGCCATGTAATCGGTGTGAGGAAGAGCGAAACGCTGGTACTCGCAGACTCTTTGGCGCTCTCATCGACGCGCTCATTCCCCGCAATTCCTACATGTCCAGGAACCCAGCAGAAGATAATCTTGACATCTACCCGACTCGCCAAAACCGTAGTGTCACGGATATCGCGAACCAGGGGATGCGGAGATTCCAATGCCTCGAGAGCACTCATGGCACTTTGTGAGGTTCTATAGATCACAATCCGGTCTCCGAACCGGGCACATTGCGTAATCTCGCGTACCGAGTGGTGTATTGCTACTAGCTTGGCCGTGAAGACAGACGCAACGCTTGGTAGAGCCCCGCTGACTTCAAACAGAGGGGATACGGCGTGGAAGCCGACCACCTCTTGGGACTTGGAGCCATCCATATACACTGGCATGGTTCCAGCGTGACACGATGTGTGCTCCAAAAAGGTCGAACGCAATACTCCCGGCGCAGTACAAGCTTTGGGAGCAGAGGCGTGGCGACAAATAGCCAAATGTGGTACCCTCCAGGGTGGCGTCCTGGGCAGAACCAAGGGCGCCACCAGCCCGAGAGCTATATCTACCTCTCGAAGGAGTTTCCTGGCCCTAAACCCAAAGGGCTTAGGGTATGTCTGGCGTCTCTCGGCGGGATAGGCACCATCGAGATCAGCTGCGGATGCAGTGAGAGCTGTTGGCGACTGAGGGAGGCACCGGGCTCGCGCGTACAGGCGAGTGATGCACTGCACGCGGCGCAGAGCGAGTGGCATCTCCCTAGCATCGACCAACAGGCTCTCAATGGGGGAAGTGCCGAAGGCACCGGTCGAAAGGCGAAGGCCGGTGTGGTGGATCGAATCCACCTTCCGCAATAAACGCTCGGCTGCGGATGCATAAAACTCGCATCCGTAGTCGAGCTTCGAGCGAACAAATGATCGATAAAAAAGTAAGGCAGTAGCCCTATCAGCGCCCCAAGCGCTGAACGTCACGGAACGGAGAATGTCCATGGCGCGGGTACAAGAGACCCTAAGGCTGCGAATATGAGCCTCCCAGTTGAGGCGTTGGTCAAATACAAGACCAGGAAAACGGTGCGACTCAACCACATCCAGGCGCATCCCATTAAGAAACAAATCTGGGTCGGGGTGAAGCCGTGGATGGCGGCAGAAGTGCACCATCTTAGTTTTGGCCAAAGAAAACCAAAACCTGTGCGCTTCGGCATAGCGAGAGACGCGGTTAAATGCCTGTTGGAGTCGACGCTCCAGACTTGGCATCTGGGCCGCGCCAAAGGAGATCGAAAGGTCGTCCACGTAGAGAGTAGCGAGAACATCTTCCGGCAGCACCCAGGTGATGCCGTTGATGTTCAGGGCAAAGAGTGTGACACTGAGGACACTACCCTGCGGGATACCCTCTTCCTGCTCCTTTAGGCCGGAGAGGGCCCACCCCACCCGTACGCGGAATTGACGATCTCGCAAAAATTCAGATATAAACATTGAGAGGCGTCCCCTCGTCCCCATCGTGTTGAGAGTCTCCATGATACCGTATCGCCATGCGGTATCATAGGCCATCTCCAGATCGAAAAACACTGTCGCGTAGTGCTGTCTACGAAGGAAAGCCTCGCAGACGGTATTTTCCAGGCGGAGCAGAGCATCCGACGTGGAGTGGAACCTACGGAAGCCGCACTGTACAGAAGACAGATGGCCTCCGCTGTCCAGGAAATAGGCTAATCTAACATTTACCAATTTCTCCATCAACTTGCACACGCAAGAGGTTAGAGAGATTGGGCGGAAACCGGTCGGGGTAGAGTGATCTCTCCCCGGTTTGCGAAAGGCGAGCACAGTAGCGATTCACCAGGAGTCTGGGAGAAGACCTTCCACCCAGATCCTGTTGAACAAATCTAACAGAAAGGCCATGCCTCGCTCACCCAGGTGTCGAAGCATGGCGTACGGGACATCGTCCGAACCATGGGCGGTGTCCGCGCACGAAGCGAGAGGGGAATGCAACTCACTCTCAGTAAACTTGTCGTTGAAGGGTTCTCCGCCTCTGGAGGTAAAGTCCAGCCGGTGGCCTTCCGCGACATCACGGCTAGAGAATGCAGAAAAAGCGGTCGCTAAGGATTCCGACACGGACGCGGGGTCCGAGATTGCGGTCCCATTCTCCTGGAGAACGGAAGGGGGGGGAGGGCTGCGAGAACTTGCCCCGAATCCTTTGGACTCGCTTTCACACCTCAGCTAAAGGGGTCTTCCCGTTAAGTGAAGACACGTATGCCCGCCAAGAAGAGCGGCGGGCGTCCTTCGAAATATACCGGAACCTAGCCCTAGCTCGACGAAATTCAGCGACAGTGAAATCGTTCGGGCGGCACTTATAGCGCATGTAGGCATAACGCTTCTGTTTGAGGGCCGTCTCACACTCGGCCGACCACCATGGGAGTGGTCGGCGTGCAAAACGGCTAGACGTCCTAGGAATAGTAGTCAGGCCCGCTGCGATGAGGTTGCCGGAGAAGAACTCAACGGCCTCATCTACCGACCTAAACTCCTCGACTGAGATAGAGAATTCAGTCATTTCCTGAAATGCAGGCCACGGCGCCCGCGCCAAGCACCACCGAGGTGGTCTGTCACGCGGCAGTTGCCCTGAAAATGATATTTGAATGGGAAAGTGATCACTACCATGGAGGTCATCGACCACCCCCCAATCAAAATCAGGCCCTGCACGTTTAGGACACCCATCTCAAGCTCTTCGATCAGATCGGCAAGGACTTGTCCCCGCGGATTTATGGAGTAATCTCCCCAGAGAGGATGCCTGCCGTTCAGATCTCCAAGCAAGAGATAGGGCCTCGGCATCCGTGCCACGACGCGGCGGAAGTCCCCCGCCTCGAATTAAGCTGACGGTGGAATGTACGCAGAAATGATAGTATACCTCCTATCCAGGTGCAGCTGCACAGCCACGGCCTGAAACGAGGTATCTAAAGAGAAAGGAAGAACGGAGACATCATGCCGGGTGTAAACCGCGCATCCCCCAGCCCGGCCATCCCGCGGGGGTGGGGTCGCAAGACCCTTATACCCCGGAAGGGCAGGCAGGGGGCACGCACCTAGCATGGTCTTCTGCAAAAAGATAGCTAACGGGGAATGGGACGGGACGAGCCTCCGCAGCTCCTCCCAGTTGGCCCGGAGTCCACGGCAATTCCATTGAAGGAATATGCCCTCCAGGCCTAGCTCGGAGGAGACGCGAGGGCCCTCTTTGAACTGAATACCCTCACGGGAATGGCCGTGCGCTTCCCGGGGGCAGAACCCCGGGCGCTGTTGGCCGGACAGAGCGCTGAAGGCGCTGTCACCTTCGAGGACTTATTGGGGGAGGTTGGGCTCGCCATGCGAGTCTTTACCTCCCTCCGCCTCGAAACCTTAGGCGGGCGTTGCGGCTTCGGAGGCGGGGGGCCCTCTTTTCGAGGAACCATCGTCTCCAAGCCACTCGCTCCACCTTAAGGCGTGGGCGAAGGGGCCGAAGCTCCTTTGTTGCTGTCCTCCTTTTGGGGAACAGCTTTAGGAACCCCGGAAGATGGCCTAGCGACCATCTTGAGGGGTGTTGCCTCATGTGAGTCTAACGACTCGGTGGAGGCGCGTGTCCGTTTCGCCTTACAGGAAACGGTCACGCTGGGGGAAGAGGGGGGAGCCCTGGTTTTAGCCGGGGCTGGGTATGAACCCTTTTCGCCGCCAGCTTTAGCAGGGTAGCGCCCGGGTTGGGTAGAGTCCGCAGAAGGGCTCCGAATGGGCGCGGAAACAACCGTGCTCGTTGGCCTGGATGGGCCAGGATCAGAGGGTGCCTTTCTAACTATTGAGGCATATGACGTCCTAGGCAGAGCCGGGCTTGCCAGGACCAAGTGCCTTTGGAAAACATGGTGCCAGTAGTGGAGCGAATAACGAGGAAGCGTTTGAAGCCAGCGGGCTCGAAAACGCCAGGTAACCTCTGAATGAGGGGCCCCGATGTCATCGAGGCTCTGCCCTGTGCACTTCTGGTCTTTGTCATGGTCAGGAACTCAATCCCCGGGGGGGAAGAGGGGCCGGATGTGCCGATCTTGGCTTAAGCGCTTGCCAAAGTGGCAGCAGACCCATCCGTCGCCGTAGCCCCCGCGGATGGAGAGGAGCCCCGAGTCTTCTTCGTCTTTTTGGTCATTTTCGTCCTTTTCTTTTTTGGAGAGGAGGGCGGGGAATGAACCCGCTTCTCACCCCCGCCGGTAGAAGCCCCCAGGCCAGATGGACCGGCCTCAGCCAGGTCCTTCTCCGAAATAAAGAAGGTCCTGGTGGTCGCAGGGGCATCATCCGGAGGAGATCCCTCCCCTCCTTGTACTGCCTGAGAATCCCCAGCCGTTTGAGGAGGACCTTGCATAGAGGCGGATTCGGGTTCGGTGCTTGGCGCCGAGCCCGGATTCCCCCCCATGGAAGGCCCTACCGTCTGAGGCTGGTTTTCCTCATGGACTATGTCTATCACAGGAGGGGCCTCCAGTTGGCCATCACCTCCCAGGACATCACAGGTCCCCTTGGCAGCGTCATAATTCTTTAGTGGGGAGGCAGAGGCCTTGACCCCGGCAAGGTTTAATATTCTTGCCAGCAGGTCTTTTGAGGGAAGCGACCGAAGGAGTCTGGCTTCCCTCTCCCCCTAAGGGGGTTTGCCCTACCGAGCGGCTTGCACGAGGGCGGTCGGCAATGGGCTGCCTGCTGGCTTTCTTGGCAGTTCCCTTAGAAAGTAAAGGAGGGACTGCCGCTGGAGATAAGGAGGTGCCCGAAAGCACCTCCAGGGAAGGGGGTGAGGAGGAGTCCCCTACACCCGTAGGCGTAGGAGAGGAGTAAGCCTCCTCTTCGATTAAAGAAGTATGGAGGGTCCCCTGCGCAAGCACAGGGGAGAGGACCTCCATCTTTTCTGTGGAGCTGCACGAGGGTGGCTCCGTTGTTTTAGGGGGAATTAAGGGGAGATGTATATTTTTTGCATCATTGGGCATGGTGACCCTCTTTGTTTTACGGGACGCAATCGCTCACCACCTCTTGCAGTAGCCCGCACTGCAAGAGGTGCTTACAGGCCTGGCAGAGCCAGGCGCCTCTATTCGGGACCACCCCACCCGCCTGGTGGCCTGGCAGTCCATTGGCATGGTGGCTCCACCTTGGACACGGCGTAAAATTGATGGAATGTGAAGAGGAGAGGAAAATGGATGTGATGAAGGTATGGGTGGGGATGAAGCAGGTTTTTCAAAAAACCCCATCCCGAACCGGAGCTCAGGGGTTAGGGAACAATGTCTCCTCCCGCCTTAGCATCAATCCGGGGTGGTTGGCTGGGGCCGGACGGAGCGCTGAATCCCGTTAGCACGGCGGCCAGGATGGCAAATCGCCGCGCCCCTTACGGGGCGGTGCTTCAATGAGAAAGCTTTCCATCCCTCGAAACGTACTAGTAGGTCAAGGGTACTATGACCTTTGTGGAAGCCACATTGAAATGGAGAGAGAATGTGATTGGTTTCTAGGAACCAGTTTAGGCGCTCCAATATCATTTTTTCCAGCAACTTACTCAAACAGCTGGTGAGAGCTATAGGGCGGTAGTGATCTGCATCCAACCCGTCCCTGCCCGGTTTGACAAAGGGAAGGATGATCCCAATGCGCCATGATGATGGGTAAAAACCCTTCCCCCATATAAGGTTGTACAAATCAAGCAGGAAGAGAGTAGAGTGTGGATGTAGGTGCCGAATCATATCGAAATGGATCTTATCAAGTCCAGGGGAAGTAGATCTGCAAAGGAACAAAGCGCTTTGCAGCTCATGGATGCCAAATAGAGCGTTATACGGAAGGTTAGATTTTGTTGTGAAGTTGAGAGAATGAGATTTTTCCTTTGATTTGTAAGATTGAAAAGCCTTATCGTAACGGCTGACACTGCTGACGGCGTGAAAATGGTCAGCAAAAGCATTGCTGACCGCCAGGCCGTCATTCTCCAAGGAACCGTCTAAGTTGAGTGTAGGGGTATGATGATTAGCATAACGGCCCCTGATCTTATTAATCCTCTTCCAGATCTTATAAGTATGTGTCATAGAGGAAATCGATGAAACGTACCTGCGCCATGAATTTTGGCGAGCTTGACGAAGGGTTCTTTGGCGAAGCGAACGAGCTCGGTTTCGGTCGACCTTGTTGCACAAAGTTGGGTTCTTTCGGAATCGGGCATGGGCTAACTTGTAATTTTTGATAGCTGTTGCACACGTCGAGATCCACCAGGGCACGGTTGAGCGGCTCGTGACAGGTCGCCTCCGTGGGATGGTCTGTGTTGCTGCATTGTAGCTAGTCGATGTAAAGTATTCTACTGCCGCGTCCACTCCGTTGAAGGTCCCCAAGGATTCATTTGTGAAGGACGCCTCTTGGAAACCTTTCCAATCTGCATGATCTAAGTCCCAATTAAGGGGAATGGTTGTATGAGGGCTAACTTGAAAGGCCGACACGACAATAGGGAAGTGGTCACTCCCATGGAGATCGTCAAGAATTGACCATCAAATTTCATGAAGCAATCAGGGGAACAAACAGACAGGTCAACACAGCTAAAAGAGTCCGTCTGGACATAAGAGGTAAAATCACCAGTATTTAAGACACAAAGAAAGTCAGATAATAAAAGAGACTCTAAAACACTGCCTTTGGCATTTCGAGTGATCTCACACCAGTATGGGTGACGGGCGTTAAAATCTCCTAGTAATAAGAATGGGGAGGGCAACTGGTCTATAAGTTCTAAAAGGTCGGATCTTGACAATGATAAACAAGGAGGTAGGTAAATAGAGCAAACGGTAAAAATCTTAGTAAGAAAACACTCACGGCAACAGCTTGGCTGGTAGTATGTAGGGAGATGGGAGAAACATGGTAGGATGAAGATACCATGATTGATACCCCTCCATGAGAGGGGCTTCCAGCAGGAGCAATAGAGAGTTGAAAGTGAGAAAACCGGGTACCGGCTGAAAGGGCCGTATACCCAGTTTATTCTCCCGGAGACAAATAACAGCGGGGTGGATAGTCGTCAAAAGAATTTTCAGTTCTTCCCACTTTGGAAGAACTCCTTGACAATTCCATTGTAAAATGGAAGATATTATGTGTGACGATTAGATACCACTGTGGATATCTTTATCTCTTTTGAGGCCGATATTATATTTGAGGTTCATCCCAAAGGGCTTGATGGACGGAGAGCTGATTTTGAGGAGCCTGCTTTTGCAGGGAAAGAGATCCTAGATGGAGCAGTAACTGAGATTTTTTTTCGTGGGTTTTGGAGAACCGACTGAGGCCCTTGATTGTAATTCGGGCTCGCAACCTGGCGGAAAAGGAAGATCAAGAAGGGATTTTCGGCCGGTAGATCTGGATTCATGGGTCGAGGGTATTTTCGGTGTCTGAGGAGTTAGTCCAACCGCCGCAGTTGGTGATGTTGGAGTATCAACTGCTTCCATCGGATCTTGGGTTGAAGGGTGAGCGGAACGAACAGGTGATCTGAGCGAGATGTGTGGAGCTGGGTGTATATCTGCCATCGTTTGGATCAGGATGGGGCCTACGTCCTGTGAAGGGAGAGACGGACTTAAGGGCATAGAATGTTCAACCATAGGGAAGGAGTCCATTGGAGATTCTCGGGGTTCGGCCAAGTCAGCTCCAGTGGCTGCCGGCTTATTGCTGGTCGATGACCCAAGTGAGGAATCCTTTCTCTTACCACTGGGCTTTTGGTCTCGCTCGGGGCCGGGTGGATGAACCTTCACCGGTTGATGTTGAGGATTCTTTCAAATAGCGTCTGATGTCTTCAAGTGTCTCACCCTGAGCGTCTCTCCCAGCTAGAGCAGCTGGATAGAGGGGGGCTACATTGGTTATCTCGGTGTGAGAGCGATGCTTCGACTGCATATTCTGAATGTTTTCGACGCTGCGAGTAGATCTAGGGTGAAGTGCTTCAGGCTGGTCGGAACTCACGCGTGATGGTCAGGTTCGTCCAGCGTCACGTAAAACGTCAGAGAAGAGCCGGCCGAGTGGCGAGGTTTGTGCTCGGGCACGCTGGTGGGCCTCTTATATCTAGACGTAGGGAGTCGCGCAAAGAGAGAACTTCCTTTTCATATAAAAATATAGAGCAGAGTTTATACGCAGCACTGTGGGTACCTCCGCAGTTGGCAGTGGGGTGTTTTGGTGCATTCGGGCCCATGATAGTCAGAGCTACAATTCACGCAGGAGCGAGGGTGCCGACAGGCACGGCCAACATGTCCAAATTGATTGCAATTGAAGCAGCGTCTGGGTAGTTCGATGTAGGGACTTACCGGGACACGAAGGTACCCAGCTTTAATATACTGCGGCAGTTCTTGTCGTTTAAATGTTAAAATCAGTGTGGCGGTTGGGACTTTAGTGGAGCCTAATGTTTTAGTTACCCTGTGTACGTGTGTGACACTTTGGGTACTGAGCTTACTCTGAAGGCCGGTGGGGTCGTAGTCCTTTAGTTCATTTGAACGGACGACACTTTTGACGAAATTCAGACGCGGATGGGGCGAGCAAGTTATTGGAATTTTTGCTATCGAAAATAGAATTCGCACAAGGTTGTGTTGACAGTGGGATGACACCTCGACTACGACATCACCACTTCCTCTTGACCACATCCGACGGGGTTCACCACAGTGGGACTCAGAAGATTCATTGACGTCAAACACATTGACTTTTGCAAGTGGGATGTTGGATGATGAATTCATGACAAGAAAGCCAGGATAATCTAGATCTGGGTCTGGATCTACTTCGTTGGAGTAGGGGTTCAATGAGCGAGGGTAGGCTGAGAGGGAAGCTAAGGAACGTTTGGCACGAGAACCCTTAAGAGAAAGGGAGGTTTTTGGTTTATGGCTAGCCATTACAAGAAGAAAAACAACTTCGCATTCTCCCTCGGGGCTCCCCACCATGGAAGCCTACAAGGGCCCGGCACTACTGCAACTATACAATCAGTTACGTCCGGTATGTCCTCTTGGAGAATGGATACGGATCCACCACACCATCTTTATAACCCTAAGAGGCTGCTCGAGTTCTCCTACGCACGGAGAAAAGGGGCCAACGATGGGTTTCTTCTTGGGCATGCGGTAGACGAAGGCGGTGGAAATGCCCAGCCTCTTTCACCTTCATGAAAGAACAATTCGGAATCAATCCATTAAACGTGTAGAGGTCGGGTATTGATAAAGACCACTAGATAAGTGAAGGAAGAGGGGAAAATAAAGGGCAGTGGAAGAGCGTAATAGAGAAGAAAAGAAAGAAGGGAATGTTAAAAGTCTTGTTGGCAGCACCATGGGTCCCCTATGGGGCCCAGGGCTGACCTCCCTCGCCACGAGAAGGCCAGAGCCTCTCTGGGAACAACCCCTGAAGAAAAGATTCCAGAGAGGGAGGGGGAGAGAAGGTGTAGTAACAATTTACTTCGCAGTCCACTCTAATGAGCGGGCTGAGCCTCCTTTCCACTGAGAATACAGGAGCACTACCGTGGTGAGCCTCTGGCAGAACCAGGAGCGTGGTGAGGTCCTTCATGAAAGAAGACTTCATAATCAGTCTCAAAAAACGAGCAGATGTCAAATAACTATAATGGCCACTAGATAGGAGATAGAATAGGGTAGAATAAAGGGCGTTAAAAGTAAATAATTGTCGATGGGGAAAAGGAGGCGTAAAAAAGTCTAGTTCGCGGTACCAGGGGATCCCAAATGGCCCTAGGGCTGACCTTTTCTACGAGAAGGCCAGAGCCTTTCTGGGAGTAAGCCCTGAAAAAAGGTCAAAGTGAGAGAGAGGGGGGGGAGAGGAGATACGTCATGGAAGCAGACCCCAAGATGGGGTTGGCTTCATAGTGACACGGTGTGCTCCAAGAAGGTCGAATGCAGTACTTCTGTATCTGTAGAAACTTGGGAAACAGACGTGGAGACAAAGTTTGATCTGGTACTCTCTAGGGTGACGTCCTAGCTAGCAAAAGGAATGCCGAAATAGAGCAAGGAGGAAAAGTATCAACAACTTCCCTATGCTCAGTGACAGAGCCTCCCTACTTTTCACTGTCCGGGACAGCACAGTACCTCTTGGTAGCAAGTGCATGCAGACAAAAAGTTGAAGTGAGAATCATAGAGTAAAAAAGGTCAGTATTGAGAGAGAACGAGGGGGAAGCGCATCAACATCTTCCCCATGCTCTTTGAGAGTTAAGTCAGGCCAGTGACAGGGCTTCCCTAATTTGTACTCGGGCAGGGAGGACGTGCACCTCCTTCAAGTACAAGTGTAATAGGCTATATATGGCAACCCCAACTCCTGCATGGCAAGTGGGGAGGACCAAGTATACTGGGATACACAGATGCCCCCCTGCGGTTAAAATAAGTAGAGTTAGTGCAGAAATTAGATGTTAGTCGAAAGATAAGAGCCTAATCTGGTGACGGAAAGTGCGTCGAGTTCCGCCACTGCGGTGCCTAGAACAGAACACCGCCATGACCCTTGTCATAAAGTTGATGAAGATAGTTGGTACAGAAAGGCAGAAAGTAGGTGTTATCGGAAAAAGGAAAGGCAATGATGGGGTCGAACCGCTGCTCCTCCAGGTACAAACTGCAGTAATTTGGACAGGGTACGTCCTTGCAGCCTTGTGCCCGCTCAATTGCTAGTCCAAAGGTACCCTCTTTGAATGGACCGTAAGGTCTCCTAGGGTACCTTCTTTCCTTGTTGTTACTCCTTGTTGTTACTAAGAATGGGAGGGATCCTATTTCTACTCTAGGAAAGAGTTGTAGCCGGGCGTTCTGGTCAGAGATACATCCAACTTTTTACGGGTAAACAAGGAATTGACCCGGAAAGCCGTAGAAATAGAGAAGGAGGTGCTTATATGAACAAAGGAGGAAACGCACCAACTTACCCAGGACTCGGCAAAGAGTTCAAGGAATCCCAGTTATAGGGCCTTCCATATTTTACCTCGGGAGGCCTGAGGACATGCTGTTCCTCTGGATATGGGTGAAACGATAAGCACATGATACGCGCCCCCCACTCTCTGACGCACTTGAACCCTGAGACCCTACTAGCCTTCCAGGTATAGGTTGTAGCAGTAGTGACAGTCCAGGTTATAACATCCACCTTCCTATGGGTATAGAAATGGTTGAGGGATAGTCTAAGAAAATAAATACTGACGGGGACCAGGAGAAAGCGCACGAGGTTGCCCTCGCCATGGCACTCTGTGTTCAAGTCGATCCCATGAGCGAGGCCTACCTTAATTTGCAGCTCATCCACGTATCAAGTATACCAGGCTGCCTCCCTGCGTAGTACAGGCCCTCAAACGGAGGAATTTGTACCCATATTTACTAAAAAATGAACCTGTGAAAACCCATTTGAGGGAGTGGGGGGGGGACAATAAGATTTGAACTGTTTTTAACAACCAGGAAATGCAAAGTATAACACTGGGAAAGGAATAATGGCCATAAATGGCGTCCAACAGTAATTTCCAGCGCTAACCAAAAAAAATTCTTGCGAAAATTAAAAACCACGTAACGTAGTTTCACCTCGCCCTTATTCACAGTTTAACAGAAACGATTCTGTACTGTATAAACACATGCGAAGAATAGCCGGTGCAATCTGCGGCCGTTAAGAAGCTCTTGAAATCTTGCTTCCTCTGGGAGCAGCAAATTGTCGCCACAACCCATCTCAGATAGCATTTATCACTCGCTAAGAAAAGGTTTGAAAAGTGTCTGGATAAAAGGAAGTTTTAACCAACTCTACACAAAACATTTTTTCGATATAGGAAGAAAATACCCATCAAATAACTTTAGTGAATTTACGCAGATTTAAAATTAAGATGGATAACCGATCGGCAATTTACAATGATTCACTACTTTTACAAATGGAAATTTGCAGTTAAATTAAAATATGAGTGAGCGGGATCGCACTATAAAGGGGTGGAAGACACCCGTGTATAGTCATAAACGAGGACAAAGAGAAAGAATAAGCTTGAAAACTTAGTAGCGTAGTCACAAGTGGTCACCCCAGCATAGGCCATTAGAACCATAACCTTTGAATCCTAATGAATATTTTTTTTTTTTGCGCCGGTTGGGTAGGTTTACAATAGTTCTCGCCACCCCAACCCAGTTAAGGGAAAGTAGGCCCTTAACTATAGCCTATGTTGACACAAACTGCTTTATATCATAGAAAGTATAATCTGAGGGTATTTTACGATGATTGTAGGAGGGCGATGAAGACGATTAAGGGAACTACGAGGGGCGGTCAATAAGTTTTGCGAATCGGTAGGGCAAAACAGAGGAAGGGGAATGGCTGTTTATGAGGATGTTAGGACAAGTTATGACAAGTCAGGACCTGCAGCCGCACGCTCCTGCCTCGTCTATTTAAGAAGCAGTAGCTGATCGCAGATCATCACTCACAAATTTTTCAACAATGGACAAGGTTGAGCACCGCGCAGTGATCAAATTTTTGACCAAGGAAGGCAAGAATGCAAAAGAGATCCATGAACGCATCGTTGCAGTATACACCGACACCGCCCCTTCCTATGCAACCATTGCTCGCTGGAATAGGGAGTTCCACCATGGTCGTGAGTCCCTTGAAGATGACCGCCCTCCAGGACGCCCGTCAGACGTGACCAACGAGGATAATGTGGCCCGTGTGGAGAGGATGATCCTCGAAAATCGACGGGTGAAGGTCGAAGAAATCGAGCGAGAACTTGGAATATCACAATGAAGTGTTATCAACATCATCCACGACAATTTGGCCATGACCAAGGTCTCTTCCCGTTGGGTCTCTAGAAACCTCACGCCCCATGATCGACTTCAACGTCATCACAGTCCACAAGGCCAGAGTTTACAAGCTGCCCTGCGCGAGTGCGGATTCGAGGGGCTCAACCATCTCCCCTACAGTCCAGATCTGGCCACTAGCGACTACTTTTTATTCCACCAGCTCAAGGCTGCAATGCGTGGATGCCTGTTTGGGGACGATGAAGATGTCCAGCTCGCCGTCCAGGAGTGGATTGAACAGCAGTCGGGAGATTTCTGGTTGTCGGAAATTCGAAGCCTCAGGAACAAGTGGCGCAAGTGGATTGAAGTCGAGGGTAGTTATATTGAAAAATAATAAAACACTTTTCCTCATATCTCGTTTCCTTATATCCGAATTGCAAAACTTATTGACCGCCCCTCGTATGTAGGGTGAATAGGGCAAACAAAAGAATCAAAAAAGGATTTGGGGATGCAGTTCTCTTCGTATGAATGCTGGGGCGGGGAGGCGACTGTAAATTTGAGGGAGCCAAATTTTGCCAAGAACTCTGCCATTTAAAACGATAGATAGATTCGAACCTCGTTGAAAGTCCTCCCATATCGCTTCGCGTAGAATTTGGCGATTTTTTTTCATTCTTAACGCCGGTCCTTTTTTGTCATTAACACCAGTGTGCGATGCGATGCATCCCAATGAAGAGGTTACCAGAATGTTACAGATTAATAATCGCTTAAGCAACATATGTACGGTCGTTTAATAGCAAATCACTTTAGCAAATGATTCCATGTATCCAAACGAGGTGGTTTACATGTGGTGATGCGGCTATCGACGGGGAATGGTTGCTAGCAGTGAACTGAAGGGAGGTGGACTTAGTGTGGTTATTTACTTAAAACTAAGAAGCGAAACCTGACATGTGTATCTCCAGAATGTTTTGGAATAGGTTAGTACATAAAGTAGTGAAATTGAAAAATGTGTGAAAGGAGCATACTATGTATGAGTAGATAGTGTAACAGAAGCCAGAGACGCTCGAGAACAAGAGGAGATGGAACTATCTTAGGTGTGTGCATTTTCTCTCTCTCTCGGATTTAAAACAAAGCACCAACGAAGGAGAATCTCGAAGAAAGGGTAAATGTATGTACGACGCCCTAGATTCTCATGTAGATATTGGGGCCAGGAAGACAAAGTGTGGATGTTTCCCATGATACAACTATTTTCTTTCGGTTGAGATAGGAAAAAAAAGATATGGTAACTAGAAAGGGAAAATCATGGAAAGAACACATTCTTCTCCAAACGGGAGATTTGGGATCACATTTCGGTGTGAACCTCGCAAATTTACTTTTGGGGCCCTCGGAGATCAAGTTTCTTGGGCATCGTGTACAAAGAATGATATCTCGCTCATGGTCAAGAAAATTGAAGCCCTAATGAAGTAAACCCTGTCCCGTATTTTTCACGCAATTATGCGAGCTCCTTGAATGGGTACATTTTTACAGCGTCCAATCCCACAACGAGCGCAACTTTTAAAGTCCGGAAGAACTCTGAAGAACTCCTCACGTGGATAGATATGGCAGTAAAGGTTTTAACTGAAGTTAAAAGCGTTTTGGCTCTCCACACGCCTTTAGTCCATGTGGACTATTCAGGTAAGCTTTCACTCACAACGGACGTATCGCACAATGGCGCAGCAGGTGTGTTGCAGCAAAAAAAATAGGAGCATGGAGTTCGATATCATTATTTTCAAAGAGTCTAAAACTTGCTGAGAAAACTTACAGTGATTCTTGGCGCGAAATCTTGGCTGTATACACCAAATATCAAATTTACGCCAATAATACAGACCATTAGGAAATACCATCCGTGATTCAGACCACCTCGGCTTGCCATTCCCCTCGGCAATGTCACCAACTTTATTATATCTCTTCAATTCACTTCTGGGATTCGCTTTGTTAAGGGATGAGTCAAAGTTGTAACAGTTGCATTCTCTTGCCTAGCCATCGCCGGAATCAGGCCGCCTTCCACAAACATCGACTGCCACGCAACTTTAGCATTCTTGAGCTCCTCGAGGCATTCAAATTTGAAAAGGTCATATTTCACCCGAGGAATTTCAAAATCTACTGCGACGTCTTCACAGGGAAACTAAGACCATATATTTTGGTAGCCTTCCGAGGACGGGGGAGAGGGGAGGGTCCATACCCCGTTTTTCTAATTACACGAATAATGTCTCCCCCTAAGGCACTTGCATAGAAGTTCATTTGGCTATGGATTAACAAGGATATTCGTCGCTATGCTAGCACCGGCGCACAATGTCATCGCTCAAAGGTGTAGCGAACCACCTTCAACCTTGTCCACTTCAAAGCAGTGGTTCTCCTCGCCAAGGGTTGAAAAGGATGCGAGTCTCTTATCACACATAAATTCCTTTCAATTATCTCTTCGAGAATTTCAGTATTTGAAGGATGTATGTGAGACGCCGGCAGCCGGCTTTCCCACACAACTAAAAAACGCATACGACATGCACGAGCGATATGAGAGACTTCTAGCTGTTGCTAAGGGAGAGAGAGAGAGAGATGGGGGCGTAACATAAGTCAATCTTCTCTGTGTTTTGCCTGATAAATGCCCCAATCTCTGTACCGGTTTTTCCAGAAGTAACTCTTCCTGAGAACACATTCTTCTCCAAGAGAGAACAAGCCAGATTCAACAATTTTGGTATAATGAAGCCAGCTTGTCGAGAGACGCTAGTACTTAGATCAGCTCTATAAAAAAATGTGTCACCGTTTCCTGACAAACACGAGGCAGCAATGACTCTGGGAATCTGGTCATAAAAACGTGTGTCCCCGTTTCCTACCTAACGTAAGACAGCGGTAAATCTGGAACCTGATCATAAAAGCTTGTGTCCCCGTTTCCTCCCGAACGTGAGGAAGTAATGAGTTAGGGAACCTAGTTATAAAAGTTTGTGTTCCCGTTTACTGACTAACATGAGGCAACGATGAATCTGGGAACCTGATCATAAAAGCTTGTGTTCATATTTTCTACCTAACCTGAGGCAGCAATAAATCCTGATCATAAAGGTTTGGGTTGAGGTTTCCTACTTAACATGATGCAGCGATGAGTCTGGAAACATGGTTATAAAAACTTGTGTCCTCGATTCTTACCTGACCTGAGGCAGCAATGAATCTGGAACCTGATCATAAAGGTTTGGGTTACCGTTTCCTACCTAACATGATGCAGGAATTAGTCTGGAAATATGGTTATAAAAGCTTGTGTTCTTGATTCCTACCTTACATGAGACTCATATGAGTCTGAGAACCTGGTTATAAAAGCTTATTTCCTCGTTTCCTACCTAACATAAGGCAGTGAAAAGTCTGAGAACCTGGTCATACAAACTTTTCCCCCGGTGTCATACCTAACATGAGTCAGCGATGAGTCTGGTAACCTAGTCTTAAGTGTTTGTCTCCCTTTTCCCTACCTAAGATGAAACAGCGATGAATCTATGAACCTGGTCATAAAAGCCCGTGTCCCATTCCCTACTTAACAAGCCGGCCGAAAAAGTCCGCATATCACCAAACACCAAAATCCTGTCACTCTGAGAAAGTCACTTCCTATTCTCTTATCTAAAGAGAAAAAAGGGGTCAATAGGAAACATCACACGCCATATGTGTCAGCCTCCCAGCTAGTATAGTGGTTAACGCGCTTGCCAGGCAATCGTTGGGTCAGCAATTCGAGTCTCCGTCCGGATTATTTTCAAGCTGACACTATTTAATAGGGAAGTTACCTCCGTGACTGGGCATCACGATGGGGGCGGGTAGGTGGAGCTCGTAGCCATAACAGACAGTCCACCTGGAGCCACAGGCATAATTGCCTCTTCCATAAGATCCTTTGTGAGTATAATCAATCAGAGAAGCTCACAGAGAATTTCTTCATTGAGGTCGTGCATTCGCTCCAGTCCTACGTGGAGGCCGCACTCAGTCAGCCTTGTTCTCATGCAGTTTCTGCAAGGTTTGTATGCACCAGATACAAGTAGCTGAACTTTCGCACCAAGAACGCGTAAAATCTTCGGTGATAGAGAAAATAACTTCTTATAACACCGCCAAGACGGATCGAAAGTTGGTGCTTGATGTAAACTGTTACAGTTAGTACCTTGAGAAGCAGCACACTCTCCTGGTCTAATTGTTCAAGCAGCCTTAAGTTACATAGCTTGAGTACACCTGGGTTTTATTCTTTTGTAGATATTTTCATTTTGCCCCTTTTGTCTTTGCAAGCCTGTTTTCAACACTGTCCTATATCGAAGGATAATTTCGCAGGTTGGTCGCTGACCGGATTTCCTCCATTCATCCAAAAGGGTATCGGGAAGGGTAGAGCCGATTTACCCATCCCTTTTGCTCTGGTTAGGGTGAAGGGGTTAAAAATGTTGCATCCCTGCCCTTTTCTCTTTTTACTGTTCCTCTCTTGATGTACAGGCAAGGGGATGTATGTAAGGTGATACCTGTAAAATCTGTCGTGGCGCAGATACCCTCCTTAATTTTTCATTTTTCATCCGGAATAAGATACTCTCTTTCCTTCAGTCTCTCCATCTCCCTCTCTCCCACCTTTCTCTCTTTCTCTCTCTCTCTCTCTCTCTCTCTCTCTCTCTCTCTCTCTCTATATATATATATATATATATATATATATATATATATATATATATATATATATATATATATATATATATCCCTCTCGCACTTTCTGTCCCTTTAGAACGGATACAGATTAAAGGAAACGAATTTATTGAAGATCCTAGCATCTGCTGGCTACTCTAGATCAGTTCCTATGGAGAGAGGGAGAGAGAGAGAGAAAACTAGGTTAATTGAAAATTGTAAGGAATTTAATACTCTCCCAGTTAACCAGTATACCATAGCAATTTTTGGATGATTGCTACGGTAGAGACGAAACTGGAAGCATGAGAATTGAAATTATATGCTGTCCGATTCGTTTTGAGCGCAGATAAAGGCTGTCCAGCAGGATGTCCCTTGAGCCATAGCCTTTAGTTATGCTATGATCATGGCAAACTACTTTGGTGTATTTGAGTAAGTGGTGGCTTTTGGGTTATCTTAGGTGTAGTGGGAGATCGAAGGGAAGTCTGGATGGGGAAAGGGGAGTGGTAGATTCAGCAAATGATGGGGCAATGGAGAGTTTAGAGAACAATGGAATCTAGGAGAGGTCGATCCAGGGGTCAGGTTTTGGGTGCCATTGTTGTGTGGCTTTTGCAAAAGGTCTGGGGAGTAGTGTCATTGAGAAGAACCAGAGAGGTGGGTTCTTTGAGCAGTGTAGATAGAGGGGAGTGTAGCAAAAGGTCCAATGAAAGAATAAAGAAAAAAATAGCGTGAGACGAATTGCCAGTGGCTTCTTGTGTCGCCTGATCATCGTTAACGAGCGGTGAACCGACTGTTCCATCCTGAGTAAAAAAAATCTCATTCCAGCGAAGTTTTGTTCTCGGCACTCTACACAGCCTCCTCCTAGAAGCGGAGTTTATTTTTAAGAAATAAAGACGACAATCCACACCATAGTCTGCATACGCTTGTGATTTGAAGGGTGTATGAAAAGGGGAATTGCGAAATGAAAAAAAAACATGTGAACAAGTTAACATCCCCTTTAAAATCAAAGGTTTCTGGTTAGCAGGCACTCTTAGGGAGGTCGGCCTAATTTCGGCCATGACCCGTACCAAACTGTGTACTTATAAAGTATGATCGGGCTAAAAAGGTAAAGTTGGGTCAGTAGAAGAAAAGAAATGACCAGGAAGACGTAGTTGGATACCAAAGACGAGTTCCACTGCAGAGCAGGTCAAATGCTCCTTCAACGATGAACGAAGGCTCAGAAGGATCAAAGGCAGCTTGTTCACCCAAGGGATGTTTTGATCTGTGGAACATAAGCTTGCTTTGACCGTCTGGTGTAGACATTCGATAGTTATGTTGTTTTGAGGATTGTATACTGTTTTGCAAAGGAAAAAAAGAGCCAAACACTGATATGAGTGCATCCCATTGGTGGGACTAAAACTGACTTCCACGGTAAGTCATGATTGTGGATGGAACACAATAACAAGCATAATCCATCCTGAGACGAAGGCTTGAGCAACGGTGGAGCCTCAGATGTCCAGAATAGCGACTGCCTCTGGCTAACGGGTAAAACAATCGATCATGGTTAGAAGATAGCTGCAACCACGAGAATAAGGCAGAGGGACTACAAGATCGACGTGAACGGCCTCAATTTTGACGAAAGAAGTGTAAAAGAAGTCGGGAAATTATGTGTGTGGCACTGAACCTTGGCTAGTTGATAAGGAAAATATGAACGGGTCCATTTCGGTGCATGGACAGTCATACTTGGATACGAAACTTTGTGTGATGAGCTTGTATGTTGCTCAAATACCAGGATGGGAAAGACCGTGAGTCGGTCGAAAATATGCCGATGGTAAGCAAGAGAAATAAGCGAACGATGACTTTCAGGATATGAAAAGTCGACGATGATGATCCTAGAAGGGTGTCTGGTAAGTCGACCTTACGAAAATGAAATTGAGAAGTGACGCAGTGTTTGCGTTTCTCCATACTGTTCATGGGCAAGTGCTAACGTTGCATGGTCGAGTCGCGCAGGGTGAAAGAGTTACGTGTTCGATATAACGAAAAGCGCATCCAGTACGACGTGCTTAGAATCAGGAACAGAAAAGGCCGTTCGTTAAGGTGCATGAAGGAATCGAGGTAACAGTAACTGACTCTAGTGTGCACATAAGACGTGTTACGAACGGAAAGTGCATCAAACAAAGGCTTATGGTCACTGAGGCGGGCGAGGACAGTAAAACCACGCCTTTTAAATATTAGCGGAAGTTGTCGAGTGCGAGGCGCACACCTAGCAGTTCCCTTGAGAACGTGATGCACCTTTGTTGGAAAGCAATTATGTATTTAGAGAATAATGCGAAAGGTTGTCAAGATTCATTAAACTTTTGCTGCAGCGTCGCACCTATACGGGAGGCTGACGGATCCAAGGTAACGCTTATGTGAGACCCAGGGAAAAAAGCAAAAGCCATAGCCTTTTCTTAAGTGAGAAAACTTCGCACGCTTCGAAAGACTATGCCAGGAGAGTTGGTGGCAAAGAATAGAATATGGAGATGCTGCATAATGCGAGAAACGTCGGGAATAAATCTGTGTTAGAAATTTACCAAACCACAGAACTGACAAAGTTGCGTGCGTGAAGAAGGTCGATGGAAATCCCGAATTAAAACAAATTTTTCCTCGAGAGAACGAATTTCGTTAAGAGAAATCTGGTGTCCAAGAAATGAGACTTAAAGAACACCCATTATATAATTAGAAGTGTTGAGTACGATACCATATTCTTCCAAACGAGTGAATACCTGACGAAGATAAAAGATGTGTTCATCCAAAGAGAAAGAGGTTGTCAGTAGGTTGTCCATGATGAAAAAAATACGAAAGGTAAACCTCTCAGAACTTGATCCATGAAACTTTACATGTTTGATCAGTGTTACTTAAAATATAGGGCATACAAAAGACCTCAAATGACCCAAAACACATGGTGAGAAAGGTCTTGTGGATATTATCTAGGTGGATATGGATTTGGTTAAAAGCGCAAACCAGATCAAGTCGAGAAAAGATCAAACAACCGAAGAGAGCAGAGTTAAAATATGAAAGGTAAGGTAATGGTTTCATATCGGCTATAGTTTACGCGTTCACGCGTCTGTAATCACCCACGGTGCGAAATACATCAGGTGTAGACTTCTGTACAAAGAGGCTAAAGGAGGCGTTGAAGGATGAGGTATGCCAACATCCATTAGGAAATTAAGCTCCTGTTTGATTTCCGTAAAAATATCTAAATCTAATTGTCGCGGACGGAAGAATAGAGGTCCTCCTGTCATCCCAATCCGATGAAACACGTTGTGTTTAATATGCCTATCCTACGAGGGGGGAAGGGTAAGGACCAGGAAACTCCTGCAGAAGGAGCTGGAATTAGGGCACGGTGGGAGGGGGCGGTCACAAAGGAAAGAGCTTTATGAACGAAAAAAAAAACTAGAGATAACAAGAGAGGTTGTACCGTGTATAATCTTGCGATTGCAGGCGTAAACCAAGAAGTCATGGGCTGAAAGTAAATCCAAACCCAATATTGGACAATCTACATCGGCAACAGTGAAGGTCCATTGAAAATTGCGACAAAGGCCGAGCAAAATTGGAATGTTACGCCTACCATAGCTCTTTATATCCAAGAAATTTGCGGCCTTAAGCACTAAATCAGAGGGAGAACAAACTTTTACCGTGTTTGAAACCGGGATGACAATACATTCAGTACCAATGTTAAAAAGGTATGAAAAACCATAAGGTCGGTTCAAAATACGGACGGGAGGACTAACCTAATGGAATGAAAAGGAGGCAGAGGAGGTATTCCCTATAACATCTTTGCTTCTAGTTTAAATTAGTTGAAGTTGAAGAAATCGAAGAATTTGTAGCATTACGAAACAGAGAGTGAATTGCGTGTTGTGGAGGAGAAAGTGTTGGATTAGGGCAAGATGAAGGAGTTATTGGTTGAAAAATAAGTGTAGGGCTGCAAGAATCATACGGTTTGTGCACCATATTTGTTGTGGAACCAGCATCAATTAGTTGGTTGGAAGAAAGTAACACTAGAGGTACCATGAGGATGAGAAAGACGAAATTTAGAAGACCGAGCATTAGATTTAGAATGTGAATAAAATGAGTGGTAATGTTGGAAAGTCTGTGTACAATGTACAGCATGGCCACCATATTTCTCATAGTACCAACACGAACTCTTTGATTTATAGTGATGAAAGTAAGGTAGGTGAAGAGGGGTAGAATTAAAATGAGAAAAAGTAGGATGCACCTAACCACTTGTGCCGGAATGTCACTTGGTTTTTTTTATGGCGCCTATCGCTCCGCACTCCATGCTAATGACGATGCCTATTTGCTGGGTAATGAGTAAATGAGTAATTCCCGCTAATCTTACATTCTCTCTCTCTCTCTCTCTCTCTCTCTTCCCCCTCCCCCCTCTCTCTCCCCCCCCTCTCTCTCTCTCCCTCTCTCTAAAAAAAATCCGAGGTGGGGTGGGATTCGAACCGTTCACATTAAGGCAGTGAGCAACCACTTTGATCTCAATTAAACCGTCATTTAGACCACTCGGCTACGTGGAAGACACAAAATCTTCCGAATAGACAAGCTTTTTAAAGCACGCTTCGCATGGCAGAACCAGAAGGAGAAAGAGAACTAATTGGGAATTCAAAGGACAAAGGAGAAATTGAGTTAAGCGCGCGGCAAATACACAAATGCATATATCTCTCATGAGCGCAAGAGAATGATGAAATAAATCCAATTTCACCGCAGGAAAGAGAAAACGGAGAAATATATGCATTTGTGTATTGGCCACAAAGGACTCGTCCAGTTCTGGAAGGTGTCAGGACGAGAGATTCTTTTTTGATGGCAACGGCTGCACAGTCAGACCTATCCTGAGAATTGTTCTTAGTGACAACTCGTAGCCTGGTATCTCCACTTGGCTGGAAATAGTGTTGATACCGTGCTTCGTGATTAGAATGATGTCGGGGTTAAGCACGCGGAATATGTTTCCATATGCAGTGGCTTTTATCTCCCATCCATCAACGTTCGGGTTTTCCATTCTGTGTTCTGGTTCTTAGTGTTTCTTATTTGTGGATTTCCTTTACCATTCCTTTCTTTTTTTTAATTCTGCTGTGGTGAGCTTTACAAATGTTTTCCGGTGGAGGGTAACGTTTTGGTTGTAAATGGCCTCCTCAACAGTCTCCTCGTCACATTGAGCGTCACAGTCCTATTTGTAATACTTTTTCTTTATTCCGACGAAAATTTGTTGGTGTCCAGGTCTTTAGGGAAGGAAAACTGTTAGGATGCATAGATTGAGAGATTAACTCCATCAGCATCGAGCTTCTTCTTGGCCTCCCTATTTCCTTTCTTGCGGCGAACATCATTGGTAGCGACCTCTGACTCCGAGGAGTCACATGTGTGCGTGGAAGTTGAGGATTATGTGTCTTCCTCTAACGATTTTGGTACCTCCATTTGTTTGTTCATGTTAGGTGTTTTGGCAGCTGCCTCCCCCTCTTTCCTGGCCTCTATCCTCTGGTCGGGCCGTCTTCCCTCTTCCTTTGATTTTGGTTCATTATTTTTGCGCTCTTGTATTTGTTCTTTCATCTGCTTCGGTGCAACCTGCAATTGGGGCACGTCCCCTGATGGAGGATCATCAGGGAACCACATCTCATTCATGCCGTTCATGGCAAGCACTTTGTTCAATTCCTTGGCGAATGATCCGGGTTATGTCAGGTTGCTGACGTGAGTATACAGGATGCACGTCAAAATTTTTGTTGAGTTCTCATTTTCTAGTTTGAGGTATGTCTTTTTTCGTTTCCACCTCAGAATAGGCCGCCTTCGCCACCTGTGCATACGTAGTATTGATCCTGCAAGTTTGTTCTTCTTCCTTCTGTTGTGCCTTTTTCTTTATGAGTTCCTTCTTCAGTGGACAGGTCATAGCCATGGAACGATTACATTGTCCGCAGTTAACATATTTCTCAAGGGGACTTTTACAATCCTTCCAGTGGTGGCCTGGTTCACTGTACTTTGAGCATATCTCCTGTGGTTCCTTGCATTCCCTCGTCGTGTGGGCTTCCATCTTGTAACAACGGAAGTAGAATTGTATGGGAGTAAATTCCTCCCTCTCTATCTGCTTTCAACTGATTTTAGCGTTAAATAGCAGGACTTCCTCTTCTTTAGCTTGTTTTGCCATCGAAGTATCGCTGAATACGATCTTAAAAACATGCGTATACTCCCAGCTTTCTCCCTTGTTAAAGAATTTGATGACTTCTGTCACCTTCGCCCATGTCTGATTCTCCATGACTTCTTTGATTTGGTCCTTGGAGTGCTGCCCAATCCAAAGATCCAGCCTCCGGCAGACAACGCTCCTGTGTGTTAAAATATACGCAGGAATTGCTGGTTACAGGCTAATCCCTCGCAGTGTTTCTATGGCCTCTTCTTTTGTGATGCTCTCCACGTCCTTTTCCTTTTCTCAGATCGCCACATAGCCTGTGGAGACCTTAAGCAGTCTGAGCATAGAGATTTTCAGTCGCCCGTAGACAACTTCGAAGACCTTTTCTCGGCTTGGTCTGCTGCTCCCGCTGATGGTACGCAGTGGGATACGGGTGGTCCCATTCTGTTCCATTATTGCCTGGTGGGGGGGGTACCCCTGGAGGCCGGCTCTCCTCTCAGCGCGTTCCTTTTCTGCAGTTATTATTCTTCTGCTGTTTTGTGTCCAATGGTGAGCTCTCTTTTGTTAGGTCCTGATCCCTTCTTCTAAATAGAGTGCTTTATGGGCAGCCCCCTCCTCGTTGTAAGCAAGTTTCCATAAACGTGAACTGCCTGATGGGATGGATGAATGATGATGGGTGAACCCGGGGTACCCTCTCGAGTTGTGATTGTACGGCTGACTTTTTGTTGGTTAGCGCGGAATCAACCATCGCTAACCGGGGGTGGCTCCCCTCGAGGTTTTGGGTATCAGAACTGCACCCGGCATACATAGAGACGGGTGTGACTTCCATCTATGGTCGTTGCTAGGCTCCAGGAGTAGATGGGGAGAGGCATTCCCGGAAGTTGCAGTCCTGCCCCTTATCTGGATGTCTCTGGCTCCGAGTTCTACAGTGGGCTACTCCTCAAACCTGCTTTCATTGGCGCCTTCAATTATGTCTATCTTAGAAAACGATATATTTTGAACGAGACTAGATGAATGTCAGTCCAGTTCACTTTAGCTCCTTTACCCCGATGAGGGGGCCACGCTATGTGTGAGAGAATAAATCAAACGTAAAATTTTTCTTAGAAATCTGCTTAACACTAATTGGCCAAATTTTGTATCGCTTATGGCCAACCAGATAAACTATATATAGTGCAGCATTTTGTAAAAGTGGGGGTTGGAAGGCAGTTATTTCCCTGTACATTACTTGAAGACGAGTCCACGCTCCCGCCGAATAAAGGAGTTTAATCCAACTCTAAATTTCCCATACCTTTAGAGGAATCAACGATCACCTAATAACCCAGCCTACGAAACTACAAGAGAGAGACGTTCTCACACCTATATATTCTTTCCTTTTTTAAATCATTCCTAGTAGTTTTTTTATATTTCTTCTTAGGATGATACCATAAACAATTTAAATTCTCATTTCATTATTTATATTTGTAACGGTTCGGGTCCCCGAGGGTAGGTGTGAAGCAGGTTGTTAAAACTCCACTACGACAAACCGGAGCTCAGGGGTGAGGGGGTGTTGTCCCCTCCACCCTCAGCCCAGATCCGAGATGGTTCGGTGAGAAGAAGCTAATCAGCGTCTACCCTGTGGAATTAGAGGCTGACCAGAGAAAGTTGAGGGAGAGGTTTTATGGAAAGTGTGGAAGCAGAGTAAGAAAACAGGGTGGCTAGGAAAACAAATCGTGGTGCCTTTTACGGGGAGGGAGTATGGAAAAAAAGGGGGAATAGGTCTAGGAGTAGAGGGTAATGATCAATTCCACACATATAACCAAATAGTCTGAAGAAGTGATCGGGTGCGAAGTCAGTTGAGTACAGACATATCTATGTGGGTAAAGGAGTGTCTAGGGATGATAATAGGTAGGGGCTTCGTTGTTGAGGACTTGTAAGTCTTGTTATAAGACTACGTCTAGTACAACATGTCCTTTGTTGTTGCTTATGAAATCGTACCAGTACTGGTTACGAGCATTAAAGTCTCCAACTAAAAGGAATGGTTTCGGGAGTTGGGAGACAAGTTCATTCAGGGAGGCAAAGGTGATTGGCTTGGAAGGTGAGAAGTATATTGATAACACAGTTAAGAGCGTAGATCGGTGAAGGTGATCAGCGAGGGCGTTAAGGTTTGTACGGAGAGAGATGGTGGTAAATGATATATCCGTGCGGACTCGGAGGAGGTTGTCATAAAATTTGGGTTGTAGAAGGCTGACCTGGGTGTAGCTGACAGGAGGAAAGTAAGAGGAGTCTAAGAGTTTTGTTTGACTAAGGCAAGCTACTTCAGAGAAAAACTGTTTTAAGTTGGCATGTAGCGAACCATAATTGGCACTAAGTCCGCGGATATTCCATGTCAGACAGGAGGTTGGGGCGATAAAAGTTGAGTTATGCAAAAGGGCGGGAGTACGGTTTATCCGTTTTGGTCCACGCGTGCCCAGAGAGGGCGTGGTATATTATCTGTGGGTACATCTTGACCGTAGGTTAAAGGGCTTGGAGGCAATTGGTGGGTAGTTTTCTTGGCGGTCAGAGTGTAATCTGAATAAGAGGATGTCGGGTTGTAGGAGGCTATATTGGCAGCTGTACAACCCGGAGGCAAATTATAATCTGTAATCAGGGAGGTGCGGTTAGGTAGTATGAGAGGCATAAGGCAAGGTGATCACATGACTGACAAGGGTCAGTAGTTAGGCCGGTCTCGTTTGTTTTATCTGAGCATGGTGATATCCGAGTGTTATCGTTATCAGTAATGTGAGGGGGATCTGATGTAGCGATTCCATGTAGTTTAGTGAGCAAGAGGTCTACAAGATCTCTCTCATCGGGGGAGGTATTTTTTTCCTCGGATATTGTGCTTTAGGAGGGGCTATACGAAGTATATGATTTTACGTCCTAAAACCATGTTTCTTCTCACGAGCTCATTGCCTTAAGCGAGGGTGGGGCTCTATCTTTGAGTCGACTGCGTTTGTCGTTGCAGAGGCTCAAATAGGAGGAATCAGAGAGCGCTTACGACCTGCATCTCCCTTACGATTGATCGGCGAGGAACAGGGATTCAATATTCGGGCGATAGTGGATAGTGATAACCTACGGCGAAGGGGACCGGGCAGCGGCTTAGTCGCTCCAGGAACAGCTTCCACATTCATCGGGCCCTTAGTATAGGCAGACACCTGGGTAGTTAGATGATCTATCGTGCGGATCGTTGAGGATTCATGATTTGATACATACATATACAGGGGGGGGAGTGATTTAATTAGGGCTATGCCTTTTCAATGATTGTTCCTATGATTAGGTTAAGATTTGTATTTTGAAGATGGGTGAACGACATCTACTTCGGGCGAGAGTGGCATTCTTTGACGGGGAGTGATGGGTTGTGTTTCATCAAGATTGGGAGAGGTGATATTGGTTCTTCTATTGCGCCATCTTGTTGCGAATGTGAATCTGGGTGTGTTTTGCAAAGTTTGCTTACTGCGATGTTTCAAGGGAGGTGCGATCGTTCGAGATAGAGAGGCTGGTGTCGGGCGGTCGGTTTTGGGCGCCAATGTACTAGACGTAGGTAGAGTGCCGTGAATTGTAGGAGCACCGCTCGACACAGCGGAAAAGGTGGGTGTTGACAGTCTGATGCTTTTTCCACGCATATCTAGTGTTACTTAGCTTCTGGAAATACCGCATCATAGGGACCGAACGCGAATGTGCTGCAGTTACGGCACTGGAGAGTGTAGAGGGGAGGGGGAGTTCTTAAACAGGTATAAGTGTTCCTGCAAATTTTATAAACATTGGTAGCGTTTGTTTTTTTAGAGTTATATTAACAACCCTAAGCGGAGTGGAAGAACGAAAAAAATGGCTTTATAAAAATATTGACTCAACATTATGTTGTTGGTCGGTGAAACTTTTTTAATGGCAGAAGCGATGAACTCGTCTGTGGCGTTAGGTCTTGGAAAGAAGTTATTCACTACGACCGTGCAGGACCTGATATTAAATTCGTTCTTGTCACCGGCCGAGATTTTTAGAGAGCGGAGAGACTATAGGCTAAACAGACGTTGGGAAAATGACTCAGTGGGTAGACTGGACTATTATGTCCGAGCGCGAGTCAGCAATTGAGAAGTCAGGGGCGGATTTGGGGAATATTTCTTTTAAAGCGCGGTACGTATGTAAGGCACAGATCTTTTTTATTCGGGAAGACGTAACGATATATTGCGAGACCTAGCAGATTGAGCTGGAATCTATGTAGGTTCGTCGTCGGTT
Organism: Ceratothoa steindachneri; assembly: GCA_963969495.1. Taxonomy (NCBI): domain Eukaryota; kingdom Metazoa; phylum Arthropoda; class Malacostraca; order Isopoda; family Cymothoidae; genus Ceratothoa; species Ceratothoa steindachneri. The sequence continues at coordinate 162,050,572 of OZ018327.1, forward strand.
TTCAGCGAAGATTGAGGTGCTGTTGATCACTAGAAGGTTGGTTGATATTGCGAGGGGACGGCCTTGAAGTGGTTGCTGCGACTATTTCCGTTTAAGGGGAAGATAGGGGCTGTCGCGTAGGCCTCGAAATCGGCTGGTCCGTAGAGAAGTCCATGATCGTATCCAGTGGGGGAGCAAAGGTCGGGTGATCAAAAGGTATTTTTAAAGTTTTAATTGGTGGGCATGGGGACCCTGTTATTATCACAGGACGCAAACTCTAATCACCCCCCGCAGTACCCAGCTCTGAGAGGGGTGAATATGAGTCCGGCCGCCGCCATTTGAGACTACACGTCCTCGTAAGGGGATGGGCGCGGCGATTTGCCTTCCTAGCCATCGTGCTGATGGGACACAGCGCCCCTCCCGGCCCTAGCTTAGCCTCATCTCATTCTTTTTAGCGACCTTTGTTTCTACCCTACTTCCTCACCTTCCCTACAACCTCTCCACAACTTTCTCCGGTCGGCCGTTAATTACACAAGGTAGATGCCGACCAGCTTTCTCTCACCGAACTACCCTGGAGCAAGGTTAAGGGTGAGAAGACAACGTTTCCTCACCCATGAGCTCCGGTCTGGGATGGTAAGTTTTTAACAACCTGCTTCATCCCCTTCCTCACATCTCCTTTCATTCTTCCTTTTCAGAGTTCTCTCCTGCCTGTTCGTCTGTCTACAACTGCTCCACATTTCCAAAGGACAGGCCTATCAAACACGATGTGGTTCATAAGGTAGAAACGACAGGAGGGCCTGTATTCTCACGCCCCCGTCGACTTGCTCTAATGGAGCAGGAGTTCAAGTTTATGGTGGAGGCCGGAATAGCTTTTCCATCTACATCTCTCTGGGCTTCACCGCTTCACGTAGTGTAGTGCCAAAGTCTACGCAGGGTGAGTTCAGGGCTGTGGGTGATTACAGGCGACTCAATGCTTGTACTATTCCAGATTGATATTCTCTTCCTTACCTGCCTGATTTTAATTCTGCTCTTTTCGGTTGTTCAATCTTTTCTCGACTCGATTTGGTTCGTTCTTTCAACCAAATCCCTATTCACCCAGATGAAGTCCCAAAGATGGCTATCACCACGCCATTCGGTTCCTTCGTCATGAAACGAATGTCATATGGTCTTCATAACAGTGGTCAAACCTTCCAATGTTTTATGAATCAGGTTCTGAGAGGTCTGTCTCCCCTTCGTATTTTGCTACATAAACGACTTCCTGATAGCATGTTCATCTTTAAAGGAACATCCCTCTCACCTTCGTCAGGTTTTCGCTCGTTTAGAAGAGTATAGTATCGTACTCAACACTTCTAAGAGTCTTTTTGGCGTCACACAACTCTCTTTTTGGGGACTCCACATTTCTCTTGACGGAATTCGTCCTCTCGAGGATAAAGTTGCAATTATTCGGGATTTTTCCCAATCTTATTCACACAAGCAACTTCGTAGATTTTGTGGTATGGTAAACTTTTACCACATATTCATTCCCAACATTTCTAATATCATGCAACCTCTCTTCGATCTGTTTTAAAAATCCAAAAAGAACCTGGTCTTCCAAAGCGTCCGAGGCTTTCTCTCGCACGAAAGAGGCTATGGCTTCCGCTGTTTCCATGGACCATCCTTGCCCAGGAGCTTCCATAATCGTTGCTTCGGACGCGCCCTCTACCCATCTTGGTGCGACGTTGCAGCAGAAGGTTGGTGACTCTTGGCAACCGCTGGCTTTCCTCTCTAAAGCACTTATTCCTTCTCAACAGAGGTACAGTACGTTTTCCCGCGATCTCTTCAGTGTTTACCTCGCCCTCTGCCACTTCCGCCAATACTTGGAAGGACATGAATTTACTATTTTTACCGACCATAAGCCGTTGGTTGGTGCACTTGCCGCTAGTAGCACCACTGCTGTGCACTCTGCCGTTGATTCTCGTCATCTCGACTCCATTATGCAGATGACAAACGATATTCGCTACGTTCTTGGTTCATCAAACGTAATTCCGGACGTTCTCTTTCGAATTTCATCGATTTCGGGCACGCAACTCTCCCACACTGCGCCCATCAATCATGCGACAATAGCGCTCGCTCAGAAACAAGATGAAGACAAGCAAACACTGCGTCACTCTTCTCAACTCGCCGTTCGCAAAATCGACTTGCCAGACAGTCCTTCCAGGCGCATCTTGGTTGACTATTCATTACCTGACTGTCCTCGTCCACTCATTCCTCTCCCCTACCGTCGGCACATTTTTGACCAAACTCACAGTCTCTCCCATCCCGGCATTCGAGCAACTCGCAAGCTCATTACACAACGTTATGTGTGGCCAGGTATGAACACTGACATGGCCAAATGGACCAGAGCATGTTTGCCTTGTTAACACGCAAAGGTTCAACGCCACACAAAGACCCTTCTGGGTGCTTTTTAGTGACAGAATCTCCCTAGCCAAAATACAGCTCGGCAAACTGTATAGGTTTAAAAACCTCAGCTCCAAAAATTTTAAAAAGCTGTACACTGTTCTGGTGCGCTCAACCTTAGTATACCCGGAAGTGGTCATGCAGGCTGCGAGTTCCACCTCTCTCAGACAAATGCAGAGAGTGCAGAACAAAGCAGCCCTGCTTATAGCTGGAGCAAGAAGGACGGACTATATTCAGCAAACAGTACTGCACGCAAGAGCAGGTCTCACCCCACTGAATATAGAACTCCAAAGGCTAGGGAGAAAGACCTGGGACAAGATAGAAGAATAGATACTCCCGAATATGAACCTCAATCTAGATATTCCGAGAGCAGTTAGGGGACGCGCCACCAGGCAAGCCCGATTCCCGAGTGGAAGGAACTGCTCCCGAGAGAACCGAATTGGTATATTTACGTAATCAGAATATATGCGTAAACAGGCGAAGTACGTACACCAAAGTGCAAAGAAGGAAGACAGAAGAAGAAGAAACAAACAAACAAAAGAAAATGAGGCGAAGTGCCCAATGTGAAAACAAAATATACAGAACAGAAATAAAAACCTAAGCCCCGGCAAAATGAGTAGTAAGCTGTTAAGAAAATATATATATATATATATATATATATATATATATATATATATATATATATATATATATATATATATATATATATATATATATATATAACAGATAAAAAACTTGAAAGGCTTGAATGCCACGATGGAGGAAAAATCAAATAAATTTATCTATTTATGTAAGTTTAAAAAAAATGGGAGGAAAAATAAAAACCCAAATAAGAAAAAACCTGAGAGAAGCCCTCTACACCAAGGCAACACTTAACTTCTTTTTATCTTTATATACCTACCACACATTTCCTACCTCTTACATCAATTTCAATTTTTCCTCTTCCATTGGCACGTTTTGACGCCGTTCATATCGATCTGGTAAGTCATCTGCCCTTTTCACGTGGGTGCACCTATCTTCTCACCATGATCGACCGTTTTACTCGTTAGCCAGAGGCAGTTCCTATCTCGGACATCAGAGCTTCCACTGTAACTCGAGCTTTCGTTTAAGCGTGAGTTGCTCGTTTTGGTGTTCCCTCAACGATCAGGACTAATAGTGGTAGCCAATTTGAATCCCACCAATGGGATGCACTAATGCCAGTGTTTGGCTCTTTTCGTCTTCGTACTACTAGCTATCATCCCCAAAGCAACGTCAATGTAGAACAGTTGCACAGGACTCTCAAGGAAAGCTTACACTCCACTGATCCCAACATCACTTGGGCGGACAAGCTACTCTTGATTCTCGTGGATCCTTGTTTATGGTACTCAACTTCGTCTTCCTGGTCAATATTTTTCTTCCTCTGACCGTCCTCATCCTGCTGCATACGTACGTAATTTAGTACGGGCGATGTCTGAATTTAAGCCGACCGCCCCAAGAGTGTCTGATCATCAGAAACCTTTCGTGCCAAAGGAGATGACAACCTGTTCTCACGTTTTTGCCCGTGGCAACTCAAGTCGCTCTTCCTTGCAACCAGTCTATGACGGACCCTTTCTCGTCATCTCCAGGAAGCCGAAATTCTTTGTACTAGAGTTTGGCACCAAGCAGGATACTTTCTCCATCGATCGCCTGAAACCCGCGTTTAAGAGGCCGTTCACCTTGAACCGCCACAATCTTCTCATCCCACTATGACTGTTAGTGATCCAGTGGTTTTCCATACTTTTTTTCAAAAATCTCCTACAAACCATTCTCCAACAACCAACTCTCCTTCCCGATTGCTGACGCCCCGTCTTTTGTTGCAGGAACCCTCGTCAGCAGCGGAGAGCCAGTCTAACAACGGCCAGCCCCCGTCCTACGCCAGTTGGAGAGGGGGGGGCAGATAGGATGTACTTCACCCCGCCTGCCCTCACGCACGACAGTATTTCGCCGCAATTAATTAGGCTGCCAGCCAATTGTGTCCCCATGATCGAAATCAGCCAAATGGCACCGTGACATGTTCTGGCCGCGTTGTTAGGAGACCTCGTCGGTATCTGAATTAAAAATTTATATTCCATGTTTAAAATTTTTGATGGGCGAGTAACTCTCTTGGGGGAGGGAAGTATTTGTAGCAGTTTTGTAGTTAAAATATATATATATATATATATATATATATATATATATATATATATATATATATATATATATATATATATATATATATATATATATATATACAAATTTATATCATTTTTCTTAATTTATTTATATTTGTAAAAAAGTCTGATTCAAAAACAATTGGCAACATTTACACGCACGTACTAATGCTTCCAAATATCCCGCATCGGGAGACAAGATTTTCACTCGTCTCGCCAGCATCAAGTCTCAAGGTCAGTTAAATTCTTTCTCCATTTAAAGCTTAGGTTTTACAAACAAAAACACTGGCTAATTCCTTATGTTTCCTTTCCAGACTCTCATACATTTTCCTTTTTAACCATCGTGATTTTAATTAGTTACAATTACATTTACTCACAATTCTTGTTCTATTATCTACCATAACAATTACTCCTAAATTATACTAGCCTACGAATTATAAATTTCATGATTCCCGATTCTAATTAGCTACAAATTACATTTACAAGGAGTTACAAGGAAAGAAGGTACCCTAGGAGACCTTACGGTCCATTCAAAGAGGGTACCTTTGGACTAGCAATCGAGCGGGCACATGGCTGCTCAATTGTTTTGCGTCCCTAAACGGCCACTTTTCAAGACTTTGTCTAGTCTTGACTTGAACTGGTCAACAGATTCACTGTTGACAACTTCCACTGGAAGTGCGTTCCACTTACCGCAGATACTGTAGGTGAAAAAATTTCCACACAGATTGCGGTTGTAACGCTTCAGTTCAAGTTTGAAGCCGTGATTGCGCGTTCTGTTCTCACTCAGTGTGGGAATATCGCGGTAGTCAACATTTTCGAACCCTCGAAGTATTTTGAAAACTTCGATGAGCTGACCACGCAGTCTACGGGTTTCCAACGAAAACAGATCTAATTCCCTTAGTCTATCCTCATAACTTTTATGTCGGATGGAGGGAATCAGTTTGGTTGCCCTAGCTTGTACGCGTTCCAACCTTGTGATGTCCTTTCGAAACGAAGGACTCCAAAATTGTACGGCATACTCCAGGTGCGGCCGAACCAGGGAGTTGTACAGACAAAGTACTATCTCCCTGTTACGGTATCCGAACTGGCGCTTTATGTAGCCTAACATCCTTTGGGCTTTCTTCTCTGCCTCGATGCACTGTTTCGAGAACTTGAGGTCGCTAGTGATAGTAACACCCAAGTCCTTCTCAGTGTCACTCGATTCAAGAGCAGTGCCCTTAAGGGTATAATGAGATTGGGGGTTTCTGAGGCCGATATGCATTACTTTGCATTTGTTCACGTTGAAAGGCATTTGTCACGTGTCCGACCACTCCCCAATCTTCCCAAGATCTTCCTGCAGGCGGGCAGTATTTCCATCCTTTGCAACGTTCATACCTAGCTTGGTATCGTCGGCAAATTTGGAAATCTTGGCAACCATGTCACCGTCCATGTCGTTGACGTAGATGATGAATAGTAGTGGTCCCAGGACAGAACCTTGAGGCACTCCGCTAGTAACGGGCACCCACTCAGAAGCCTGTCCATTCACCACCACCCGTTGCCGTCTGCCACTTAGCCAGTTCTCGATCCAGCCGGCTACTTTTCCGTCTATGCCCAGCGCTCGCACTTTCTGGAGAAGGGTGCGGTGTGGTACCTTATCAAAGGCTTTCTGAAAGTCTAAGTAAACCACATCCACCGCCTTGTCCCGATCGTGCTCACTGAAGACGAAGTGGAAGAATTCCACAAGGTTCGTCAGGCATGACCGTTGCCTTCGGAAGCCGTGCTGGGAACTCCTCAGTAGCAGGTTTGACTCTAAATACGACGTTATTTTCTCCACCATCATGCTTTCCATGAGTTTACCGACTATCGAAGTCAGACTGATAGGTCGGTAGTTTGACGGATGGCTGGGGGCTCGTTTCTTGAAGATCGGAGTCACCTCCGCCTCACGCCAGTCTCTAGGAACGCATCCGGTCCGGATTGACATGTTAAAAATAGCGCACAGATGTCGTGATACTTCATCGCACACTTCCTTCAAAACCTTGGGTAGAAACCCGTCCGGTCCAGGGGACTTATTCGTCTTTAGGTCAGCGATCTTTTTCTTTATTTCTCCTTCGATGAAGTCCATTGCCTCCAGCTTTTCCCTCGAGTAGGAATCCGTGGGCCTATGGGATGGGACCACACTCTTTAGTAAACACTGAGGAGAAGTAGTCATTGAGAAGGTTAGCATTTTCTGCATCTGACTGAGTTAATGCACCCTCCTCGTCCACTAAGGGCCCAATCCTACGATGGATTGGTTTACGCCTATTTACATAGCCGAAGAACTCCTTGGGATTCTCCTTGCAGAGTCTCCCCACTCGGAATTCCTCAGTACGCTTAGCCGCCCTTATGCTGGACTTCACTCTCCTGGGTAGCCTCCGGTACTCGTCAAAGGCACCCGAGATCTTCGACCGCCGGTACGCATTTCCCTTCTCCCTAAGCAGTTGGCCGATTTCTCGATTAAACCACTTTGGTTGAGCAGAAGACCAACGGAGGTATTTCAGAGGTATACAACTTGATTGAAGACTCATGAATTTATTTTTGAAATTGTTCCACGAATCCTCAACCTCTTCGCATACCGCTAGCCTTATATCAGTCAGCCCAGCACGAAGGCTTGCAAAGTCTGCTCTTCTCAAGTCAAGTTTCCTTGATTGACTGGCAACAGACCTTACCTTCGGGATCTTGACGGTAAATCTAACTAGCTGGTGATCACTGCCACCGAGCTCTTCGCCTACAGAGAGATCCTCAACGATATTATCCTCAGAGGTGAAGACCAAGTCGAGGATATTGTCTCCTCTCGTCGGTTCTCTGACCCATTGAGTGAGGAACTCGTTGTTGGCGAACACCAGGAGTAGCGCGCTCTCGCCACAGGCTGCTCTGGTTTCCCAGTCAACT